>LLCB01000164.1:0-125302 GCA_001414345.1 Hymenoscyphus infarciens | reverse complement strand
CCCCCCCCACCCCCCCCCCCCCCCCCCCCCCCCCCCCCCTGGCTCCATCGCCCCACCCCACAATCCCTCCTCATAATCGCAAATAAACGTTTTGGACACTCATGGGAACACTAAAAGGCGGCCATCTGGCGCGATGGTTCAGGTCAAATTAGTGTTCCCGAGTGGATCGATGGGCGTATACGATTTCGAGCCGACAAACGAATTTTCGACGATTTTCACCAACTTTCAACATAGTACGACATAATACGACTCGGAGCTAGATAGTAAAACTCAGTTCGTCTGGTTTTCATCCTTAGCGGCCCCTCGAGGGGTTTGGAACTTTTGCTGTTTTTTTCTTTGGTTTTTTTTTTTTTAGTTGCCTTTTAGGTTTTTTCTAAGGTGAGTTGAGGTGGTGATGTCGCGGTAAGAATCGAAATCACTTACGCTTATACGCGCTTAATAATTATAAGTCTCGTAAGAAAAAAAGAAATAGTGATTTTCTTTAAGTCTTTTCGCGAGAGAGATCCGTGAATTTGCTAAGTGGCTTACCTTGACGTTGTGTTTTCGATCCCTTGCGATTATCTAGAGCTCACAATCACTGCGTTATACTAAATAATACTATGAATTTTTCCTTCGTTCAAACAAACTCCTTTCCTATACACAAGATCTGCGATTTATTTTTAATCTCTTAGAATTAAAAGTCCTTTACTTCGCTCACTCGTGCTCGTACTCTTTTACTACTTATAAAAGTAACTTCTAACTATCTCTCTATCTCTCTAGACAAATATTAGCTTTTACTATAAACAAGTAATCTACTCTTAAAATCAATTGAATTAAAGTGATTGTTTAGACTTTAGTACTTGATTATATTGAATAAATCCTTTATAATTAGGTTTACTTAGTCTCTATTAAATGTTTTATACTTTTTAGAAAATCTTAAATTTTTATTTACTTGACTTCGTTACTCTAAAGGACCTCTGTAATCTAATCTAAGAGTTAAACTTACTAGAATTAGTTTATTAGCACACGTAGACCAACACAAAGTGAGGTTTGGACGTGGTGAAACGAACCAATTAAAGCGACTGAAATTTGTGGAACCTCTGTAGATTACCCCGCAAAATTTTCAACCTCACTTCATCACCTTGCATATATTTTATACATCACCAAGCTTAAGAATTCGACAACTGGAATGACTACTTGTAGTAAATGGAATCTGTGTATTATGGAGAAGTATTCTATCATAAGACGTAGTACGAGGTGCATGAAAGCGCCACGCCTCAATTACCCTCCCCACCAGTGCCATCAATAATCCTCCTACATTTGCCATGAACCCAAATGTATTCGCGATATCGGAGCCTCCAGGCCATGTAGAGCCCATACCAATTGTCTAGCTGGTTGAAATGATCTAAATCAGCTCCCTCAGCGGTCCAACGGCCCATCAATATCCGACAAAATGGGAAACAAAATTACCCCCTAATTTGTTCCTATATTTTCCGCTCTCCAATAAGTACTGCCTTTGTCGAGGAGATGTGGATTTCTTCGGTTGACGCGGGATACGATTAGGAGTTCGAAGGAGGAGCAAATTCGGCAGAGGGTTGAGAGACCAACTCGTCGGCGGTTTGTCCTTGTATTCCTGCCCGTACCGCCTTTCTTCTTTGCTTACTGCCGTTATTAGGTCTCTTCTTTCGAATACCGCTAGAGGAAGCTCGTTCTGGTACTCTCGTATTTCTTTGCTCGAGTGGGATCGATAATCTCTTCTGGGTCTGATTCATTCGAGGGAGTCGAGGAAGGGAGCAGGGCATTTCTCTGGATTCATCTGCTTTTGTAAGTATTGCGTATAGAGATATAGCATATCTAGAGTAACGGAGGACGAGGATATGCAAAGAGTAAAGTGAGATCCTTACCTGTCAACGAACTCCTGGAAGCGGCGATCAAGTTGGATATGGGGTTGTTTGGATTTAAATTCGATCGACCCGGTCCCGCTAGAGCCAAGTCAAGTGCATTCGACGTTGTTTCTTTCATGAGGGAGACCTGTCTTCCCGACCCGGCGATCCGTTTGGTTTTTGCGTCTTCCCATTGTCGATTCTTGTCACTCGACGAATCTGCCCAAAATCCCACCGATTGGGAGGTTTGTTGCTTGAACCGACGAGCTCGTCTTTGTTGGGTGGCTGCCGGAGGCTGGGCTGGAGGGAGAGGCGTATTGCGCGAGACTGGTGCAAACCGGGCGGGTGTAGCGAATACAGCTTGATCGCGAGCAGCAAGGGTGGTTAGTTGCTGGCGATAATAAGGATGGATCAATGTGCCGAGTGGATACTTCTCATTGAACGCCTTGCACGCAACCAAATCACCCCACGTTGGATCTGGGATGGATTCTTCGTTCATTACAAGTACCTGGTGTTTGAATCTCGTCAAGAACCCACTCTCCTCCATCTTGAGCGCGAATTCCGGGGTCCATGGATGATGATGACCTTTTGAAAAGCCCTGAATATGACGATAGTCCATCCTAGTCATCAATGGTGGTCGGTTGTGGCGGCAGATGACGACAAAGTAGAAGTCGGATTGGTCTGTGTATGGATATCTGCAAGCTTCGGGGTCTCTGTAGTTATGGAGTTTTGTGTTGCATGGCGGGCAGCCTGTCATGTAGCCTCTCCGGTCGATACTCTTCATACAGAATTGCATGCTATGATCGGTTCCTCCGCAATTCTCGCATGCTGGCATGATGGCGTGGGGGGGTTGGATGCTTTGCTGGGTATCGAAATTGCTGGCTTGCTGAGGCAATTTGCCTTGTTGGAAATGCCATTGGCTTTGGGCGTATGACATTCCTCCCTGCTGCGCTGCCATCATTGGAGTTTGTGGCCATTGCTGATTGTATTGGTAGGGTTGATGTTGATAGTGTGCTGGATACATCATCGGATTTGCCTGGTAAGGTAGCTGCGTCAATTGCTCCTGGCCATACTCGTCAACCCGGGGGATCATTGGGGCCGCCTGGTAGTACGGAGGTGGCATTCCACTGCCATTTGGTTGCGGCCACATGTTGGGAGTTCCGGTGGAAGCAATTGTGGCAAAGGAGTAAAGGGAGTAAAGAGTCTGGTGGTTGTGATTGAGCAAGCCGGGGGTCGACGATATCTTGAGGGGACAATTGGCGACTCGACCAGGACAACCCGACACCGGGACTCTCCAAAACCCTGACCCCACCAAGCACCAAGCAGCTCCAGCACGACGACCAACTCAAAAAACGCGCCCGCTCCAATAAATTATAAAATTAGGAGGAATTGGATGGCAGATTTCTCCAAGTGGAGATTATGAGATTAGATTGGTATAAAGACGCATCTTCCTATTCCCAGCCCATCCACTATCAAAGCTTCTATGGTTGCACCTTCTACAGCAAAGCTTTACGATGCTCTTGCTATGCAACTAGGAGCGGTAACAGGGGTATATTCGAAAGCTACAGGGGTTTTGGGGAGGAAGCTACCGGAAAGCAGCACTGGCAAGAACGCTTTCCTGCATTATGGTCGTTCAAACTTTTGGACCTCTGTTCAACATCTGCTCAATCTTGCTTTCATCTCATTTTCATCCCTAGTTTCTCTCCTCAAGAATGGTTGAGCAAAAAGCAGTTGAAAGCATCTGTTACTACTTTTGCTTCGGGAAACCTTAACACTCCAACCTCGTCGGCCAAATTTCCAGGTTTCTTCTCACCCTACATATGCTTCCACATGAACAAGAACTTCTAGTAGCTTCTCAGTCGTCGCTCCTTTAGAGTGGATTCAGGGGTCTTTCTAAAGGTCTGTCCAAGCCAAGGAGTTCAGCGATTCTTCCTCCACCCTCCTCTAAAGCAACTATCACTTTAGGGATTTTGGGATTCTGATCGCGTATTGTACTTGCATCAGATAGGTTTGGTATATATAATAAAGAAGGCGTATGTAGCGTGAGAGTATAAAGCCTTTCCTGTAATGAATCATATGTAACACGAGGTCGATCGCCTCTTTCGTAGAGCAGAGTTGGATTGGAACAAGTCTGACTACCTAGGCAGTGAATGAAAACCACAATTTATTTCCTATTACGGAGTTGAATGTTTACCAAAACTGACATTCTTGAAAAAATCACATATAAGCAAGATACTGATTCAAACGATACATATTCTCTAAACTTACAGAGAAATAAAGCTAATTATAAAAAGTTTCAAGGTCTTATGAAAGTGAAATAATAAATCTTTCTCTAAGTTATTCCCGTTTATAATAATTATTTAAACAAGTGGGGAAAATATAACTAAGTATTCAAGGATTCTAGAGCTTGAAAACAAAAGTATTACTGAAATAACATATGATAAAATTATCCTTATACTTCCTTGGAATATTCATTGAGAATTATTCAGAGATTGGAAGTAAATAATATTAAGCTACTTGAGTATTACAATGAAAGCATGATAAACTGAAGGAGCATATAGTATCTGGATATTGGTTGCTATTTACCCACTCGGCAAAACCTTGGCAGAAACTAAGAGGCCTGAGGCAAACACAGTCAAGCTTTGTCCCAAGCAGTTATCTTACCCCAACAGATGAACATAACTCTTCAAATTTCGCCTCTGCCAACCACAGCACAAGAGTCCAAGAACGCTCTCGCCCCAAAAATCCCCAACAAAATGGCACACACAAAGTTCCCCAAGGGATGCTTAATTAAATAGCAAGGTTCACTTGATACTTCTCCATACTGGTGAGAGATGAAAAGCGATCGCTACTAAGCACTGTTTGCCACACAAGATTCTAGCAAACTTTCTATGATATTCAAAAAGCTATCTTTCTACTAATGCTACTTAGCAGTTTGAGTAGGGGAAATCTGAAGCTCAGTCCAATATGTTTCGCGAGCTGACCTTGCCCTGGACCCGTTGGCTGGTTCAGCTCACTCAACGCCATCGGACTTTTTGGCACCTCATGGAGCAGCCTATCTCTATTAAAATCACTTTAAAGGTGCTTTCTAAGCTTTCTAACCACGGCCACTTGTACCGGACCTCTAAAAGACACACCTTTTAGAGTCAAGTCTCCAAAGTTTTGCGTTCCCCAAGCCTGTCGAACACCATCAGCATGACCAATTCCAGGAACGAGCTCCCTTTAATAAATCCTGAAGAGTTTCCTCGGGCATCAGACACTCGTGTTTCATTCCATGGCTCCAAAGTGTATATATATATCTCCAATCCTTTCGCTGCTGATGTGAGACTCCCTGATGCCATCGGTCCATTTTCCCTAAGCTATGTATTCTCAGAAAGACCGCACCTCAGAAGAAGTATCGAGGAAAACCTCGAAAATTGAATTCCTTGTCTTGATTGTGATGATCTGCCCAAGAACACGAATTCGGGCAAAGGTGGATTACACTGTGAACATCGACTGTCACTTCGATTCAGTGTTTTGGCTTTCCCCGCCTTGGTCAGCCTGGCACTCCGGAGAGGATAGGCTACCCCTCTCTATCAGGAAAGGAGAGGATAGGCTAATTTCACTTACAGGCTAGGCTGAATTAGGCAGGAGAGATGCTAAATTTGGATAGGAGAGGCAAGGAAGACTAAAAGAGAGGGCTAGGCAAGGAGAGGTGCTAGAGAGGATAGGATAGGATAGGAAGTATATAAGTAAAAAGTATTAAAACAAGTAAAAAGCAATAAAAAGTACTAATATTATAGACTAATTCAAGAAGTATTAAAAATAATAATATTATTAAAGCTACTAAAAGACGAGATATTATACCTAAATTATATATTATTCTAGTAGATTAGTAATAACCTAATTCTCTTTATCCTACCACTTGTCTTCTAAGTCCTTTTAAACAGTACTAAATAAGTGCTCCACTAGGTACTTGATTTACTATAGTAAAACCCCTGTTTTTACTATTCCCCCCTCTAAATAAAATGTCGAGTATACAGACATTTAGTATAGCACAGCGGCCGTGCGCTTATATTTTATTTAGAGGGGGGGATAATAGGTACCGATTAGAGACTACTTCGTCTCAGGCGTAATAGTCTATAGCGGGACCTAGCAAAGCAGGGTTTATACAAATAATATATTTGAGGCTAGCATATACCCTACCTAGCCTCCCCTGTAGGCTAGGAAAGGCTACCCCGATACCTCGGATAGGAAAGGATAGGCGGAACAAATTTCGGAATAGGATCGGAGTGGCTAGGAGAAGTGATATATTAGGATAGGATTAGGCGGGATAGCCTTAAAATAGAGGCAGGAAGGAGAAGGATCGTCAAGGCAGGATAGGATAACAGATTAGGCGGGGAAACCCAAAACACTGCTTCGATTGGACGGAGCGTTCGGATAAAAAAAAGCATTGTTTGAGGAATCTAGGAGATTTGGAAAAGTTAGTTCTTTGATTCTCCTGAAAGCTCTTGTATGATATTCTTGATTATTCGGGATATACTCAGCGAACGATAAAGAGGAGGGTGTTCCCCGAGTAACGAGCGCTCATGACGAAATCGACATCTCTAACACTGAAACTGGGTCGCACAAGTAAAGGGCAGTGGAAGTATTTGGAACTGTTCAAGCTGCTGGTAGCGCCCAAGCACATTCGTTGTCGGGTGTCCATGGAGGTAACCAAGCCTCGTGGATAGTTCGCCCTCCACCTCAGAATCAGGGTCCAAATTCGAAATCCACCTGCGGCAGAATGTGGGAAGCAATGTACCAACAAGTGCTCGTCTCGAATGGACTTGCAGAAGACCGCGCCAGGGCTTCTACTGGGTGGCTATCGATCGTCTCTGAAGTTGCCTTGAAACAAGAGATCAGCTATCTACCCATCATCCATCCTTTATGGGCGAGAATAGGAGACCTTACAGAAGAAGAGCGTTGAGTAGTTCTGCAGATAGTGGTAGCCATTGGGTAGGTTTGTTGTTGTACTTCAGTGTTAGTCGGTCGCACCTTCTTCGTCGGAATTTCAAGCCAAAAGGGATATTAATTGATTGGGTGACGCTCTTGCCTTGCAACTAGAAACAGGGATGTTTGTTCAAAGAAGTAGTGGGGCTGTTGTGAGGGAAGCAGCAGTCGAAAAGCAGCAGTCGAAAAGCAGCACTAGCTTGAGGCGTTGTTATTTGTACCATAAAAGAGAAAGAACACTTCATAAGGCCACGGGCTTTCAAACACTCAGGGACTAGTGATTGATTTCTCAAAGTATGCCTAGCCCCCTCTCTCTCCATATGATAAGAGAAATCTTTTGAATGAGTAGAGTTGATGGCGTGAAGGAACGATTGCGTTGCGTGGAAAAGTCTGATACGGTTGCTGCTTTTCAAACCAGCAAGAACTTGTGCAGGAGACTTTCGAGGCAATTAAGTTTGAGGAAAAGCAAAAGTTCCTGGTTGTGTATGATGCTTCCAGGTCGTATATTCCAAAGCAAACATCGTCAAAAGCCCATTTAAATGTCTCCTCTTCTCCTCGTTCCAAGAAGATATCTCGTAGTATCTCAGCACTAAATGGCTTCAGAGCAGTTCAGAATACTACCTGACTCCAAAATTTGATAACGCCCTGCTGCTCCCAATATTCGATTTACTTATGCTTTGCAACAATACTTTCGTGACTATATTCAATTATTTAGAATGGAGATTTTCACTAGCAGAACTTTATTTTATCCACCCAAAACAAGCACTGGAACAATGTGCTGGAAGTGAATGTGGTGCCTTTATCGGTTGCTGCTTTTACCCTCTATTCGGCAAAATCCTTGGCAGTCAACAGTTGGGGAAGCCTGAGGTCATTCACCAACCACAACACTTTGGCCCCCGGCAGTCGCGTCCTTCTTTCCTTCTTCAACTTTCCAACTTGGAAGGTGAGGTGAACAACAACAACGCTGTCCAGCCAACCATCACCATGGCGGAGTATCAAAGCCATCTCATTGAGATATGGGATAGATATCGGAGCAATATAACCATCGCATTCCATCCTTTTGACAAGAGATCGGTGCAGGTCTTTCAGCAACACTACGCACGCAGTCTGAGCCAAGCCTTGGTGGTCGCCTGCAAATACGGTCGGACTCCCAAGCCATCCACGGTATCCTATCATGCTGAGTCTATATTATGGGGCTTATACTGTAAGTTGGAACCACAATGAAGTATCACCAGTTCTGTTACTAATTGCCTCAGGGGACTGGGAAGAGTGCCCCTTTAAATCACTTGAATTGGAGCATGAGATCAAAGAGCTTTATGATGCCCCCGGCTTGAAGGATGGTGGGAAGGCTTATTCCTCAAAATCACCTTTTGAACGACGATTGTCTAAACAAACGACCAACACCACATCCGCCCTACCAACAACACACCCCGCAGCACAACCCGTGTCCAACAGCGACTTGCTTTTTTCTCTTATGGAACCTCCCACAAATGTAACAGCAGAGTTACCAACCACCAATAGCGCACCACAAACCACCTCTGAGTCTCTTCTGCCCCTCGCTCCAAAAATTGCCAACTCCAAGTTGCCTCAAAAAGCAAGTACCAACAGCAAGCACGCGCACATCATGTCTTTGTTCCTTTCACCACCTTCTGCTGCCGCTTCACACCCCTCCTCAACAACCCCGAAGCCGATCTCACGTGCGAGCGCCCAGTCTGTCATGCCTCAAATCCCGGCCAGAATTAAAAATCAGGAGTTGAGGGCTCAAATTGGCCTTGTCATCCTGTCCAAAGACCCCAAGGCACAACCGCCACAACACGGTTGGGCCGCAGATGGCACACCCAATGGAAGTGTTAGGCTGCTTGCAGGAAACTTTGCTGAATCATACGACAAGCCAGACGAGAATGACCTGGTTCCAAAAGATGTCTTTGAGCGACGCACTAAGGGTATCTTTGTTCTCAGAGCTGCAATTGTGCAAGGAACTATCTACATCTGGTTGGAATTTGCTCCTCAATACGCACGTATGAAGGCAGATTGGTTCTGGATGCAAGTTTGGAAGCAGTCAAACGAGTTCCTTACATTCCTCCGTGACCGACAATACAAGGATGATGATGGCAAGTGGATGATGCATGCTGTTGACGAAGAATGGATGGAATGGAAAGAGGCCAAGGACGAGGCTGGCTATGTAGTTCAATTGGACTTGACTGCAGTGGCCTTGAATCTCGATTGGATGAAGGCAAGAAGCACCTTAAGACCTGTACAATACAGAACATTTGCACGTTACTAAACAGAGACGCGTTTGGGCTTACTGTCTGCCAAGGAGGTGCAGTTACAAAGGAGGGAGACTTGTTGAGCACAGATTTGGGAAATGAATCAAGTATTCGCAGTAGGATCAAAGGCTACTTGATGTTCTATATGTAGTTATAAGGTCAACTCAATGAACGGAGGAAATCACAATTGCGTATGTGCTAATCTCTATCTACTATATGGTGTCTCTTGTGATGACAATATGTCTTATAACTTGATTCCTTTCTTAGAAGCAAAAGCTTCTACTCTTTTCCCTTCTGAAGCCCCAGCACAGGTCACCCCATCAAGATCAGGTCTGCCTCAACTTTGCCAACGCCCCCATCTCTTTCAATCCCCTCAACTATCTTGTTAAGAGAATCTTCTGGAATAGATTATTTCAAATCACTCTAAAATACACACTCTTTGAACACTTCCAGGCTCTTCTTTCTCTGACAGTATCCTTTCAAATCAGCCAGTTGAAAAGTACGGGAAGGATTTTCAAGTGCGAGACGTATAGGGCGTAACCCAATAAGACTTCTTGCTTGTTAGGCCACAATACCTATCTACCTTACTGAGATTGATAGAACTAAGCTTTCACCTTCAACCTCAACGTGGTGCACGACTCCAGCTTTGATCTTCATCAACAGAGCAAGCACTTGCTTTTTACTCTGCCATAATGGAAGAGCAACCCACGATGAATAACCAACTCATACCAGATGGTCAACTTGCAATGAAAGTGCAACCGGCGATAGAAGGTCAATTCGCAATGGAAGATCAACCGGCATTAGAAGGTCAATTCGCAGTGGAAGATCAACCAATGCAACCAATCTACATGATGGCAATTGACAGCATGCGAGATAGATTTCTATCTGAGGGATCCGCAAACTTCAAAGATGACACCCGCAGTAGAATGAAACTCTTCAAATGTGAACGCCGTGCCGCCGAAAAGCAAGCCGAAACCAATTTTCCCGAGTGCGAGCTCTTGCAGTGTTATTACCTGGAAATGGTCCTTTGGGAAGCCCTTTGTAAGTCTCATCTCAAGATCGGATCACCATCAACGTAACTAATGGCTTTCAGGGCCCGGCGAAGAGGGAGTGAGGAACATTCCTGATCTCAATGAAATCATAATTGACCTCCTCAAAGCGAGAACCAACGTTGCAGACGCTTTTACTCAAACTACGACAGCAGACACTTCGTTGGATAGCACTTCCCCTGATTTCAAGCAACCTCACCAATCTGATAATGAAACTCAGACAGACTCTGCTGATATCACCACTGCTGTCGAAATATTGAGATTGAACGAACCTCCAGCAACCCTTGTATCCACACTTGGACAAATTCAACCAGTTCTTCCCCAAAACCCTCGCGTCCCTCCAATGCATGTTGTGAATCGGGAAGTTAAAATCCTGAAGGATGCCATCATGGGATCTCTCAAAGCACGAGATCAGCACGCACAACCACCACAATGGGGTCCTAACGGCTCGCCTATAGGGTCCGTCAGACTATTGGCAGACAACTTCAAAGAAGCATACACAGGTCGGTCCGTCTATGGAAACTTCACCCCAAAGAGACATCTCGAGAAGACATGTTGGAGGGACGTTCTTTGCACGCGAGACGCGGAGGTAATGAATGGCTATCGACGGGTTCATTACTTGTGGATTGAGTTTGGTCCTAAATTCGAGTACTTGGGATATCAGGAGGATTGGATGGAGGCTTTGGAGGAGTTGAGCGAGGAGTTTTTGTTGTTTCTGAGGAACGAGCAGTTTGAGAGGCGTATTGCGGGTAGGATGAAGTTCCATATGCATGCGGTTGATCAGGCTTGGGTTAAGTTGGGTATTGCGAGGGAGGGTCAGCCTGCGTTGAAGTTCGTTGAGCTTCTTGACCGATTGCAACGATAACCTGGCAAGTGTGGGAGGTGGAAGCGCATCTGATCAACTTGGAGCCTAACAATTCTCCAGCGAGGTCTCAGCGGAAGATTTGAGACTTTCACCTGGAATCAAACTGGGAGAGGTCACTTTGTATATAATGTGTTTCTGTTTTAGCTGCCATGCCTTTTATTGAACTTCTCTAGCTACAACCTTAGCGGATAACTGAACAAGATGATAACTACGATATGTGCTTTTGCGTTCAATAATTACACTGTGGATTATGTGAGGCGCGTGTGTTCCTTCTTCGGATGTTCATCCTCGCAGATCTCGTTGAAAAGGAGCCAAAGAACAAGCTTAGAGATATACCATAACAAGCCGGATTAAATGATACATGGAAGTCTGAATGCGAGTTTCCGATTTCAATTGACTGAAATATTTCGCGGCTTAGGTGCTAGGTAGGTTCTTTGTGATTGGTTTATTAATCTTACAAAAACGAGTGAACATTGACGATACCAACAGAGGCGTTTCTTACTGCATCGCGAAATAACATAACCCCCACCAGGAAGTAAGACCTTCTCTCCTGAGAACATTAGACCGACCGTAAGATATATCCCTCCACTGCCAGATCCGAGGGATGGAGATTCGCATATGTCGAGAGGTGGTTTGCCCGTCCTCGCTAATTTTATCCCTCAAGCGCTTTATTGAAGGAAAGTAAAGATAGTAGCGTATCAATGTAGAAAATCTGTATAGAAGGACGTTGATAAAATAAGTAGTGGTTTCTGATGCTTCAGACATTGTCGTTCCACGGTAAGAAATCGCCACCTGCAACACGAAAATGATTCATGAGCTCGGATATAATATTTTAGCGTCTTCTTCGTCTCCTCATATTTTTTGTGTATTTTTGTATCCGTTTGGTGGTGATTGCTATATATTGCTGGGCCACTTACTTTTAATGTCCACAGGGTGCAAACCCCCTGTAAAATAGGCTGACTAGCTTATGGTTACTCAGCCAGCCTCTGGAACACCCTACCTAATTTCCAGCGTAACCTTGAAAGTTCGAGCTCCAAGAGACACAAACGCCCAGCCCAAGCAACTCAACATTGCGGACCACTGCTCTTTAGCAATAGCCTCACTTGTTCGCGCCACCCGTTGTCTTACCTAACATGGCACATCCAAAAACCAACACGGCATGCGACGACTGTGTGAAGATCTTGGAGGCCGCGGCAACCCTCATCTCACCAAACACAGAGGAAAGGCCCCGAATGATTCTATTTCATGCTTCGTATCAAAATCGCCTAGCAGCCAATATGTCTTCACCAAATTGTCACATGTGTACCCTCCTAGGCACCTCCATTCCCCGGCTTCTGGAGCCACCTGATCCCACGCGGCTGATGGGGCTATTTATTTGCAAAGCTCGGCACGACCCAGAGGCCGCAAATGTGACCCTCTCTGGTCGTGAGAGGGAGGGGAAGAGGCTTGAAATAAATTATGCGGGTTCTCTGCGGATACATGAAAGTGAGAAAGAGGCCAATAATTATCAGACGGGATGATGGAAACTAATTGTTCTAGTTGAACACGGACATGTGTGTCCCCTCAAATCTCCCCAGACGTGGTCGCTAGAGACATTGAGCTGTATCCATTTGTGGTTGAAGAACTGCACGTTGTCTCATGAGAACTGCGAGAAGCCCGAGGTTGCGAAGAAACTTCCACGAAGATTGATAGACGTCATGCCGACTGCCTCCAGCCATGCTTTGCCAGCGGAAGAGATGGATCCGGAAGACTTATTTAGGCTAAGCCTCGAAGAATCCCCTGGGGCTCATATCGTCTCATCAAATTCCCTACCTTTCGACACCTCCTATCTAACTCTTAGCCACAGATGGGGTAATCCGCCAGACGTCTTGCTCACTAAGAAGACTGTGTTTCTTTTAAGTGATGATATAAGTTCACATCTTGCAAACTCGGCAGTGTTTCGACATGCTATCCACGTTACAAGAGCTTTGGGATTCCGCTACATCTGGATCGATGCTTTATGCATTATGCAGGATGATGGACTCGAGAAGACCGAGGATATTATGCAAATGGACGAGATCTACTCCAACTCCACGCTTAATGTCTCGGCTGTAGAGGGACGCATTCGTGAAGGCCTGGTTTTTGATCGGGAACCCCTTTGTATAAACCCCTGCCAAGTTATAGTCAGAACCCCCGGGACCGAAGAAGATATCAAACTTTACGCATTTCCAGAAAAATGGCATCTTCAGTCGTGGGAAGGCCCTTTGAACGAGCGTGGCTGGGTTTTCCAAGAACGAACACTTGCCCCACGCATTGTTCACTTTACTAAGGATCAGGTCTTCTGGGAATGCCATTCTCTTGGGGCATCGGAGGTTTTACCGCAAGGGCTACCAGGACCATCAACACCCCTCGGCAAAGATATTAAAATATCCGCAGCATCTTCGATATAGCAATTAAAGGAACAATGGTATGAAGTTGTACAGGCATATTCTGGCACCTCTCTTACCTTCGTCGAGGACCGTTTGCTTGCCATTTCCGCAGTGGCTAAACTGTTTGGTTCGGCAATGCGACTAGACCCTTCAGATTATCTTGCCGGTATGTGGAAGGATGACCTGCCACTATCGATGCTTTGGTATCGAGACATGGCCGGGCCAGAACCGACATCACAAATTGTGACTAGGGTGAAACAAGCACCTTCATGGTCCTGGGCATCTGTCATGGGAACAGTTGCCTCCGTTGAGATATCTTCCTTAGTGGCAATGACTGAGGTTTTGGATATTCAGACCGTAAGAGTATTACTAAACTTCTTTGACGGTGTGGAATCTTGTCGACTCCGTCTTCGCGGTCCTATTTGTCAGGTTCGTCGACAAGCCCGAACTAGCGGGACGTGGATAAGAGTTGCATAGGATACCGAGTTCCAGGAATTTGGCCACTTCGATTTCCAACAGGGCAAAGTCATGATAATTGACTGGGATATATCTCCTAAGGTAGTAGCAGAACCTTTCAATGCTCATAACAGTGTGCTAGTTCAGTCGACCTACTTCTTGCTTCATATTGCTTCGGAGCACAGTGAAGATGGACCAATGGAGAGAGGGCTCGTCCTCCAACGGACCTTGATTCGTGGCATATATAATAGAAAAGGGTCTTTCCTAATTCCATTTAAATGCCAATACCCAAGTTCTGAGCTTGAGAGTGTATTTAAGGGTCGTCTTGATACGCTGGGTATGGACGACTATCTTGATGTTGATTTGAGTGGTAGGTATACAATCGATGTTATCTAAGCCCTATTTTCCTTGTTTATCTCCGTTGAAAAATAGCTCCTCGAAGTCACGAGTTTTGAGATCCTCTGTGAATACCAGCAGCTGCGCCCCAGCCAACAACTAACATTCCATAATAAATTCAAAAAGTAGTAATACGAATCGCACCCCAGAAAGTATACGCTGGGAGAAATCCACAGTTTCGTTCTTCATAGCTGGTAGTAACTCTTGCTAGCTCAGTGCAGGTGTTTTGGGCCCATATAAAACGATGCTGCCAGTGCGTACAACAGCCACCATCAGTTTAAGAATCCGCTGCAGCTGAAATTTAACACATAGTTTCGTATATAAATAGACCTTCAATCTTTCTTTAGTTTCCACTGGTTTCGCGTCAAGAATGCGTCGTGGTGTAGAAGTGTTAAGCGATGAGATCATACAACGGTTAGTACGTCAAGGCCACCGAGCCATTACGCATCGAATCCCAAACGAAAACAAAAAAACCCATGAACATCCTTTTTCATTATTATGAGCGAACTTATCCTTGCGTAATATGTGGCAGCATTGGAATCCCCAAAGGCGGAATCAGTTCAAAGGGTTCAAAAGTTGCAACTAATCGCAAAATCATTGTACTGAAAGCCCACTTACAGAAATGAAAAACATCTCGGTTCCAGACATGCTTTTCGAAGCTAGGAATTGATGATGCGTGATGATGCCTAGACATGGGTCGTATGAATGCCCCAAAGCCACCTATACCCCCTATCCCTCCCCCGTTTTTGGTTATGTTGATGAACCCCATCCAGCAAGTGTCATGTTGTTCAACAGAGTGCCTTCGCCGAAAGAAGGACGACCCAGCATGGCAAGAATGCCCAGTCCCTCATTTGGGAAAATCCGATCACGACAGAGAAACATCCTCGTCCTTTTGCTGTTGGGAATATGTACGTGCGTCTACCTCATTTCAGCACCAGCGGCGGACCATACAGACCCCGCGACGAAGGAGTTTAATCAACCTGTAGCTACTTCGTCACACCCTCAAGCCGAGATCTGGTCCGAGAGGGTCAATATCGATGAATCCATTCGAATATTGATTGCCAACACACCGGGCGAGATACTCTCACGAGACCTGTTGAAACCAGTGGAAGGAACTGGAAATCCAAAGTTGAGAGAGATTGGTCTCAGAACTCGAGCCTTCAAAACGATCTTTGAGGCGTGGGAAAAGGTTCATATGGCACATGACCCAGAGGGAAATGCATTCGTACGCGACGATATCGTTCAGTATCTCCGTGGGACATCCAATTTTGACGACGCGACTGGCGAAGATGTGTTGGGTACTTCGTTGGCATCGACGGCTCGGGCGTATGGGCACAGTAGAAGTTTCCTGGCACAATTCACAGAGGTTAGTATCTTGTTCGGGGACGTGAAGTACGAGAATAAAAGCTCCCTCTCTACCTGCAAATAGCCGGGGTATGTGTGTAAACCAATCACTGACTTGAAATTGTTTCACAGCTCCTATTCCCGTGGTTTCATCCATACTATCCTGACCTCCTCACATTCAAAGCATCCTTCTTCAAAGGCGGTCGCGGAATCGTGTTAACAGCAGGCGAAGACCAAGCCCCTTGGCTCCTCACTACGATTCCCTCACTTCGCCGGTTAGGTTGTACCCTTCCCATCGAAATCATGTATCTTGGCGAATCAGATCTCAGCGAAGACTTTCGTGCCGATTTTGAAGCCATGCCAGGTGTTATTACTCGTGATATTGCGCAAATGGTCAGCGATAAGGGATGGAAATTGGCTGGGTGGGCTGCTAAACCGTTCGCGATGCTATTATCCTCGTTCCGTGAGGTTATATTCATAGACGCAGATAGTGCATTTTTTGAGGATCCCGAAAGTCTCTTCAACGATCCAGCATATCAAAAGACTGGCGCACTATTCTTCCGGGATCGTCATATGATGCCAGAAAGCAAAAGAAAGTGGTTGCAGGAAATCTTACCCCAACCAGTTAGCCGAAATGTCAGGCAAAGTCGAATGTGGACTGGGGAGAGTGGCCATCAACAAGAATCTGGAGTTGTTGTCGTTGACAAATGGAAGCACTTCGTAGCGATGCTCCTAGTGACACGCATGAATGGACCAGATCGTGATGGCGACAAGTCAAAAGAGTTGGTTGGTGTCTATGATATGATGCTCGGTATGTTGTCCACTTCTATGATTTATCCCGTTGAAAAGAAATTGACTCCTGTTAGGCGATAAGGAAACATTCTGGCTTGGCTGGGAATTGGCTGGAGATCTGGCATACAGTTTTCACCAAGGGCCCACTGGGACCATGGGTGTAGTTGAAGACCCTGGAGAAGCCAGCACAGACCATACAGAGGTGAAGAGAGAAGGAAAGCAGCAAGAAGGCCTGGAAGAGTCTCTGGAAGAGTCTCTGGAAGAGGAACGCGAAGAGTCGCCCTTCCAAGAATTGCAAAATAACGGCCATAATTACACGATATGTGCTCCTCAAATTTTGCACCTCGGTCTGACAGGCAAGCCTCTTTGGTTCAACGGATGGCTGTTAGAAAACAAGTTTGGAGATAAGAAGTGAGTTTCCTTTTTGACGCTTCCCTTTATTGATTCCAAAAATTGTTAGGGGTGAGCTAACAATTTTGCCCATATCAGAAAGCCCAAGTATAGGAAATTCCGGGAATATCTTGTCGAGCCGGGCGATAATCCGGACGCGTATCAATTTCGACCATCCAATGTTGCCTGTCTGACGAGTGGAGCGCATTTGAGGCACCAGTTGGAGCCCCAGGATCTTAGGACGCTTGATTGGCTAGTTGAAAAAGCCAAGGAGGTTCATAAACAAAGATTAAGATGACGAAGGTTCGACGATTCATCGTAATGGCAATTTTTTTTTGGTGTTATACGGAGATGTACTGTATAGAAATAAAGTAGAAAGACCCCGCAAGAGTACTCGCATCTAAATACCTCAATGTGAACTTTGACTATCATTCTTTCCAGCTACAATATCACCCACGACGGGACAGTACTTGCGAGGAGGGAAGATGAAGAGACATAAGAGGTCCTAAGGTGTTTTCAAGAGGCCGATGACAAGTTCTTTGGGAGACGGGGCATCGTACGTAAGGTACTTTGACCAAGATGCAACGCTATCGCTGAAATCGAATCGGGTAATCGTCTGTAATTTTGTTGAGTTGTTCAGCAAGGAGACCGAACTGCAACTCTACCTATTTTTGCTATGGTTTTGACTTCAACGCTTTGCGAGTCCTTGAAACACGGTGGTAGTCTTCCAACTAAGTTCGAAGACGCCCGCCGTCGTCTACGCTGGCCTCGACTAGCAGCGGTTTCTCTGCCGTTGTGCGCAACCTTGACTGCGAATGTGTATGGGTTCCAGTTTGACGGCTTCGGGATATTGAAAGTTGTAAATTGGATAGATGGGATAGACGAATGAGAGATGGATGAGCTGATATCTGGGTGGTAGGGATGCCTGTGGTGTCAGCAACTTGCTGCCTTGAAGCCTGAGGCGATATTAGGCGATATTTGACGACCCCTCTTTTCAGTTTGGAATAACTTTCAACTTCACCAACACAACTAGGTGAGCAAACCATCTGCAATGCGCCAATTGGCACGGGACTGTGTACAAAGAGTAAACTGGTTCGTATAAACAATGAACTCCATGACTCTGAGAAAGTTGGCTGACCCCTTTGCAGCGACAATCTCGTCGTCCTCTATTCAGCGTCAGCGCCCTTACCTCGTCTCGAAGCTGCCGATGGCGCTCCATATATCCAAAATCTCAGCAATATTAAAAGGCGGGATGGTCAGGCCAAATACTTCGTGTCCGGGAACTTCGAATATGCCTGATGCACATTACCTACACGAGAATTGGGGGGGCCTTCGAAGTAGTGCTCAGAGGTATCATCAGCCAGCTAGTGCTCGGGTCCCAGACGATTCCACTCACAATTCGGTGAAACCAAGTAACTGGTTCACGCTGCAGTTTACGTGAGCTTGCGTGTTTGGAGCAGTGACATGTGGTAGTCCGCCTTGCCAATGTGGTGTCTAGACTGTACTTGAGTATTTGGCTATCTAGAGTCCTTCAGCCCCGTGGTGTCTGAGCCACTGGACCGAGTTCTGGTTGTAACCCGAGCACCGAAGAGTAAGAACATTGCCGCCCTAGTTCAATAAAAGAGTTAAGAGTACCACGTTTCTTATTGACAGTATCTGTCATTCTATTCCGAGGCCAAAAGGTTTGAGTTATTTCTCTTCTCCATATTCCCAAGAGTTATGGTGCTCCGGAGTCTTTTTCTTCGCCTGCCTTTCACTTTAGTCCTTGTTATTAATCTCATTGTCCTCATCTGGGGTGTTCTATCACATACTGAACATGATAGCAGAACCTACACACTTTTTTCTAGGAACTGTACCACTGCACATAGACTCAACACCATTGTTCATTTACTGTTGAATATTTGGGCACGGCTCTTCTCAGTGGGAGCAATTACTGCATGCAATGTCTGTCCGCTCCAACTCGAGAAGACGTGGATGGAATCCCATGCTAGGGGTGCTTGGTTGGACATTGGGGTCCCGAGTATTCGAAACTTGACTCGGATTGGCTGGAAAAAACGACTTTTTGGTTGATCCTTGCTTTTTCATCATTCCCTCTTCATTTACTGTCAGTTCATATCCTCGTGTTGCTAGTATTGACTCTGACTGATAAACCTGGAATGGGTACAATTAAGTGGTTTTCGCAGCAGACAACAGTTACAACGTTTTCGCCTTACCTCCAGCATACATCCAAGGAAGTCCACATCCTGTCCCTCCTCGGTCGGAATTCGTTGATATGAATGGAGACCTTCTCAACTTTGAGTTGAATATCAGCGGCGCGCGATACAATATCGACAAACTATACAGTCACGTCCTGGACATGCAGAAGAAAGCAGTGGCCGGGGAACTCAATAGACTGGAAAATAAAGTCTGTTTGGAATCATATAATCACCATAACGCGCGGAAATTGCTGCAAGTCATATATCTTTCCGCGTTTTTCTACATGAAAACGTTAGACGGCTAAATTCATTCTCAACCTCAGGAACCATCGTGCAAAGATTTTTATCGTTCCTTCCGGTGGCTTGGCTTCTTCTAACAAAGTACGGCGCATTCAAAACTCAGACCTTCCCTCTCTGCTGGATCCAATCGCCAATCCAAAGGAATCCCCGGAGAAGTGGGATCCTCTTCAACCACCCCCGATTCTACACCACGAGCCAACACTTCTTGAAATTCTTGCTTTACCTTTGGCGATCCTGTTTAGATTATGATTATTAGCAGAGTTCATTTGGACTGCGATATACAAGTACTCACCTGCTAGACTGTGTTTGCAAATATTGCAAACAAACCCCCCTCTTGGTAGCGTGCCCTTGAAGTGAAGCTGAAGTCTTGTTTGTGAAATAAGGTTCTAGGTAAGGTAGATATCAAAAATGCCATCCAAATTTGGGTTAGCGTAACCGGCTCTGGTTGTCAACGCATTCCAGAATTTACCGGACTTTAGCCGGCTGCGCTAAGTTTGTTGAAAGGCTTCCCTTCCTAGTAGCTTTGAAAAAGAAGAGGATCATACTTATCTCTCATTAATACTATGCTTCATTGGAGAACTGTTCATTTTGTGGCTTTTTGTTCTCTCATAGCAATCAGGAATTCATTGAACTTTCAAATTAGAACTGTTCACGAAATGGCATTTTTAGTTGCTAAGCTTAGCGAAATTCCATATCACGTGAAGAGATTTCTCATTCATACCTAGGTATGTTGTTGAAGTTTGTGCCGGGCTTACTTTATAATAGCTTCAAAGGAACAATAATGATCTCCTGAAATCCAGTTGCTTGTTCCACTTTTTGCTAGATCAACTCACCAGCTATAAAACATTAAAGTTGATTACTGAATACTATTACTAGGCGTGCATGAAAGTTTTAACAATTGTTTCCCTATCAATAGAAATTGATTCATTGATTTTAGTCTATGAAGCACCAATTCAAACATGATAAACATCAAGTGTTCATATCTCGCTTATACAGAAGCCAATAGCACTTACTGCATTCTTTCCTTTGGTCAACGATTCAGTTCAGCAAGATTTACTTAAAATTATTATACAATAGACCAGAAAAATTAAATCAATTGACTTAAGATGAATTTAGCGATTTAGTGTTTGCAGCTCTCGAGTCTCTATTCTTATCTTGCAACTAATTCAGTTGTCGCAAACTACTTTGACCTTGATTATTTAATGCACTACGGTCGATACGTACGATACCAAATGCTCCTGGTATAATACCTAGATAATCTCCTGATGATTAGGGACGCTATCAATTGGGACCTAGTTCTATTATAATTTCTGTGAAAATATGAAATATGAAGGTTAGCCCATCCCACGAATCCCGCATATAGGACCCTGTTCTACAATTATCGCTTTGCTTGTTATATTTTGAAGTTTCTTTGCTTGTGATCTCACATGTCACTCTAACACTCTCATGCTAATTCGTTGACAAGAGGTAGGGCTCAAGTTGTAGTTGGGTATTAGCTATTTTTTAGCACAAGTAGTCTATCTTTAATCTCCTTTACTGAGTTGAGGAAAAGTATCCTGCTGATTGTTTTATAGAGAACTAACACCGAGATAGTTGATTTAATCCCACTTAGGTGTTTTCGATATTCTGCTAATGTATCTTTTAGCCGCGACTTTTAAGATAAGTTTTAGTATATAGTAGCGAGCTGTCTAGGCTTACACCTTTATCAACTCTAGCGTCCTGGTGAACTTAGTAAGTATAGAAACATCACGAATAGTACAAAAAGCTAAAATAGAAAGGGAAAACCTCAAGTCTATAGGTTATGCTTAGCGCTGTCTAAAAACAGAAGTACTATTAGAAGTCTCTACGAAAGACAAGCGCACGGTACACTCTAACAAACACCAAATTACGACTACACAGTACTGGCGTTGGTTGGATTGTGGTGGAGGTTACTAAGTCTGTATCATTAGTGAATTGAACACCCAATCAAGGATACAACTAAGTGGGTAAATGGCTAAGATCCAAAACGAATGAACCTCATTGGTGGCGATGGGTTGTGATGCAAACATTTCAACAAAGTTAGACCCACATATGTTTTAAACCCAACTTCAGAGCCCGACCTCATTGAAACTCCTCAGGTGACCTCAACCACCCAACTGCCCGTTGATTAATTTCCCGCTATCCTTACGCCTTACAACAAAGTCACCGGAAACCCCCAAGTACTCGTTTTCCTGTCCTCCTTTTCCTTCCTCTCTCTTCTCTTCTCTTCCTCGTGCGTTTCTTCCATTCTCACACTTGGACCTACCCATCCTTTCCGCCTCCTCCTCCTTTCCAGACAATATCCGCATTCCCCCTCTCCATTCCAGTAGTACCGAAAGTCCCGGAGTGGATTGCAAGCGAGGAAACTTCCAATACCCGTTAACCTTGCGATGTGAACTGCGGCACAGGGTTCAATAATGTAGGGTCCGCGGGAGAAATGGTTGCATGCGTAGAAGGGGATTGCGTAGTGGCACATTTTTGAATGATTGCATGGGTTTCTGGTGCGTGAATTTGGATTGAGAGGAGATGGGTTCGGAGCTGCAATGGTGCTATGGTAGGGGTGTTTGGAGGAAGAGAATGCGACCAGCGCAGGTGGATTTAAAAGGTTGAATCTATTTCGTGTTTCTGCTGTTTCCCATACCTAGGTAGTTTAGGAGATATCGGAAACAAAGAAATTGTATGTAACAGAGGAGAGATTTTCTTTGTTCAGAGTTCTGTGGTTGAGATTGAGACAATGCCATTGTTAATTTACTACACGTGTTGATCTCTCCTCTGTGTCTAACCCCTCCCTCCGAACCCATAATTGCCCAGCAACCAGCAATGCAGTAATGCAGTAAGTGAACCCCAACCTCTCACTCTCACAAATTCAGACAGCCAATACAACTTCCTTTCTCAGGGTAGTCCACATAATCTAATATCTACCAGCAGAAGAAAAAGAAACCTCAACAAATCCCAAAAACAAACCCACAGGCCACCATTTGCCGGTTTCTCAATAACACTTCAAGCCCCTCCCCTCAAACACTAACACCTTAACTATCCACCTAAACTACACCCTGCTCAAACAACCCCTCCTCAATCCCCTTGATCTGCAGCGCCAATCTCCTAGAATACCACCGACACAAAAACAAATTCCCAGCCATATACCAGAAGCCTGGATGTCCACTACCTCTCCAAAGACACCGAATCTCGCCCTCCTCATCCAACCCCCAAACGCCCTTAGTCTTCCCAGAAATCTCCTTACCAAAGATACGTTCCGCGCTAGTATTCATGCTCTGATACCCAGTCGCAAAAATAACATCATCCGCCTCAAGCGTCGTGCCATCATCGAACTTCAGACCATTTTCAAGAACCTCAGTGATCTCCGACCCTTGCTTGACGTGGATCTTCCCATCGATGATCATCTGTGAAGCCCCCGAGTCGAGGTAATACCCTCCCCCGCGTTGAAGATATTTAATCCACAGTCCGGAATCATCAACGCCCTTATCGAGTTTGAAACCTGCCTTCTCAAGTCCCTTCAATGTTTCTCTATCAATTTCATTGACCATATTCGTAGCTTCAACATTCAAACCTTTGAGAACTCGAAAAGGAAGAGATAAGAAGAGAGTATCTGCGATTTCGGTGGGTGGCCCGTGTTGACCGTAAAGCATGGCCATGGAATCTGAATTAGTCTTTACTTTGACGACGAAGGTTGAGGAGCGTTGTATCATGGTTGTGTGGTAACCCTGCTCGTGGTAGTGTTTTGCGATGTCGTGGCCTGAGTTGCAGGAGCCTACGATGATGGCGCGTTTGTTTTGACCGTGAGAGGGGAGGACGCCTGTAAATTTGGAGGAGTGGATGAGTGTTCCTTTGAAGGAAGAGATACCGGGGATATGAGAGGGGAACGAGGGCTCGCCGCTGTGGCCGGTTGCCATTACGATGTGCTGAAATATGTCAGTGCGACTTCTAAACCAAGAGAGGAGAGAACTTACCTTTGGATGAATAGTAGTAGTCTTCGTAATCCCATGCTCGCTGCCGGAAGTCAAGCTAACAGTCCACTTCTTCGACTTTTCATCCCAAGACGATTTTTCAATGGAAGTCTCACACCAAGTAGTCAACTCTAAGAACTTAGCATACGCCTCCAGCCAATCCCCCAATTTATCCTTAGGAGAATGAACAGGCCAATACTCTGGGAAGTTCATATAAGGCAAGTGATCGAACCAAACCGGATCATGAAGCACAAGACTTGCATAGCGACTTCGCCAATTATCACCAACTCGCTTATTCTTGTCCACGATCAAAGACTTGACACCAAGCATCTTGAGTCTCGCCGCAGTTGCAAGACCTGCCTGTCCGGCACCTATATCTCATCAGCTCTCGTCAAAGTCAAGGAACCAGAAACTAAATATGAGAAAAGGGAGAAACAAACATACCAACAATCAAAACAGCTGGTTCCGCATCTTCAAGGTTATCCTCTCCCGCTCTCTTCTCACCCCAACTGCTACCTTCCTTCTCAGCTTCATACCTGCTAAAATCAGTATTGCCATTTCCAGAAAGTGCCCCCCAAAGAACAAAAAGAAACTCGGAAAACACCTACCCATAAGCTCTCTTCTCCCCAGTCCTCTCCTCATGACCCCTCAACTCATTCAAAAAAGTAAAAAGAGTAAATGCCTTCCACTGCTTCTCCCCCTCGTCAAACACTAAATTCACCACTCCCCCACCAGTCCCAACATCCGTCTCAACCTTCAAGAACGAGGAAACAGTGGGCAGCGGACCGAGACTACCATTTCTTGCCTCATGTATGGGCGAAGAAGTATCAAGAGCCACGGACTTGACGCGAACCCCCTTCTCCTTCCCATCACTTTGAGCGAGGAAGCTAGCGATCTTCTCACGACCTTGAAGCGTATGGAAATCCCAGGAAAGACAGAGTTGATCCCGCCAATAGGAATCAGAGGCCAGGAAGAGTTTGGTGAGAGCGGGGACGTCGTTTTCGGATAGTGCGGCGTTAAATGATGTGACCCAAGCTTCGACTGTTGCTTTCGGGTTTTCGGATTTGGTGTTGGCTGTGGGAAGGGGTTGGATGGGGAGAGGGAAGGACCCTGGTTCGATTCTATTGTGAGAAGGAACAGGGTCGACGGGTCGTACGGGGACTTCAACGGTTGCCATGTTGAAGAAGGATGTTGGAATGGGAGGTGGCGTAATGTTTGTTTAGATGAAGGGTTCGATAAATCTGGAAGTCTTGTGTTGATTTGAGAGTGAAAAAGGGGAAGGAAAAGAAATTTAAATGCAGGAGAGATACGAGAGGAATGGAAGTCGTATTGAGTTTGCTGGCATATGAGCACATGAGCTCGGGTAACTTGATAGTTCGCCCTTTCCCCCGCTTCCCCTCGTTCCCCAAGCCGCTAGGTGATGGGCCGGTGGGGAAGGTCAGGCGAGGAAGGGAGTGGGGGGCTTGCCAATGCGACCTGTCAAAGGTTAATCCCCGCCAATCATATTCTCCGGTTTTAAGAACGGAAAGAAGTACCTGAATGGGAAGAGTGAAGCAAAATTCAATTCTCTAAGCTGTTCTACTAAAAGCAATATTTGCTGCATTGGACCAATGGGGTGTAGCCTTTCGGTATCTTCCCAAGAAAAATACTCTCTCAATTCAGTACCTTCCTCAGACAGATAGATCTATACATGTCCTTGAAAGAAAAGAACGACAGGCTACACATTCCCAAATAATCAATTACCCCGGCCATCTGAAATTCCCTCGGCGACGGCCGCGCCCCAGTCCTTCAGCAATAGACCAGTCATTCAAATCACTAGGCCAACATTGATGCATCAAGAAGTTTTGATTGACATCGGCATAGTCCGGAAGACCTTCCCTCCGGTTTTCAGCAACTCGATGAGCCTCTTGCCAAAACCAATCGTGTTCTTGACGAAAGCGCTACAGAATTTAGTAAAGAAACTCTTCCGCTCGGAGAATGAATACGAACCTTCGGACCGTATTCGTTCCAGCCGCGACCCATTTTCCCAGGGACTACTCTGTGCCCACGATCCAATCTTCTTGACATTCGATCATACTCCAAAGCGGTAAAATGTGGGTAATAACCAGGACCGAGTCCATCTGGGCCTTGTTGGAGGTGGTCGTCGTTGATGGCCCATGTTTTGTATCTTCTGGTATGAGGGTCGTATCTTTGGACACCTCGTGACATCCATTGACGAGTATTCTCGATTAATTGGGCGTTGGAGTCGGTATATCCATCCCTAGAGGAGATCAGTCGGTGCAAATATAGGACTTCTTGGACTATGACATACCAATTCCCCCATTCATCAGGCTTGATGGGAGTTTTGTCCCCCTTTCGTTGAAGGAAGATATCCGGGCCACGATTGGTGACAACATTGTTGAATCTGCCCCAAAATCCACGATGACCACTCTTTCCTTTCGGACCATCCTTGGGCCAAACAAATTGTAAGTTTTTGACCATGGCGAAAAGTGGAGGAGTACACCCAAAGACAGAAAAGATGAAGGTCAAGCACCCAGATAATGGAAAAAAGCAGGGAGAACCCCTTCCCCATAATTTTCAATTGCCATGAAAATGTAACATGATGACTCTTGAACAGCACTTCCCGTCGAGTTTGGGAAGTTTGGTGTTCTAATCCATAATTTTCAAGTGCTTGCTGTCGTTCATTCGCTGCCACCTAAGCAGCAAACGGTGGAATAGATCCCTTCGCCCTGTTTCTGTACTACTCGAAACACGCCTGGCTCTGGGTATGAACGCTTGTTCGCAAGCAATCTCAGTATGCACAGTTTCAAGGATTCGCAAAGACACGAAATTTAGGGGAGGGGAGGGTAGTTTGATATTTCAGCGGCCTGATCACTGGACGGCCTGACCTTGCGCTAGCAGAGTTGGGGGCTGGACGGTGTAACACAGAGCTGAGTGAAGGATGGGCCGGAGTGAACAGAGTAGAAAGCAAAGTGAAGGACGGAACGGGTGAATCTCGCGATGAAAAAATGAAGCCTCGAGATGTTTGAAGACAGGAAGAAAAGGTGAAGGAAGGAGAGTTGAGGTCGGGACATTTCTGAGGTCGTGTCATTGTCACTTTGTGGGGAAGAGAGACGCTAACTCGCTAATCAGACCTCCAACAGGGATGACTCGGACCAGCCCAGCTGAAGGCAAGACGCAAGTAAACAGCGCCGCTTATCAACCGCGTTCTCTTTACTTTAGTTTACTTTACTTTACTTTACCGCGAGCCCCAATACCACTCGCTCTCAACCTCAACCTCATCGCCCTCGATTCAACACCTCACCAGCTGCACCCTTTGCACCCTCGATTTATTCTTTTGGAGTCTGGCCTTAGTCTGTGGGAATTGTCTGCGAGATCTGCAGCGAGAGAAATCATTACGAACGAACCGATTCGTGCCACCGTCCGGGCTACCTACGCGTCGATTCCAACACCACACACGTCGGATTAATACACAATTGGAGGGCACAGCCTATCCACGAATAAAACCTCGCGAGCAGCATTCCGCACACATACAAATTTTTACTCTCTGCGGTCATTTCCCATCTACGAGGACGAGTTCTTGCGCGGGCGTTCCTATCCAGCTTCCTCCACATCACGACCTCGGAGCGCATGATAACGAGGGATCTGCGGACGTTTAATTGTTGAATATCTATAAAGAAACACCCAGTGTTCAATCAAAACCCCGCGAGATCTCGCTCCTCCGAGTTCCTTTGTTTCCAGAGTTGGATGCATCCGAACCACAAACCACGCCCAGGGCATTCTTGTAGTGTCCACGAGTACGAGTCAAATTAGGCACCAATCCGTGTCATTTTCCGGAGATTTGATTGGAAATGCAGTCTGGGGATTGTGGTGTATCTTGAAGGCCGCTGTGGAGTATATTGGGCTTGTGATTCACACACCACACAAGAAGGGACGGGAGGGGTAATACTACTGAAAATTTTGTGGTCGCCGATGAACTGCTGCCAGAAAAAACATTGCAGATACTGCAGATTACAAAATGCCGACGATCAACGTCAAACCGGGCTCAAGCCTGGAATTGCAATGCATTGCAGATGCTTTAGGGAGGTCGAAGAGGGTCATTATAGTTACAGGTGCTGGTATAAGTACCAATTGTGGCATACCAGTGAGTCGCGCACCCCAGATCCGCGAATGAATGGTATTAACAAATGTAGGATTTCCGATCTGAAAATGGCCTATACTCGTTGATCCAAGCCCAATACGACAAATCGCTCGAGAACCCGCCTTGGGAACATACAAATACTTTCGATATCGATGACAGACCAAGGAAAAGGAAAAGACCATCATACTTTTACGAGGTCGTGGCTCCAGATGGAAATGTTGTGGCAGTGATTGACGAGGAGGAAAAGCCGTCATCACAATCATCATCGAATGATGGTGATGGACCGCCATCATCAAATCTATTGCCTCCCAGCAGCCCCCTCAGCACTCGATCAACGACACCGTCAGTCGATCTATCTGACTTCGATATTCCCTCGCATTACCGATCTGTACAATCAGCCTCATCAGTTGGCAGCTCGACAGCGGAAAATGACTCCCCCTTCGTGCGCGCAAACCAACAAGACGTGGCGATGTTAAATAGTAGTCCACAGCCAAAACCTCTGGAGCTACCGATATCAGACATCAGACCGAAACAGCTGAAACGAAAACGGGCTGTGATAGCTTGCCAGAATTGCAGAAGGCGCAAAGTGAAATGCGATTCAAATACTCCATGTTCAGCTTGCGTATTGAGCCATCTGGCGTGCGGGGGAGAAGAGACTGAGGTTCAAGCGCAGAGCAAACCAGCATGCGAGCCCAAACCAACACGAAGATCGATGCGCAGCTCAATGGGCCCATTCACCTCAGATCGTAATTCCCCAAGTCTGGTCGACTCTGGGACTGACGCTGGGACGTCATTCTTTATGAAGTCTCCTAAACGCGAGATTAATACATCCTTTCCCGCCAACTCCACGACGTCAGACCTCAATAGTGCTCCCAGCGAGGAAAGTCGTATCGTATTACCACATAAACGCCGACAAACCCTACAGAGAGAAGCCTCGAGCTTCATGAGCTCGCCATCAGACGAGGAACCATCGACACAATCCTCACAAACATCCTCACGAAGTCTTCCAAATTTGAAGGGACGGGATCTTTTTGATTCAATGGTTTGGCAAGATCCATTCACGACTTCCATTTTCTACATGTTCATTTCTTCATTACGACAAAAAATCCAACATGAAGTTACGACGACGACAGAAACGCACAACTTCATCAAAACTCTGCGTGACGGAGGGCGTCTTGTCAGGAATTACACACAAAACATCGATTGCCTGGAAGAACGTTTGGGGCTATGTACGAACCTCACACGTGGGCCAGGTCATCGCGCGCGGTTTCACTCGAAAACACAGCGAGAACCCAGACCCGAGACTATCGACGACCAGTCTGCTCACAACGGAGGAGTTGAAGTTGTGCTCCTCCACGGGAGTTTGGTTGACCTCAGGTGCGGACTTTGCGGCAAACTATCGAGTTGGAGCGAGGCAGACCGAGAATCTGCAACATTATCTGGACAGGCCCCCGATTGTCCGTCCTGTACTGAATATAATGCCCACCGTACCGGAAGAGGCAGACGAGAGTTAGCTATCGGTCGATTGAGGCCTGATATTGTTCTTTATGGGGAGGAGCACCCCCATGCAAATCTAGTTGGACCGCTTATAACACATGACATCGGGCTTGGACCCGACGTCTTACTGATCATGGGGACCAGCTTAAAGGTACATGGTCTAAAAATCATGGTCAAGGAATTCGCCAAAGCCGTACATAGTAGAGGAGGAACTGTGGTGTTTGTGAATAGGACGAAGCCACCTGAAAGCACTTGGGGAGATGTCATTGATTATTGGGTTGAATGGGACTGTGATGCTTGGGTGCTGGATCTAAAGCAGAGGAGGGAGGACATCTGGTTACCTCAGGGCACGATTGAAGAGCCGAAGAAACGACAGTCACTAGACACACGAAACCCGAGAGAATCACTCGGCGAAACGAAACCACGGGCTCGACCTCAATGTATGAGGGACGACAAAATGAATGGGGCATGGGTGACCTTCAAGATACTGGACGCGCTGAGAATGTTTCCCGATGGGGATGGAAACATTGCACCTCGACCATCACATCCAGATAAATTCGCGACAAATAAATTCCGGTCATCTCTTGCCGCGAATAAAGAGCCACTTATCGAAAAACCTCTGCCGCTGACTGAAACCACAATAGAAGTCAAGAAAGATCTTCCTGCCCCCAAAAGGAAAACCAAGTCCATGACAGCTGTGACTTCTCTGGCAGCGGCGGCTGCTCCACGAGGCATCAAGAAGCGGCAATCAATGCCTAGCAAACCGACAAGATCTAGAATTACAAACGCCAAAGGCAAGCAGGTTGGAGGGCGCCAGGGCGCAGATCACGACGAGGACGAAAATGAACAGCGAGAGAAAGACGCCCCTCATGTAGCAGATGTCATGGCGCAGTGGAAAAAGCTTCGACTCTTAATACCTACCATGCGCAAAATCCCTTCAAAAGAAGCTCTCGAGATCTGCAAACGAAACCTCAACACCAATGCCAGTCGTTACGCGTTCTACTCCACTTCTAATCATATTCCCAACGTTGGTGGTTGGGATATCAAGAGTATGAACTTGCTAACGCATCCACCCTCTGGAGTATCACTCCCGTCTATTCAAGATGAATTACCGCCGGCACGAAGTGAACTACCACCGCCCCCTGTTTTCAATCCTCCGACCCATGCTTATAGCACACGGTCATCACGTCGCCTTGCGACGACTTCAAATTCTGAACAGACGCCAACTGCTTGTTCTGGTGTGAATGAAGGGAGGGATACGGTCATTCAATCCATGGAGCCAGCAGAGGTGTCCCTGCCGACGCCACCTGGAAGTGGCGCCTCCAGTGACCCCATCACTCCCACCAGCTCATCGCAGAGGATCAAGCGGATGGGGAGTATTGGTGCTATATTGAGTAGTCCGGCGGAAGACAGTTCGGGTGAGGTCTGGCATGATGCCTCGGAGGTTTTAGCTTGATGTTTGTTCTTGTTAGATATGTTTCATGGATGGGTGGATGGAATGAATGATTCGATGATGATTTGAGGTATAAAAAAGGCAAGGCATACATGCGACACCTAGTAAGACCAGTAAGGGTGGAGATTCTGGGGATGGTGTCGGTGTGGGGTTACCTAGGGATATAGGAGTATATAAGGTTTGGGTCTGGGTTTGGGTTTGGGGAACACTCCTTTCTTTCTTGATAGGAAGATACAAAATGGGATTAAATAGAATCTGTTCTCACTCCGATGACTCCCTTGGAACTTGAATGATACTGTGTTGTGGGGTAAGATTGTTGAGGTGCGAGGTGATTTCTGATTAGAAAGACATATTTCTATGTTAGGGTAGAGTGAGAAGGAAAGGTACGATTGCCCCTCTCGCATCAGCCTTGACTCATCTTGGCTTGACACGGGCGTTAATTGTTGCCTCTTCCTTCTTAATTCAAACGTAACAATGCCGAGAGGGAATGAAAGCCATGACCGGGACTAATCTCGAGATCGTTCCTTCCCTGATTTGAACTCGAGGTTCTGTGACTTCCATTCCTCTCTCCACTCAACACCATGACACCAATCACGTGGGGAAGTAAGCAGGAAAGGCACGACTTTGATCTATGTCTATGTCTATGCCTATGTCTAAAGTGTTATTTATCCCCCGCTCCCTTTTTTCAGGGGCCCTCGGGTCAGGTTGAGTTCCCTTTCATCTTTTTGGATCTAGGGAGGAAAGGTCGTTCGTTCCTGGTCGTTCTTCCCGGGCCTCGTAGAACTACTAACCCACACTTCGCGATCTAGGATTCGAGCTCCCTTTCTTTCTACGCACCTGGGTACTCTTGAATCTTGGACTTCTTTGCTAGGAGTTATAGGACGCAATTTATTTCAGTCTATGGATGGATTTCTATCCCTCGGCGCAAGTCGTGGCTCCTCTGCCGATGGGATCTTTCCACTAGAGCGGACAAGGAAACTACTCCGAATTACTTTTCCAATGAACTTTTCGTGACATGTAAAACCTACCAAACACGTCCGAAAAGCTTCTTGGTACATAAGGTATAACTATAAGAACCTCGAACAATACGATACTAAAAATCTAAGCCCGGGGCGATATGACTGCGCGGGAGATATTTTGATGTTGAAAAAGGAAGGAAGGAATGATCTCATGTTTGGGAGATCCGAGATCGTGCTTTCTTAGCTTGACTTTAGGCAATCGGGAACGGTTCCTTCCTTACTCTTCCCTTCCTTGCTTGATCTTTCCCCTCTCCCTTAACACGTAAGAAAGATTTCGCGAAGTGGAGATTCCAAACCAGGTTCCAAATGCCGAAGGGTGGAAGGGAAGGCACGAGCGAGCCTATGGATGCGCCTTTAGCAAAAAGGGGACCAGAGCTATCATTTTAAACAAATAAACTAAAAAATGAAATGGTGTGTAGACTTTGTTTTAAGAATGCATGGAATGGCGAATGGTAGGGAGGAGATGGGAATTAAATTCTGCTAGGTTAGAAGTGAGGACGAATCCTCTCTATTTTCTGTTACTTTCTTTGGAAGAAGAGAAAACAAAAGGAAACCTAGTTATTTATAAGTAACTTATAAATAGTCTTAGTTTTCTACAAGGTGTGGCTGTTAGTAGGTGACCTACTAATAGCTGGAATAGTATAATTTATAGGTAATCTACGAATAGCAGTTTCGTTGTTTCAGTAGCTCTCTATAGATAACCTATTCTGATAACGACTTTTCAAAAACGTATACTCGAGGTTTCCGAGCTGGTTTCCGAGTACACCGAGCTTTGGATACTTTTTGAGAGTCTTCTATGATTGTTTTAAACATAAATCCAAGATAAAACTATAATAAAGCTGAGAGAAATCCGAGATAAAATCGAGAGAGAATTAACTCTACTTAGTAAAATAAAGTTATATAATATAATTTACTCTTTTTTCTTCTGAAAGCTAAGTTTCGTTTATATAAATACTAGATCTAACTCTAGATTAAATACTTTATTTATACTTAAAAAGAGCTAAGTACTTAACTTATATTATAGTATTATAGTAATAAAGTTATATAACTTTACTTAAAATAGAGTCTAATAAACTCTATAGTTTCTATTAGCTATTAGTATAGATTTACTATTTTACGATTATATAACTCGATATATCTATATCTATTAATATATCGTAGATATCTAATCTATTATTAGTTAAGTTCTACTTAATATAATAATTATTAGAGACTCTCTCGATAGTATTAGTATCTAAGTTTAGAAATAACTAAGAAGAATATTTCTAAGTCTAAGTTATTTCTAAGATCGACTAGACTATCTCCGAGTCTAAATGTTGGTATGACTTATGGTCATAAAAGCGATGCAAAAAGAGTTATATTATCGTTCGTATATACCGAGTAAAGCTAGCTACGATGACTACTTAAGTAGTTCTTAAGCGAGAAGCACGTGTACCCACGTGTACTAATCCGAGTCGCTATTTACCCCTTAAATATATACCGACACTGGCACTTCTTCAAAACGACAGAAGTTACTCAAAATCATCAAAAATCACATATCCGATCCAACCAATCAGAGCCCTCCATTCCCTGTCCTTAGCCAATGAGGAGGCTCTATTTCCATCCCCCATTATCCCTCATTCCGTTCCACATGTCCAGCTTGTTCGTATTAACCTGGATCGAAGTGTACACCCTTTGGTGCCGGTGGTCCTCCGCCAGGATCCTGTCGCCGATCATGCTCCGGACGTTCGGCGGGAATGTCGAATTCATCACTATCGCTTAAACTGGGGACAAAGGTTTCGAACTCTTGGAATAACACTTCGAATTCAAAGTCGCTCGGAGGCCTCGGAAGCTTTCGGGGTTGGCCACGTCCGCGCCCCTGGGGCGGTTCCGAAAGGGGTTCCAGGATATCGGCGTCTTGATGAATTTCTGAATGACGAAGTCGATATCGAGGGGGGGTCTGTTGTTTAACATCTTGCCGGGGTCGGGCACGTCCGCTCTTCTAGAGGGGGTCCAATGGTGGTTCTGGGATATTGGTATTCTGGCGAATCTGTAACTGACGAAGTCGACATCGAGGGGGGGTCTGTTGTTCAACATCTTGGCTACCCTGCTCCACTTCCTGCCTACCCTGTTGCTCAAGAGTTCCCCCTTTTTCATGAGATTGTGGTGTCGGATTATTCGACGGATTATTCGACGGTGCTGTCCTAGAAATTCCTTCATCTGCCGGTGCTGTTCCAAAAGTTTTAGGAGTTTTGAAAAAGTATAGCTTTATAACTATAGGTTGAAACTTTATAGGACTGCCTAGCAGCACCACGATATAGTCCTTATTCCCGACTCTATTATCTTCGTTATCTTAAGTTTAGGCGGCATATAATAGACCCAGGTCGGCGGAGGGATCGTCGAAGTAATTATCTTCGTTATCTTGAGTTTGGGCGGCATATAATAGACCTAGGTTAGCGGGATCGTCGAAGTAATCACTAGTAGCATTTGAGGAGGCTGAATATTATTGTTACTATAGCTTTTGTTGTCTTTTAGCGTGTTCTACTATATATTTATAACGGGATCTGAAGACTCTACTACTAGTTTCTCCTCCTAATACTATAGCTTTTAATTCTTCGTCTAACTACTTAGTTTAGTTAACCTCGGTAGTAGTGTTATATAGTGCCTAAGACATAAGCATTTTATACTTATCCGTCTTAACCTATACACCTCTTCTATAAAGCGTCTATTATAACTTAGTATTTATAGATTAGTAGATCTTAGCGAATTTATCTTAATCCTATCCTTCAAAGTCCACTTAAAATTCATTCTAAAGAAGAAGGTCTTCGTTCTCTCCTTTAGTATACTCTTCTTCTCTTTCAGCAGCAAAAATCGTCTCTTCTATCTATATTAACTTTGGCTTTAGTACTAGCTTTAGAGCTTGTTTTAGTACCGAAGTTAAAGCTTCTAAAGTTATTAGAATCAGTATTAGTATATCTATTATATTATAGATATTATAGATATTATAGATATTATAGATATTATAGATATTATAGATAAATTTAGATATTATAGAAAGTCCGTTTATACTTTACTTAGTAGATAAAAGAGAATTCGGGTTTCAGGTAAATAAGTATCTTAAGAAGTATAAATTATCTCAAGAGATAATAGGAGGTTAGGGAAGTTATTAGAATAACATTAGAAGGTCGGTATTAGTAATCAGTGCTTCCTATATTAAGAAGCAGTTATTGTTTATTAAAAATTTAAATAGTAGAAGGAACCACGATCTATAAAGAGGAGTCTACTAGTAATATCAAGTTTACTTTTATATAAGTATGCCTATAGTAGAAATATATAAAGTAACTAAGTATCTAATCTATACGTCTACTAATTAGTATTAGTATAACTTATAGTTATAAAAGCGATGTAAAAAGAGTTATATTATCGTTCGTATATACTAAGTAAAGCTAGCTACGATGACTACTTAAGTAGTTCTTAAGCGAGAAGCACGTGTACCCACGTATACTAATCCGAGTCGCTATTTACCTCTTAAATATATACCGACACTAAAAGTACGTCTAAGAGTAGCTCGGAAATATTACTAATTTCTCTTAGTTCTTTTAGAGATATTTTCTCGGAATTATTTGCTTAGAAATCCTTACTTAAGAGATGTTTAAGTAGAAGAAATTTTAGTAGTTCGGAAATATATAATGATTTAGAATAGAGTTACGGAGATATTTAGCTCGGAGATTTTTATATTATCTCTTAGCGGATATTAGCATAGAATTCTTTAGTAGTATAGAGATCTTCTTTCGGAAATAGCCTCTTAGAGATATTATTCTAAATACGCTAAGAATTAGAGAATAGCTAATCCCGCCGTTTTTATTAGACTAGCCTCGGTCTTTTATCTTATCGCTTCTCCTACTCGAGACTCTTAAAAGAAAATCAAAAAAAGCTAGCGAAAATTCTAGAATATCTATCGGCTACTAACTAGTTCTTACTAAGAAGCTTTGAGAGGTTTTAGCTATAGATATAGTTTTATCGAGAGTTTATAATAGTATCTTAAGTACTAAAACTCGACGAGTCTAGGAAGAGTAGACTTAGGCGGCGATATAATATTTATTAGATTATCGCGATATATATCGTAGAATAAATATTCTAAATTCTTATCTTATATAATAAAATATCGTTAAAAAATAACAATAATCGAGAAATGTTAGGTTTTTAATACTAGTGTCTTATTATACTAAATAGATATTATATAACTTATATTTTCTTTTTAAAATCTACTTTAGAGCCTATTTAGCTAGTATATTTTTTTTTAGATACTTTAGTATTTATACTATCAAAAAGGTATTATAATAATAATAGATAATTTAATATGTTCAACACTTTAATATATACCGAATCGTTTAGCCCGTCTATTTTCTAAGCTAGATTATTTAGCTAAATAATCTAATCTTTATTTAAAAGATTATTCTTACTAAAAAAAGTAATTATCCTATTATTATTAAAACTACGATAATTAGAATATTTTCGAGTATATATTTTATCCGCCTACTATTAATACTAGTACTAGAGGCTATTCTCAATCTTACTAATAATTGTAATAAAGAGCTAAACGATTATAGAATTTATTATTAGATAATTAGATAATTAAATAAATATATACCGAGCTACTTTTAAAAGGTCCCGGCATATTTATTAGATAATTTAATAATTATCTCATAGTAAGCTAAATAGGCTCTTATTATATTAAAAAGTTATTATATAAATATTAATTTAGTATAAAGGTCTTATAATAAGACGTGTAATTTCTTAGAGTTATAAATAATCAGAATTTACTATTAAAATCATATAACTTTGTAAGACTAAGTATTCTATTAGCTCTCGGCTAGAAGAACTATTATCCTCTAGATTAACTATTCTTCTACTAATAATTAATATATTATCAGTTATCCTTAGAAACCCGGTATTAATCAGATTACTTAATACGATATAATAAATATCGCAGGCCCCTCGATATGTCACCGGTATTATCGCCGTCCAAGTCTGGGGAAGAGTAGACGGAAGTCATGTATATGTAGTAGAACCACCTTACTCTACACTGCCTAACATCCAAGTCGAACATCACTAAAATTGCAAATTTGGGAATTACGACAAACGGTGCACCGTATCCGCCTGCTGAAGGGGTTGAAATTCAAAGGTTCTGGTAGAGTATATTACAAAGTAGTACCGAGGAAGCAAGAGCTCCCATTCCTTATCGCCACATCATCTCTACACCACTTCCTCTCAACCCCTCTCTTTGCTCTCGTTCTCTATGCAGAAGAATTTGCACCATTCTGGCTGCAATAAAAGTTGAATTCATCACCTCCGAGGTGTTTGCCAAGAGACTGGCATGCCTTAATTTGGTTGTTTTGAATGACAGTGCAATCAGGGCAGGTGTCCCATTGTTTTGTTCCGGTGTTACGACGTCTGTAAGCGTTGCATGCAGCCTATCAAAATCGCAAAGTATTAATGGATGTTGTTATATTGTGAAAGGGGAAATGGAAGAGGGTGAGGGATTTCCAGCTTACAATGGTTGCACCGTCATTAGTTGCTGCCGTAGATTCGCCAACGATGACTGAGGACTTGTAGTCTAAGCAGCTGAGACGGGTGTGGAGGTCTCGCTTTTCCATTGGTGGTGCAGCAGAAACGCTGTGGTATGTTAGCGAGGAGTAAGATGGTGACGAGGCGTGAACATACAATGGGGTGGCTGCCAAAATGGCGGCGAGAACTGAGGTGAACTGCATTTTCAAAGAAGGTGGTGAATTAAACGAGTGTGTTGTGCTGAGAGGGCAAGTTGGTTGGTATGGAGGAGGTGAGAAGTAAATTAGTGTGGGATGAGCGGGCGAAGATTGAAATGATGTGGGATGGAGCAGTATATATATTCTTCTTTTCCTTTTTTCAACTCTGTAAAGCGAGATTAATCAGTAGTTCCGAGAAACATTACGAGCTATTGAAAGTATCCGATATGATAGGTCAACAGCAAACATATGGTTGATCATTGAGTTGAGAGTGTCACGATCGGGCCGTACCTTTTAGGGCACCAACTCACTGGCACAGATAAATCCACGAGAATAGTAAAGTTGGATACGATTTCGAGCTTGATCTTCGGCTATCTCTCAGGGGCTATTTCGGACACAGAGCGAAACAAGGGATCGCTGGTTAAATTTCATTGGGGGAAAGAACTCGGTTAAGCTGTAGCAGATAAGGTTTTAAGGTTTCTTTGGCAGATGGTGGGCTACAGCAACATTAAACTGCGCCTCATCGGGCTGCCTTGATTTTTGCTCAAAATTTTAATGACGAAGCATTGTTCACGGTTTTGCACATGGGGAACCAGAAATGAAATTGATGAGTTTTACACAGAAAGGATGCGCAGTATACACAAAACACGGGACCACGTGTTGTGTTCTGCAAGGGTGTCTCTTGCGCAAAGTTGTGGGTTTAAGGTTTGGGCCAAGAGAGGTTGAGCCGGAAACCGAGAATACGGAGAGATTATCAGCCCTAGGCCTCATCAGGAATCTTAAATGTGTTTCGACTAGTTTATGTGCCATCAAGGTCTTGTATCTCTCTGGGTTCTCGTTGAAGCACTTTATCTTTATTTCGCTAGAGAATTTTGGAATAGGTCACGGTTCAGTTGCTCGGAGCTCTCCTTAACAGAAAACTCGTTTAGCAATCAAAAGAACAATTCTGGACATTAATGCAGTGCACCTATGTGACTGCTCTTTTTAAGCGATTGTACGCTTCACGCTTGAGGCTCAATCAGGAGCCAGGGAGTACCCAGTTTGCAGTTAAGCTTATTGATCGGCATTGGGAACTGCAGAGTTTGATTCGGCCGAGCACGAACCCCAGGTGGTCCGGTTGAGATGGAGGAGACTAAGCCCAATAAGCTCTTGCCAGCACTAGCCAGATTGGTGGAATCGACACCCACGTTCGTTGAGCCTATTTTTCAGTTGGTCGTGAGCGTGGAGTGTATCGCATTACTGATACGATTATTCCATTATCCCATGCCGTATGGATACGAGATAATTTTTACATGCGCAAAAAGATGCATTAGCTTAATAAAAGACGGTACTACTTCGTCCCAAGCGAAACAACTACTACGGATTTTGTGGACTACCTGGATTTTCAGCCGATTTTCATGGGGGGTATTTCGCTTCTGCCATAATAGTTTCGCCTGGGACGAAGTAAGAACTTCGGGAACCCCGAATTCTATCAGATGCAGTCTTATCCATCTGATTGGACTTTAAAATCCGCCACCAATCCTTGCACATTGACCGTATTCCCAAGTGTGAGAAAAAAGTTGATTACATTTCTGATCTGATGATAGCTGATCGCTATGAAAGAGAGTCAGGACAATCTAATTCATTTCACTTTTCTCTCCGAAGACGGAAAAATGAGAAAGTGACGAGGTAGGATTGTGTATATAAGGAATTGGTTTCCTCCTCATTCGTATTTTCTTGCCACTCTCACCACCACTTCCATCCTCCCTCAATAACATCACACTCTTTTCAAAAACCCACTCAACACATTCTTTTAAACAACACTGCCAACAACTCCTGCAAAATGCAATTCACCGCCGTCTTCGTTGCTCTGTTGGCTGCCATGCCATTGTAAGTTTTTCCCGACCACATCTATACCACTTATTAACGCATACCAAAGTGCTGCCACTGCTCCCAGCCAAGAGAAGAGAGACTTGCACAACGCGCTCTACTGTGTCACCGACACGCCAGCACAAAGTTTGAAGGTTGGTCCAAAGAGCGAAGAGGTAAGTCCCAACTCTCCATTTCAAAAGACTCATTTCTAATTTTCCAAGAACAACGCTGCAACCGATAAGGCCTGTGCTGCTTACCGCAACCGAAACACCGGAACCAAGCAATGGGATACCTGCCCTGACTGTGTGATAAAAGTTCTCTCTGGAAGCTTGATCCATACTTGCAACAGTGCTGGAAAGCATCTGTGAGTACCCAGTTCCTCCGAATAAAATTGCTTCTTTGGGTAAATCCTTGAGCGGAGACATTCCTTACATCTCTACAACGATCCTTGAGAATCTTACTCCTTTTGCTCCTGGAACATTTCTAAAAATGCATGCTGACTCTGAGATTTTGTAGTGGTGGTGATGAGATGACATATTACTGCAAGCAAGCCGGTGGTGAATTTACCCGTGGTTCTTCGTAGATTGATTGAATGGTGGTGGAGATTGGAGGTGGAAACTTTTCAATTGGGGACAAGCGATTTATGCTTTTTAATATGTTCCCCATCTATAGCAGACGCCATTACAGTGTGTAATTGAATTTTGCTTAATTGAACACGAGCTTCTGGACACTAACTCAGTCCATCCTTAAGGCTTCAATTGTGTTAGATTTACTCTCCCAATAACGGCACAGAAAGCCTGTCTTTTGTGGCTGTACCTTTCACCGCTAGGTAGCAGCTAGATTCTTCACCGCTTCGTAAATTGGCAGTGGAGTGTAAAAGGTTCCAATGCAGGTAGCTTAGCGAAGAGAAAAAGGCGCACCCTACGCTAGCCCCTTGTTTCGCTAACACCCACGCTTGGGCTGTTAAATTTACAACGCGAAAATTTGACTCTAGTTGGCCCCAAATTTCATGACTTTTCGATGATAACCACCTTTTCTTCTGTCTTCGGATCTTCGATTATATGATCGTATTGATGAGGATTTTTCAATCACGGCAATGCGGATCACCATGAGTGATCATCCTTTATACTATTGCTCTTAGATTACAACAACAAATTCACGAAGACTAGACTTCTAAACATTTTTCTTTCCTCAAGTATCAGCTTTACTTCCAACCGTTAGGCGGTGTCACGTGTTCTCAGCCACAACACGAGACCTACCATTCTTTTCCGGAGTTCTACTACTTAGAAATCTTGTGGCACAGAATAAAACTACACGTGGAAAGAGTCATATGTTTAAACAACGATTCCTAGTGCAAACTCTGGAGTTCCTTACCTGAAAGGTATTTCAATCTCAAGCAGTTTGAAAACCCCAAAGCAGGCCTGGTTTATAAGAACAGGAGGGGGTTTGTGTGGGGGTTTATAATAATGGCTTCTAAATAGCGCATAACTAGTGTAAGTAAACATCGAAGAAATAATCTGGAAGTACAAGGAGGAAAAACAAGAAGCAAGGTAAGACCGGCTTGTAGTGGAATACATGCGAGGAAATCTTGCGTGCTGTTTGGTCATGGGAATAAGTTTGAGAAATCGGTTGACGAACAATACTTGATGCGTATCTACCAACAAGAAACTATCCAAGTGAACGAAGAATAGTTAGAGGATTTTCTTTGGTATAACCCTACATTCACTGGCGATTTTTGCCTTATTAAAAGGGGCAGGCTCTCATAGACAGGTGTAAAATCTAGAAATAAGTCTAGTACTCAGTAAGAAGTTCGTGATGTAAAATGATGTCTAGTCATGGTCTAGTTTTTACGTAAAACATGAATAAAAATTTATTTTGAGTGCCAAGTCACTTCTGAAAAAAGCGAGTATTCTGAAAGCTTTTTAAAACATTCTTCACAGGGTGCCTTAGAAGACTTTGAAAACAAACCATTGACTTGAGATAGAAATGCAATTGCTCTTTCATTGAATTTATTCTGAATGTAAGCGGGCTTTTTGATTCTTTTTATATTCTTGTAGACAAAGTTAAAATAAGATGGCCTTATGATTTCAGAAAGTTCACTACGACTAACGTTTCTCTTCAAACTAGCAAACTTATTCACTGAGTGTTTGAAATTTAAGCCAGCGGTGAATGAACAACCTCCAAACTTGAGCCTCGTTCCTAGAGCGGCATGCCACAATTCTTATGCTGAAACTCAAATCACTGGCCACTTTAAGATCCCATGATATTGTGACTAGCGCAAGAGTCAGACTAGCGCCTTAAAAAATCGGCTTGCTAGCGACTTCTCCAATTATGAAGCTGCCTACAACACCATCAAAGATCAGCACCCCGCCCCTCCTTCCATCCACTTGGACGACTGAGTCCAATACCCATCATGTCGACGCGGTATGAGTCTGTTTTGTCCAGTATGCAGCAGAAAGCCAGCGATGCAGGTTCCAAATCAGATTTCTTTGCCAGCGCATTCGACCATTTCCACCATCTGGCTCTTACACGCATTCCCAGTTTAACACCTGATAGGGTTAAATTCACGACGGAGAGAGATCTTTGGAGATACCTTTGTATGTACTTTACATGCAAAAACCTTTCATCTACCAAAACATACACGCTAACAATAGTTTGTTTAGGGCCTCGTGAGGATTTCCCAGGCCGGAGTGTCCCACCTGGACCACTGCAACCTCCCACCAATACCGGCGCAGTGGGGCCAAAGATCTTTGAGTATAAGGCTCGTCAAATTGTTATCAACCCATTTCACGGTACCGCCATACAACCCCTTTATGGTGTGGATACACAAGGGTTTCCATACTGGTGCTTCCTACTCCCATTGTCTGAACTAGAACTCTTCAAAGGAAAGGAGGATTGCAATATCAAGAACCTTGAGCTTGAATTTAGGATTTTGGTTCGTATTCACGAGGTTGAGGAATACTTCCTAGTTTATCCTGAGCACGAAGAGGATGTTCCTCAAGGTTGGCTGGTACCATTGCAAGGTAGCATGGATCGATTCTACAAATTTATCTATCTGTTGGACAGAGAGGCGCGGGGTATGAGCGGCTTTTTTCAGAGGGATGAGGCTGCCAAAGAGAGAACATTCCCTGAGGATTATCTCTCGAAGTTCCTGGAACAAGAGAAGAACGGATTGTTGAACTACGAAACCCCAAGCCCCCCACGTCCCCCTCGTAAGTTTCATTTTTCTTATTGAATTCTCCGGTCCTAGCCTCCTCTTTTTGTCTGTATTCTCACTTCTGGATTGGGTACTAACTCGTATTGCTAGGCTCGCAACAATTGCTTGATTCTCAACACCTTAGATACACACACGAATACCGCTCGCAATTCAGAAAACCCAAAAATCCACCAGCTTATGGAGCCAATGCAGCCTGGTCTTCAAGTTGGCTAGTACAAAGTTACGACAATAAACAAACCGGAGAGACTGTTGTGGACAATGAAGATGCAGAGAGGGAGGCAGGAGCAACCAGTCTTGACAACAATGAGGATGCAGCGATGGAAGCAGACGGAACCACTCTTGACAACAACGAAATCGATACAGCTGATGATTTCCATGTACCAAGCTGGGACCCAAGCAACGACTGATGGAAATAATGGTGGCTTTATGGCTGATGCTGGGGATCTTTACAATGCATGTTGAAGGGATGCGGACCAACCGTTTGCTTTTCCTTTCTTGCTTGTCCTGTTGATGGCACAGTTTTTATGCCAAATCATGGTGTTGATGAGCAAACCCAGATATGATTTTTAGCTTTGGGGTTAGTTTTCCATCACATCCAGAGGTCTCATGTGTCCTTTGGGAAATAGTTGATACATGAAACACATATTTTGCCATCAAATTCTGCCCAAAAGTTCCCAATTTCGTAGTGAATTCTATGACTCGCACCTTTGAAAAGACCCTCCTTTATGAAGACGGAGTCTTTCGCATAATTCGTGACTTTCTAAATTACATTATAGCATCCATCATTTACTTTCACGGAGTTATTCTGCAGTTTATTCAGGTGTACCCAATGTACGCCTTTCAATTTCATCATAAATAAAATACCAAAGAAAAGAAAATTGATATTGAACCTATGTATACATAATCACTGTGGCCTAAAAGCTATTGTGCACACCCATTAGATGGGAGGTACACGTCAAGTGTTTCGAGGCATCGCTTAATTCAGGCAACTCTCTTCCACTTTCAAAGTAAGATCTGACTTGAGTTTATTGTTTTACTTCTCGGGTCCGGCGATGTGTTATTTCCAAACTTTGGAGCAAAGACACCAAGATACCAAATGGTACTTTCCCCTCCTTGAAAGACTGAAGTTTGTACCTCGAAAGAGTTTCCCCTGTGTTGTACCATGCCACAAATTGAGACTATTACATTAGTAGGTAGTTGGGGGACAGAAGTGTCTAGAATCTGGAGATAGAAGAAACCACCCCCACATTTTAAGTTCTATCAACTATAAATTATATGTTGGACGTAATTTTGTGTTAGGCCGACTCACAGCGGAGGGGCAGCTGCACAAAAGAGATAGTGCGATATTTCCTACTTAGACACTTCGACTTTAACACTTCGACTTCGACACTTCGACTTCGACACTGAAATGCGACAAAGACAGCTTCAAGTGCCCCCAAAATATAGATCTAAAGCCCCGAACTTCCAACCTTCGAAGAACTTCGGGAGTGATTATAAATCGAGGTTGTTGAATCGTCTACTGGTACTGCAATCGTGTGCTGTCTATTACGAGCCTTGCGACAAGTCGACACGCCCTATTTTACAGGGGGGTTTGGGCCTGCCGTTCTGACTGAGGGGGTAACCTAACCTGAGCCCCGAGCGAGACCCCACCCTAGCGCCACTCAACCACAAGCTTTAGCGACGAGATGATGTAGATGTCACCTATAGAAACTCACATTTATTCATATGGAGGATGCAATTCGACCCAGTGAGCAGGTGCTCCGAGCGATATATGAGAGGAGCTATCGAACGTGGTCCAAACTTTACGATTTATCAATTGCCGATACAGGTCTCCCAGCCTCTCCCTTGGGACTGTCTTCAGCAAATTGAGAGTGCATTCCCAGAACATCCTCATTTTCCTGGCGATCTCGTTGTCGACTCCCATGCTATGTTTGTCAAAGCTGTATCTACATGGTCGACCACTCAAGGACCTTGCAGCTTGCCATCCTTCGATGAAGATGTCCTATTTCATGTTGGACTTCCCTCTCAGACAAAGAGCACAATCAAACAATTGCCTCTTGCATTTCCAGAATGGTTCAGTGAGGACGACAACCACATCACAATACTTGTTCTCGCTTGGACCTATATACTTTCGGCAAGATGGGCTGAAATCATGCCCGGAGCATCAAGCCCAAAATACAGCAATTACCAGGCAACTTGGGAGAAAAGTAGTTGGGATGCTAGACTGGACCAAAGCGAACAGGACAATCCATCACATTCTCGTTCCGTATCCACGATTTATTTGGCCAATGCAGTTGACAATGAAGCCCGATGGTGGTCAGCAGTTCTTGCACTGGATACTGGATGGAGCACTCCTATCCGAAACGACCAAGGCGACATCCTCCACTCACCATGGCATTCAAAAATCATTTCAGAATCCCCTTTTATACCTTCCCGAGACGCGGATGCCCCTCCTGTCGGGAGTTATCTGCCAGCAACATTCTCTACTGCTTCGGGTTATTTGTCTAATTATTGTCAATTGCACAATATTATCGAGCAGAGCCGTGCTGCTTTGGCAGCCGCCTTACTTCTCCCCGCTGTCAAATATGACAATAGAGTTATCGAATTGCCTTTTCCCAGTGTCCAACGCAAGACATTCTCTACCCGGGAACCCCGCACTTACTCCCATCTACCTGATAAAAGTCTCACACAGTTTGATAGACTTCTGTGTAATCCTAGAGGAGTCAAGTCCCTTCTCGCGAATGCTTTCTTTCAGCACAATATAGACTGTAACGTCTGCGGCGAATGGTTACAAGGAACTTTTGCCTTTCTAGACTCAGATGTCATTGCTAAAGACCGTCATCTCTTGCACGCGTTTTGATGAAGAGAGATCCAGCACTAGGTTCTCTTTGGCTTGGTGCTTTTATTCTCGGATCATACAAAGGTGCTTTGCAAGAAGGCCGCCGAGGATCTTGGAGCCTGGATTTTAGCACCGCGGCTTGGACTGGAACCTATATCTCATTCATACAAGTGCCCGTTTCGAAAGATTTGTCGGCATCTGAGCCAAAGGAAATAACACGCGCCGACGAAGGCCGATTGATGTAGCTCTCTCATGAGCCATTCAACAGCTATTCTCCTTTGTTTCCATGGGCGCCATTTGGCTCTACCGCGATTTCAGATGTTGATCTCAACGTTCGAGAGCACATCAGCTGCCCAGGGAAGCATGGCCTCCAGCTCAAGAGCATAACCTGGGAATGCCTTGGTCCCAAAATTCCGATCGCATTACCCACAGTCCCCCTGCGTTATTTAAATGGATCTTTAGAGGAGGCTAACATCTCCGTGCCATTCGATGACCTCGACCTCGACCCTGACGATGACACTTCAGAAATGGTGACCAGAAACATGTTTACTTGGCTCCGCGGGGATGCCGGGTATCCTTTGGCAGCAAAGGCTATCCGTCAACATGAATGGATTGCTGGCTGGGAATCCGACGATGATTCTCCTATCACGGGCGATGCTTTGTCTTCGGTGGGAGTGAATTTGCATGGATGGCTAGCGAAGACTATAACGAAAAGGTCGAATTCACTTTGAATACTGGCATATAAACAGAGATCAATTTAGTCCGCTAGATTCTAAAAATCTATCTAAAAAGCATTACCTTTGCAGTGGTCACCTCTATATGAACCACAAGGAGTCCTTTTTACTGCTGCTGTTCACTACAACCCAAGAGTTATCTTCACTATCCTTCTCTTCCAAACTGGCACTACTCAAAACACGCTCAGCACCATCAGAAGCCTTCGAGATTCTTTCATCGTCTCCATTCCCTGGCTCCGGATACTTCTTCAAATTCTCAAGCGCCCATTTCATTTCTTTCGAGAAGACTGGCGGCACCATGCCTTCACCAGTCAACAATCCTAGACCTGCAATATCATGCAAAGTACCCAGCCAATTCATAGTCTCATTATGATCCCACCCAATATCGTGGTACTTCAGTCCTTCCCTCTTAGTCCTTTCCTGCCTCTCCGTTTCCCATTTCTCTTGTTCTTCCACAGGAGGCAGATTTACCGACTGGCGTCCGGAAAATAGTCTGGCAAGTGCAATGGCTTGATATTCAAAACTTCGGAAAGTAAGTGTTCGTGGTACGCCGACTATGGCGAGCGTTGTGAAATCTTGGAAGAACGTATGCAAGTAGTTTTTGATTAGTTTATTGTTCTCGTAATCCCAGAAATGACGTCCGTTATTTCGCGAGTTCCAGAAAGGAAAGGATGCTCTATATCCGGTGCAATAGATAACGGTGTCTATGTCGTCCAGATAACTGTCATCCTCGAATACAATTCTCCCAGAGGGTAAAAATTCCTTGATGATTGGCTTCCATGATATACCAGATGGAGGCTCAGACCCGTCCCAACGAGACTTGGATCGTCTGGACTGGAATACCGGAAGTTTTGCCGTTGAAACCAATTCCGCGGTCACGTCGTGTCCGGAGGCGGAGTTACCGATCGTCAAAATCTTCTTATTTTCATACAAAATGGGTGCCCGATAAGTTTTGGAATGTACCACTCTCCCTGGAAAGTCTTCCAAGTATTGAGCAAGACCTTTTACTTCTGGAATCTTCCCATTGTTAGTTCCAGGAAAGTCACGTGAAAATATTATTGACTTACAAAAGGTACCGAATAATGTCCATTTGCAAAGATCACAGCGTCGAAATGTTCTTCCCACCAAATATCAACACTGAGCACCGGATCATACTTTCTCAGAGTCAGTTTCCAGCTTTCTCTTTTTGTCCCCGAAGCTCTTATCGCCGAAACATCCTCAACTGTGGTGTTTAGGCTGAGTAAAGTATCGGTTTTGTGGTGTGAGAAATAAGATTCGATATATTGTTTCGGAACGTGATGAGGCACAAAGGGACCATAAGCAAACGGAATGTCTGAGAATGACATGGCGATGGCTGGGACATTGGTTCTGGATTTACTCAATAAATTTATTTGGGAGGACAAGAAAGCCACTTACGTGAGTGAAGAATATATCGGTGTTTTAGTATATCTCTCTTGCTCATTTGGCGAAGTTATTTTGGGGAGACTATTTGGGATCTCAAGGGGAGGATCCGAATCTGGTGGCAAACTTCCCGGACGAATGGGCAGACTTGATGGAGGCGATTCGTCATATATCCTGCATGGGTTAGCTGGCTACAAGACTCAGATGGAATTCATCAAAAATACCATGTTCCTCCAGCGCTCTCTCTGCGCTCAAAGACCTTGATCTTTTCAAAATAATCTTCTGCCAAAAAAGCCGCTGCTGTAACAGCCCCTATAAAAATGAGAATTGGACACTTGAGTACACGCCAAGATGTAATTACCCGCTGCACCAGCACCAATAATGGCCACCGACTTGATCTTGCTACTCTCACCCATTCTCAAAAACTCAACAACTCACGAAGAGTGGGATGAGGTTGTTGTCGTCGATATTGTGGGAAGCCTGGGAGTTGAAGGATAACTTAAGCGAGACGAATCACCCGGCCGGAACTTCCCCTTTCTTTTCAATATGATGTACTAGAATTGTTTTTGTTCATTAGGATGAAGAAATGATTTCTCATGGAAAGTTACATGTTTTGTAACAATGATTGCGGGGAACGCGAATTTCGTCATACCATCCCAAATTTCGCAATTTATGTTCACGTGATAATTAATAATTGAGGTCTGTTTCGGAGATTTATATATTTACTGACTAAAAGAATAGTGGGGAGTGCTAACATCCGATCTTGTTATTTATGTTCCCAGTTGAGTGGGCACATACATGCAGGTGGTCTCAAATAACCGTACAAAAGGGGATAGCGACAAACTCTCACCACCAGTCAAAATAGATCCTCTTCAAATGAAAGAGACCTCTGGTTCCCATGTTTCCGGACACAGCCGCAGCTTTTTCCACCAGCAATATTATATCCAGCGACTCTTGAAGCTTCTCCAAGGTACGTCTACACCCTCCAACTTCAAATTCCAACTGAAACCTCTCAGCTCTCAGATCCGCCTCGCTAGCAACATCGGTACGACTTCCCCAATGCCTCAAATCTGCTTGAAGCGGTTTCCATGTTCTTTCTTGCAAGTTCAACCACGAATTGACTTCGTGTCTCAAGTCCCATTTCTTTTCTTTCAGCCTTCTAACGATACGAGACAGTCTCGCTTCCTTCTCGATAAGTTCAAGTTCGAGAATGTGTTTTTCGGAGAGGACCGACAGTCGCTTGAAACGCAGTTCGATGAAGTAGAGGATATCATCTTTCTTTTCGGATTTTGAGGACCAAATGTGGCGTTCCAAACAATCTAGCATGAGACATATCTCTCGCAATTTGAGAAGTTGCGAATCGAGCTCTTTCTTTCTATCGATCGCGTGGGTTGTGGAAATTGTCGTTACTTTGCCTGACGAGTCATGAGCTGCGAAGCGCACTCTTTTCTTTTCCTTTTTGGGGAGATTGTTGATGCACATTGGTTCGTAAGTCGGCTCCGATTCGATGGTGGTGGGTTTCTCGATATTATCATCCCTATCTTCGCACAAGACTGCTTCGAGATCCCGCACCCGTAAAAGATAATTGGGAGGGTATGCCATTCTTGACTCTTTGTAAGAGCCGATAAGAACTCAACAAAAAAAGTAAGCGGAAGAGCTTCCACCCTTCAAGGGAAAGCACTCCCGGAGTATTTATTGGTTTGGGGAACTAGCCAAACAGGGATTATCCACTTACGAAGTAACTCCTTTCTCCCATTATGAGAACTCTAACATGAATGACCTTTTTGCTGCTGTGAGTACTAGACAAAGTTGTTCAGAAATATTCACACGAAACTTTACTTCACATGAATCATTACACTCTCTACACATATCTTCTCAACGAGTCACAGGGTCCTACTAGCCACAAATTTTCAATTCATACTTAGAATACAAGCTACGAGAGTGTTCATACTGCTTTATTTTTGCTTACCCGTCGGTCAAACATGGTGGTGAGGAGACTGGATCAAATTTGGCTCAACGGTCCAAAGGTACGACATTTTATCGTTCACAAGGAAGTTTGTGCTGTTCCTTCACAGACCTGGGGTCTGGATCTGGAACGGAGATGGAAATGGATGGAATAGCGTTCTTGTTCAAGAAACAGTTCGTTCTAGCCCTCCGTAAATTCCTTTCAACTTCTGCGTCACCAGAGCTTTCTTTAAACCCTCCCCGCGATACGTTCCCTTTTCGCTTTACTTCTGGTCTATTTTTCCCTCGCAAGAACCAAGGTGGGGGATGGATAACCTCGACATCTTCGCTGAATCTTACCCGTTTTGGAGGTTTCTGGGGTTCAGAAGAAGTAGTCTCTGGCAATTCTGAGTGCCTTTCGGAACTAACTCCAAGCTTCTTTCCAAGCTTCTTGAACCATTCTACTGGGCAGCTTCCTCTCCTTTCGTGGGTTCCATCCGCACCAGTAACTTGGGCTAAGGGCTTGGCACGATGTTCCGCATTCCGTTTTCGAATCTCTTCATTCTGCATAGTTTGTGTTGTATTTTGTGGATCCATCGCTTCAATGCTTCAATCGCCGATAGTGAAGAGCGCTAGAAGTGCTTGGGAAGTACGAAGCTCGTTTGCTGCCGAATTCTATTTATCAATGCGCAATTCTATTGTCTGGAAAACAATGGAACAAAGAGTAAAGCGACTAGAACAAGGTAGAATCTATCAACTGACAAAGACATTCACTCGGAAGCCTATCAGTGAATCCATTTCTGGCTGGAACAAAACAGGCAGCTCTGTTTGGGGGATCTTTCCATTGAGGCACAATTTGGCTCAACCAACCCAAACTAGCAACACGTTTCTCAATAAGGTCTCAAAGAATCTCACCGATGGCGTTGTACTTCTAGAGTAATCGGGTTTATGTTAACTTCATGGTTGCGTTGTTGTACAGTTGAGACCTTCTAAGCCATTTGGGAGAGTTCCACTCGAGGTCATCACGATATCACACTTGGATCCTTCATAAAAGTCTACCCATCGAAATTTAATATACTCCACACAATTTGAATGTACTCATAAGTCCTTCAAATCCCCTTAAGATACTCTAGAATCAAGTGGTGCTTCCTCAGAGACTCTGTGTGCTCTGTACATCGTCATCAAGCTCATCCCACTCCGGCGAGATTTCTCTAGTAGCAATAACCATCTCAGCTAAACTAGGTCCCCGTTTTGCTATCAAATCTGTCTCATCCAACATCTCCCAACCATCTAACACCTCTACAGATGTATCGATTTCTCCCCCCTTGACGGGTGCATTCTCGAACTGAGACTCCCCCTTCATCGCGGACTGGAGAGCATCAGATCTTGGTCTAGTCGGGTCCTCATTCTTGAATTCGACCATTATTCCCTTCTTTTCTTCTTTTTCGGGATTTATTTCTAACCATTTCTGTCTCCTTTTTGTTGCTCGATCGGCGAATTGCGAACTTCGAAGCTCCATGGACTTGAGTTTCAGAGTGTATGGATGATTACTTGCTTCGTTCATGTCGCCGCATTTTTCTGCACTTTTGCCCTCAGACTCGGGGAGACGAAGTCTGTCAAATGCCTTGGTATTGATCTTTTCAGTCCTAGGTGTCAGTGGAACTTGAACTGGCTCGGCTATTATATTCTTCGGGATGACTGGTGCGATTATCTGGGCAACTGGAATATCAAACTCTTCGAAGGCTGGATTGGGCAACATCATGGTATGATAAGCAGACTTGAAAATTGTAAAGGTGTTGAGATGGGTTATATTTGGGGGGTTTTGTTGGAGTTGTTTCATGTCATATACCGCTGTTAAGTACTTCACGACATCCGATGAGTTATTAATTTGCACGATATATTATTCCATTTCAAAGCCAATTCATCGTAAATATCCCATCCAATCACCGAATAAAACTCCATTCAATTTCTGAACTTGAAATGATTTTGTGACTAGGTTGATGAGTCTTCGAATGGCAATCCTTTGTCAAAACCACACAAACAACAACGGTGTCCAGTCACAATGCAACAATGAAGATGGCAATCAGAGCGCCCATCTCTTTGTCGTACTTCTAGACTATAATGTAGGGCGAGTAGGTAAAGAGCTTTCAGTTGCTCAAAGTGGGAAAGGAAGCTTGGAAAACAATGCTATTCGATGGGGATAAAAGACACCCCCCCGCAGGAACAACACATATTTCATCAATCTAAATCCATTCAATAACACCGACATCTAATATCTATACGGAGTCGAGAAGTATCAACTCAAAAAGGATCACTCAAACAACAATCTATCGAAATGTGTCTTTCCTGGGAGGTGAGATATTACGAATGTCAGCATAACGGTGGGTACCATGCTAACGGCTATCATACTCTTGAACTAGAGCCGTTACAACTTTGTTCTCACAAGCTAAGTAACCCCAACGTGCCTTGTCCGCGCCCTCTCACAATGGTACAAAAGAACTGGCAGTTCTGCCCAGCCAGCCTCGTCGCTAACACTTCAACCAACGGGAACAAGATACAAAAAATATTCAATACAGGGCCCGGTGAGCTTATCCGAGCAGACCAACCACGTACTTTCCCTACACAGATTGATGGCGAAACCGCAGACCGAATTTTGGCTTGTGCTCACAAGTTCGTAGAAGAAGGGAGCACTTTGAGTGGGTGCAAGGGGTTTCCAATTGAGAAACCCCTCCAAATGCCAGACTTAGAGTTTTTAACCAATCTGGAAGGGGCCTTGTATAACCGTATCTTTGAACGTTGGAGTGGCGGTAATCATAAGGTTTCAGAGGAGGAAATCTTCACATATGCCTCGGTGCATTACGCTTTTACGGTGGCAAACTTTCACTTCTGGAACTGGATGTACCACGACTATCGCCACACGTTTGATCGTTACATGCCTCAACAAGCTCGTCAAATGCCCTCCAAATCACAGGCCAAGAACCGACTAACCGAGATCCTTCAAGATGTCAACGTCGATGAACTCGAAGAGGACAATACGAAGTGTCACTTTTGTCTCGAGTCAATTTGTAGTCATACAGATTATTTTGAGAATATCAAGGCTGTGAAACTTCCATGTGGGCATCAGTTCGGGGAGGGTTGTCTCATGGAGTGGTTGGACGCTTGGAATGGGCAGACTGAAGAGTTTCGTCTTTGCATTCTGTGCCAGAGCCACTTTGGCTTGTTCTCTGGTTGGAATGCTCGCTATCTTAACGAGTTGAGCCCCTTGAAGATGAGAATACGTGCCCTCCAAGATCTCACTTCAAACCCCCGTCCGAGGTGGCTGCAAGAGATCATTAATCTCGCTCAACTGTAGTGACTAAACTGTAATTGGCCGTTTCAATGGGTCGCAATGTATTGAAGAGGTGGGTATCATTCCCCCATTCAATACTAACATTACGAGACAAGATATGAAACATGCATCCCGGTGACAACTAGGTTTCAAAAACGGTTGTAAAAATATTGAAATAAATGGCCTTAAAATGCAAGAGACGCGGGCTTTATTGCTCTGCTGAGAACTAGGTGAAACAATTTACAGACTCAGAATGTTAGCGAGTACAATTCTAGATAATTGAGAAGAATAAAGAATCCCGTTCCCCATTTTCGTGAAGCTTTTCGAGTAATATCGACGGTTCTCTAAAAGAATAAAAAAAAAGAAGGCTTGGTAATGTAAAGAACGAAGACGCAGCGGAGCTCTTGAAAAAAATACAAATGTCTTATTTTTCCCCCGCGTACCTGTCACTAGAGTCTTCCAGTGCCCCCAAAACTTCCCTATATTATATCTATATCGGTAATTATCTATTTTGCCCTCTAAATGATAATTTATACCTTAAATATCCCTTAATTAATGAATAATACCTGGAATACCCCTTGTTTTTGTACCTCTTATTTTTAGAGGGTAAAACTGTTAAAACAGGGGTATTCTAGTTAGTAAATATTCACTACTTTTACTATATATCTATACCCGTTTTTAAGTGAATTAAAACTATATACTAGGATGCCTTATAATATTCGAGTACTAAAATCTATTCCCTCTCTATCTTCTTCTACTATTACCACCACTACTAATATACTAGCTCTTAAGTATAAGGATAAGGTAGAGCACGAGCGGTGTGTAAAGCCTCGTTATATAATATTAAAAGAGCTTAATTAACAAGAATAATAAGATAAAGCTATTATAAATGAATTAATAAGTGATTCTATACTAGCGGATACTAACGCTTTGAAGGACATTATACGAATCGGTCGAGAGTAGCCTACTCTTAAAGAGGCAAAAGAGGCTATAATTGTTTATCTAATTAATCGGGACGAATCCTATAAGATTATAAAGTTAGATAAAGGACGGTTTATCCTCGAGTATAAGGCAAAAGAGATATACGAATTCTACCTATATATTATCCTTTCTGAGAAGACTTAGCGCGTAATCCTTTAAGCGTACACCCCTTACTCTTGCCTAACTAATATATACCTTAATCACCGCGGTAAGAATAGTATACGATCCTTAATACCTACGCCGAATCTATTAATTAAGATCCTAACCTTAAAGCGAAGAATTTGGTGAATAACGAGAAGTTGCTTAGCCTACTTATAAAAGTTTACGTATTAGGAAGTAAGTAGATAGTATAGTAGTAGGTTAATTTACTATATTCATTAAATTTTTAGTGTATTAGTATAAAGAAAACAATAAATAAGGAAAATATCTTTACTAACTAGAATACCCCTATTTTAACAGTTTTGCCCTCTAAAAATAAGGGGTACAAAAACAAGGGGTATTCTAGGTATTATTTATTAATTAAGGGATATTTAAGGTATAAATCATCATTTAGAGGGCAAAATGGATAATTACCGTATCTATATATATCCACCTCTTTCGCTCTAGGCAAGGATCAACACCAGCGACTCCAGCAATCAAACAATGAGTAGACGGAATCGGAAACGAAAGCAAAATCCAAATGAACAGCCGGCTCTCTGGGCGAAATCCCAACCGGAAGGCCAACGTCCAACCTCCAACGAGCAAATAAAACCACAGCACGGGCCCAAGCAGCGACTCAAAGAGCGACTCAATCAGCGACTCAACCTCCAAACCAAACAACACACCATGCCACAAACCAAGCCACTGCCCAAACAGCAACCCAACAACAACCAGCCCCACCACATCATCAACATCAACCTATCAATCCACTCGCCGCCGAAACCGCCCAACGAGAATACAACGACTTAAGAAGAAACGGAAACAGCTACTCCGTCCTCACAGAACCGCGAGCAAATCATCGCAGGTACAGAGGAAACGAGATGACCCCAGGTCGAGGAAGGAGAGGAAGGGAGGAAATGGGAGAAGAGGAGAATGAAAAAGAGGACAGGCCATGATAGGTAACGAAGTCTTGGAAGAAAGGGGGCATCTAGTCCCAGGTTGTGGAAAGGTAACTTCGTTTCCTACTTCCCAGCCAAAATGCCCTTGGAAAGAGACTTCTCTTAAAATTTGACAGGCTAACCAAACAAAGACAAGAAGAACGCTCTCCCCCTGAAAATATCAGAAGATTCGACAATTCAAAGCAAAAGCAAATGCAAAAAAACCCCCCAAGGGTAAAAAGAAAAGGGGCTAGTAGTAAATATTAGTATTACTACTAATGGTGGGCCCTCTATTCATAGGTATTCATGAAGCATTTTCATTCCCCACCAAGAAGAACATAAACTCCATGATCAGGGGACCAATCCTCACCCGATCAATGCTCGTAATGTCCAATGCCTCAACTCCCGTTCCAATCATGCTTACTTCCAATTCCAAAGTTCGATCCGGTGCTGTTCAACCCCAACACTTCCCCTCCTCCAAAACCACACCCCCTTCCTCAAATACCCAACAAATCCCCCCTAAGCCCCTCCTCCCCATCCGTCCCAGAATTCAACTGTACCCACCACAACCTCTGCTCCCCACAAAGAAACAACTCCCCCTCCCTCCCAAACCCAAAATTCGCAACGCCCTGTCCGCCAGGAACAACAATCTTCCCAATCAAACTCCCATACTGATTCCAGATCTCAATCCCCGCTCCAGTCCCCGAATATACATTCCCCTTCGTATCGCATTTAATCCCATCTGGCACACCTTGCGTCGCATAAGCAAAGGTCCTCCGATTCTGCAAGAAAGGTTAAGTTCCCGCCTCAGACTTTCCATCCAGAGACTTTCCCTTCCCCTTAACTTCCGGGTACACGATATCAAAAATATAAATGGTAGCCGGACGTTGTAGATCCCTCCCTCCATCTCCATAAACCACCCCGGTATCGGTGACATATAGTTTCTCCTCACCAGGGGAGAAGCAAATCCCATTACAGCGTTCCCATTCCCCAGCCACAACCCTAACTTCCCCGCTCCCCTCAGCATCGAAGCGGTATACCTGATTGGGGAGTTCGGGGCGCCGACGAAAACCTTGTTCGTAGCCGTAACATGGGTCTGTGAACCATATACTCCCATCGCGTTTGGAAACCACCACATCGTTGACGGAATTGAAATCACGCCCGTAGAAATTGGTGACTATAGGTATTGGAGGGGCGGATCGTGGCATGTAGTAGATTCCGCCCGTTCCCGGTGCTGGACTGCCTTGCGCGCAGAAGAGGAGGCCCTCTTTGTAATTTACTCCCCCGTTTGGCATATCGATTCCAACCGGTGGTCGTAATTTCGCCCATTCTAGCTTCGATATGACTGTAGGCGTTGGAGAGGACGGCGAACGCGTAAATTTTATACGCGAAATGAGGATTGTGGGGTATAAAGACGTGGAAGAAGATTGTAGAAGATTCGAGGTGATGTAGAGCTCATCGTGGGAGGGAAGGTATACGCATGCCTCGTGGAAGAAGGGGTTTTTGCTGCTTTCGACTGTAGAGAGGAGGAGGGACTGAGTTGGTGAGGGGCCGGTTATAGGTTGCAGTTCGGAGGAGTATTGTATGATCGTGAGGGCATCGCCTGTTTTAGGGATTTCAAAAGCTCTGCCTCGTGTTAATGCTGCTGGGGGAGGTGATGGGAAAGGAAGGTACCTACCTGATGCTGCCATTGCTTTCTGCGATGCGGTCTGCGGTCTGAGATTTATTAGCACTGAATGAAGAAGGGGGTGTATGAAGCTTACCTTGACCTCTATGGGCAAGACCTGAATATCTTTATTTGTTACAGTGGTCATTCTTGCTAGAATTGATGTTGTGGTGAGGAGCTGAATTGAAGCTTCAGCAACAGCTGTGACACCTTGACCCCCGCACGATTAGGACAAGCTTCCAAGTGAAACCAAAAGAAAAGACTGTGGGAACCTTAGTTTAGGGAATGATTGATAGTTGAAGACAAGGGCCAAAAAGAGGGAAAGATATTGTAGAGGCAGAGTAATTGAGCTTGTTTCTAGAAAGGTGGTAGTGTATGTTTGCTGGTTGAATGACGCTGGCTGGTGGGGTCAAGGGGTCCAACGATTTCGCTCCAGGCTGATCGCCAAACAAGCTAACACAAAGTCACAGAGTTATAAAAAGCAAGACGAATGCAGCACAAAGCAATGTCTGATCAAGTTAAAGGACAAATTTCATGCATTCATTGAGCTCATCAACCTAGCACAAATTTTTGGCCAACTTCCTAGTAGCTTTCTTCACCCCCAATCCCAAGGATCAATCTGAAGAAGCACACTAAAGCTGACACTATCTCTTCCTTAAAACTCCATGATATCCATCCACCCCAAACTCCCCAATGAAAGCACCTAGTAGGACAATTACATGAAAAGAGTACAGTGATTAGGGTATTGTAGGATGTCGTTATTCATTACCTTCATGCCAATCGGCCCACGTATGAGCGATCATACGATCCAAGTGGCAGGCCAGACCAATCACCAAATACCCAATCCATTGAATCGTAGAGAATTCTCTCATCGTAATCCAATCCTGCAAATGGTCCATTTGAAGTGCTGATCGTTCCATCCGCGAGGGTCAAAGCTGCCTCGGGTGTAGCACCCTTGGCCTTGAGTTGCTCTTTCCAAGCGAAGTGGAGGTCGTAGATATGGCTGACTCCCATTCGGAATTGAATCCGTAGGAGTGAAGGATCAGACTTGTTTAAGAATTGAGATCCTGCGCCGAGGGCGCGCCACATAAGTGGTACTCTAGCAGCAACTCGAGAAGCGAGATCATTTCCAATGCTCATTCCTCGGATACCCAAAATGATGCCATTGAATAAAGCCATGCCACTTCTTTGGTCAAGATCGATCTGGCTGGCAAATGAACTGTTGAATATCTTAACCAAAGTAAACGTGGAAGAGAAAATGGTATTGGTGATGAAGTTGCTGCAGTGGTCGAAGAGAGTGCCAGTTGACGTCACATTACTCATCACGCCTTGGAGGAAGCTGCAAACAGCATTGTACAGATGAGAGAGAGCCGTAGTTTGATCTACACCAGGTGTGAGGAAGAAAGCGAAGGTGAGAAGGTGAACATTGGCTGCGTGCAGATGAAGTTCGGTAATAGCTGTAGAGTGTTAGCGATGGTGTTTTTTGATGGAAATTTAAGAACACTTACTTGACATATGATCGGCCAAAGCAAGTTCCAATCTGCCATAAAGGGCTCGCAAATTCTCTAAAGTCTGGGGTCGCATAGCTTCAGGAACCAAACCATTAGGTTCAGACTTGTTGCAGTATAGACTCTTTGTAACAGTATTAAGGAATTGGGAGATTCTCAATTGACCAACAAGATCAGAAGGAAGCTGGTGAGTGGAAAGATATGTGAAGTTTGAACCAAGAACACCCTCATGAACCGTGTTAGGAGGGAGTCCAAGAATGGTGGAAGTGCTAGGCTTTGTTAGTTAAATGGAGAAGAAAGTGCCATTTTGACATACCTCTCAGCAACAATGTTACAGGCAGCCCAGGTCATCAATCGATCTCTATGATCAGCTGGCGACAACTCTCCTCTGAACGGGGTTTGGGATTGAACTTCGAGATGAAGCATATTTTGTAAAGCAATCTGCATCATGAGGCCACTGAGTTGAGGGGTCAAATCCTTGAAGTCTCTGTCTGTAGGCAATGGCCAATAGCAAATCAAAGCGAGAGCCTTCACAACATGGTAATTTTGGGGAACATCGGAAATGGTGGACCACAAAAATCGGACGTAATCGGCTGTGAGGGATTTGTGGAGGCTAGGCTCACGACTGAAGCGTCTGGCAGCTACCATAACAATGCTCCAACCTAGGAGAGGAGAAAGGCCAAAGTAGTGATCTGGACCTTGGGTTGGATCAAGGAACGGGAGGAGAGGGTGATAAAGTGTGAAGAACCTAGCATATATTAGCATGTTGAAGAGGAGAGAGAAGATCGGATGGAACTCACTTGCTGAAAAGATCCTCAAGAAGTTCACCTGAAAGGGTAAAGTGACCAAGTTCACGAGTCAAAGTAGGTTGGGGATTGGCTGGATCAACGACATCGCCATTGTCTTGCTGAGGTTGGGGTGGAAGCGCGATACCAGCACCTTGAGTTTGACGTCTCAATTTCCAGCGCAACTCCTCGATCTCCCGTTGCATCTCAGCATATTTGCTTCACCAAACGATTAGCAAATTGATCATCCAAAGCGCGTCGAAATACTCACTCTCGTCGGCCGACACGCTTGAAGAGTGTATCAACCGTACATTGCTTCCCGAGTTTACGGCAGCGGGAGCACGGCGCGAACGGGGATTGAACAACATCGCAGCGAAGCTGTTCCAATCACGTTAGCAAAGCCATTGAAACGCGACAAAATCAAGATCGAGTAGAAGAGGAAACTGACCTTTTGCTGACGGCAATCATTGCAGGCTCTCTTCATCGGCTTCATGCCCTCGTGGCCATTACCCAAGTTCATGCTGCTCTCGTCGCGCGCATCGTCTGGGCTGCTGCGGACCTCGGGATTGTGCGACATTTGCAACGAGTGCGCAACTCGGGCGTCATCTCGCACGTTGGCCGGCATCGCCATCGACATCGGGCGCGGTTGTTGGTTTGGATCGCGATCCATGGTTGAAGTTGCGATTCAATTGCGAAGCAAATTGATGGTAGAATTGAACTGCGAATGGATAGGAAGAGAGATGGAGGAAGGACGAGGGAGGAGGAGGTCGGACCGTGACCGGCGGAAAGGTCCCCGTGACCGGCGGAAAGGTCGGCTCCCGGTGTGGGTGGACAAAAAAAGCGACAGCACAATTTAGGACCCTACCAAAGTTGTAACGCGATAACTTAATAACTACTACTTGTGAAAATCCAAAATAAATATAAATAAATACGTAAGGTGTTAGTTTACCTTCTTATTAAACGTTAAGAGCCTATTTTATATGCGTTAGTATGTCTTGAAGCAGAAGACTGTCCACCGCAAGGCTTGCTAGTCGTTTCCGAGACCTTCACAAAAAAACAGCAAAACTCTAACCCCCCGGGCGCGGCGAACCGCGCTACCGGGGCAGCCCCCATTCCCCCCTCAGGGAATGGGATAGAGAACATCCGCCTACGGCGGCGAATGTTTTTAGGAAACAATCTCCCAGCGAACTAAGAGCTTGATTAGAGTCAGGCGAGTAGAAACTAATTTTTTTGAGAAGGGTCCGCGAAAGGGAACAGTTAATGCAATGTCTGGTCATTAACTGACTGGACCAGGCGGCAGAGTATCCAGTTTTCGTGAGAGTGAAGGTGTTATTTGCGACTCTGAATATTATTTTTGAATTGTGGGGATTTTTCCATGTGCTGAGGCGCGGAGGGAGACACAGATCAATCTTGATTGGACAAGTCAGTGATTGCCTTTCTCTAGGCACTATGTGAGATCAAGTGCCGCTTTTACAGTTAATTCTAAGACAGCAACACCAATGATGAACATCTGCTACAATGTACCACCAGGATCCATCTAAAGTAACAAAAGTCTGCAGACTACTAACCCGTTTCCTATCAAAATGTACAACAAGAGTACCAAGAAAACTATTGCAGGGAATGTAACGAATAGTGATAGCGAGCCACTTTTCATCATGATTTAGGTAGTGCTTCCAAAGACACAACATCAGGAGAAAAGGCAGGAAATAGAAGAACACAGGGAATACCAAATAACCTGCAATAGGGCTCCTATGCTTTCAAGAAGTAAGAACTGAAAAAAAAAAAAAAGTCAATAATCCATCGCCAATGCCATACCCTAACAAACCATCAATAATTTGGTCCACGTTGGGGTAACACCTCCATACAGATGGAACCTAACCAACGCTGTGGTAGAGACCACAGTCGGTAGGAAAAGTGAAAATCAATTTTTGTCCTCCCTCCCCCTTCAATCTTTGTTTCCTCTCATAATACTCCCCATTCTCTGCCCACCAATAGCACCCACTGGTCATACTTTGCTAGAGAAACCTCACAAGCAAGTATCTAGTTATCATCCAACAATGGGGCTCTCTCCTGATCAGCTGGAACAACAGCACCCTCCCGTCTGATATTGAATTCCTTGCCAAAGATACCTGGGACCGCGATGAGGAGGGTAGCAACGAAAAGAGTTGCCATGATGGTAAAGGCAAAGATCCACTGGAATGCAACTACGCGTGTAAAGAATTGCCCCACTCCCAAAGCAGCAGTCAAGATACTAAGAGAGAAACCAATGGTGTAATCCTATACGCTAGTTAGGAATATTCCATGAAGCAAAAGGAAAGTTACTAACCTTGTAGGCAACGAGGAAGAACAATCCATAGACGAGAATTCCCCAGATAGCAACATTGGCCAAAATACGAGCTGCCAAGTGGTGTGAATTGACAGCAATTGCTCCATTCCAGTACAAGGCCACGAATGTCCATGCAAGTGGTCCCGAGGCAACGGGGATGTGAATGAGTCGTGCCTGCGTGTTATGACGGAAGTAGAGGAACGAGAGATTGAAGAAGTTGATGATCAGGATGATCTCAGCCCAAATGAAATGAGACCGGACGAAGAGCATGACAAAGGCAAACTGGAGGAGATTATTGAAAATGAAGTGGGAGCCAACTCCTGCAGCTGCTTGAACATGTGCATTTTGGTTCGAGAAGAGGTGCCACATATAACCGATCTGCAGGAGGAAGAGTGCAATCCTGGAAAGATGAGTTAGCATAGGGATGGTATAGGGACTTGAAAAGGGCTGACATACCAGTACAGAGAAGTAATAAGGGCATTTAGAGCAAAGGGGGTTGGATGAGTGCGGTTATGTCCCCAAATAGAATTTCTCCATCCTTTCTTGTCATCGTTTGGTATGCCAAACGTATAATAGATGGATGCGATGACGGTGACTAGCCATGTTACAATGGTCAGGACTCTGTATGTCCAGATGGCTGGGACTGGGTGTTCTTCTCGTCGAGAGAATGGATTGGCAGCTACAAAGTTTTATTAGCTTAAATGCGGGGTATGGGGAGAGCTCCTGTTCAAGGCCCGGAACAGTTTCATACCAGCAAAGGAAGACATCCTGGCCACCCAAAGTTTATGATTTTGTTGGATGACTTGCAGGGAGAAGGTTTGAAGCGTGAAGTAGGTTGTAACGAAGGTAAATCGAAGGCGATGTAGAGTCAAAGTCCTGGACTTGACTTTGGAGGGAAACAATAGGCGGTTTCCTGCTCAGCTAACTGGAGCTGAAAGTATAAGTCAGTCAATGCCAATGCAAGCAAGAGGAAGGCAAGGCGTGGGAGTATTCACTTACTAAGACGTACTGTTGTTGAGATTGCAGTTCCTAAAACGAGGCTTGCAAGAGTGGTGAGATGGAAGAGAAAGGACGGGAGTTTTAAGGTCGTTGCAGCACTGAATGAAGTAGGAGCTAGTGGAGCAGGTGCTGTGCAGTGCAGTGCAGTGCAGGTAAGGTAAATGGCATCCAAGGCGCTTGTGACGTACCTGCTGTTTTCCCTGTCTTACCCGCCGCTTTGCGAAGAAAGCCGGAGACAGCCTTGACAGCCAGACGCCACGAAGCAACAAAGAATAATTGCCAATCATCTCCTCCTTGCACTCCTCTTTTCAACATGGGGTTGGACAATGAGGCGTTTTTGGGTGGCGTCTTGGTATGAATCTGAAAAGCGGCCTATAGTACTTAAATGGAAGGCCATGCCTGGTACTCTCCAGTCAATGGAATCTAAAAGACAGGAGATCACAACAATGGAAGGGGGGAGGAGGGGCTGCGAACTGACAGATACAAGTTTCTTCTCAAGTCTACTCTGCTATAAAAGTTAATTTCTCCCCTCAAGACACTGCTGAATAGTATTCAGTGCCGCTTTCTTCCCATGTGTGGCGTCTTTTCTCAAGTGCATCAGAACTGTGAGGGGTAAACAACTCCTGCTGTTCATATTGGTCAATGTGGTAGACGCGGGGTGGTCTCATGCCATCCTATCCCATCCAAGCCAGGCAACCAGGGAAAAAATTGCATGTTTGTACAACATCTTTTTAAACATCCTCTTACGCAATTGTTGCTGCAACTTAAATTCCATCAGAGAGTAGAGAAGTGACACCATGAATTCGAGATTTCTTCAAACTTGGTACTTGTGGGAAGCATCATATCTGTTTGTCGTAGGACACGGCATTTCCAACGACGGAACCCAGACGAGAAAGTTATAAATACTATACAAAGTAATATATATTACACGCCATAGGCATACTAATCTGCGCTAGCTTTAAGATCTTATAAGTCTAAAATACTATATAGAGAAAATTAGAATAAATTAATAAATCTAAAGATTTATATATATTATTAACTATTTACTAATTTATAATAACTTTTATACTAATATAGACTATAAAGTCTAGTTTTTATATTTATATATAGAATTAATTTTTAGTCTACTATAAGCTATATAGTCTAAGATTTATATAAAGCTAATAACTTTTTATAAATAATAAACTATAAAGAGCTAAATAGAATTTATAATTACTTCTTAGTTTATTATAAATTATAAAGTCTAGAATTTATATTATAATAGTACGCTATTCTGAATTGTCGGCATTTGTAAAACTGCTAATATCTCTATAACTACTAATATCTCTACGACTTATAAGAAGAAAGGTACTAAAGAGAGTAAGAATTAGATATTATATATTTTACTTTAAAACCTTATATATTTAGCTTTAAAGCTCTTATTATTTTAGTAGTTATATTAAGAAGGGTTTAGTTATTATTCTATTAAGACTTAGTAATCTCTAACCTCTTATATATAGATATTTATACTTAGTATAAAAGAAGAATAGTTTTTCCTTTTCTTTTATATTAGTACCTAGTATTTATATATATTATTCTATCTTAAATATACTCTTATATATCTCTTTTATAGTAGTATATATTTTATACTCGTACTATTATATAAAAAGGAAAAACTCTTCTTTACTAGTAATAGCTTTTATAATATCTCTTTTAAGCTTATTATCGCTTTTTATTTTAATTTCGATTTAGCCTAGAATTAGACTATTATAACGCTATTCTTAAATAGCCGAGTAATTAAAGACTACTTAGATAGCTAGTAATACTAGAGTTTAATATCTATATAAATAGCTAGTAAAAATCGTATTTTATACGTCGAGAGATTAGAATATATTAAGTATTCTTAAGAATCCTAATAACTCTCTTAGTATAAGAACTACTATATATAATTTCGATAGTTAATATATAATAGTTATCTAGAAAACTTCTAAATTAACTCTTTTATCTCTCTCTCTTTTTAATATTTAATATATTAGATTTAGAAGCGACTCTAGATCTCTTCTAAGCTCTACTTTAAAGTATAGAGCCTTCTTTTAGAGAAGAAAGTCAAGTACCTATAAAAAGGTCTCTAACTTATTACTAATTACCTAAGAATAAAAGATTATAGAATAATAAAAGTAAGAGTATAGCTCTTAGAAGCTAGAGAGATAACTAAGACTTTTCTAATATAGATAAGATATAGAGAGTAATCTAAGCTATAGAGGCTAAAGATTAAGAAAAAGATAAAAGAATCTAGTAGTAAGATAACTAAATCGTTTAATTAGTAGATTTAGTATAATAGATTAGTAAATACTTACTAGGAAATAATTAGAGTCTAAGTCTCTACTAACTAAATCGAACTTCTTCTTTATACTCTTCTATTATACTAGACTATCTTTAGATATAAAACTCTACTCTTAATATTCTTTCTTTATAATAATTATAATAATCTACTCTATAATTATAAGCTAAAACCTTATTAAAAGCCTAATAACTTATTAAAAGTAAAATTATAGAGAAAATTAAACCTTTAGATAATAGTACTTTATCTACTTATAAGTAATAGAAGATATCTATATATAATAGACTTTAAGTAAACGCTAACTATTACTATATACTTAAAACTCGTAAAGCGCTTATTTAGAGAATAACTATAAAACTTACTAGGAACTACTTAGAGTCTTAAAATAAGTTAGATATAGGTAATATAGCGTTTAAAAACTAATAAGATATAATAGAACTTCTCGATTCCTACTTCCTAACTAGTTATAAGAAAGAGAATACTTAGAATAAATTTTAAGTCTTATAAATAGATAGAAAAGGTTATATAAGAGAAACTTTTTTAGATTTTAGAGTATACTTCTTAAATATAGCTATACTTAGAGAGATACTAGAGTTAGAAAGATTCTACTAGATATAGAATAAGATTACGCTCTAGCTTTAAAGTAGCTCTATACTAGCTAAGAGACGTTAGAATTATAATTTTAATAAGATAGTAGTAGATCTTTTAGCTCTAGATAAAAAGAAGCGTCGAAATATAGAATTGTCTACGACTAGTACTATAGCTAAACTAATTAGTATAACCTCGTCGTTTAAAAAGACGAGTACTTTTCAATTCTTACCTAGCTCTATACTAAAGGCACCGAACGTAGCAGACTTAGTAAGTAGCTAGAAGCGTACTAGAAGAACACGGGAGAGGTATTTTACTATATTAGATTAGCTCTAAATCAGGCCTAATTAAGAGGAGAAAGACTTACTTTTATATATATATATAATATATATATATATTCTAGGATATAAGTTAGTATATAAGAATATACTTAATTAGAAGGTATTCTTACTATATATATATTATTTTAGATAAAAAGAAAAGAAGAAGAGAAGTTAGAATTAAGGAAAAGTCGTCTACTAATATACTACTTATAATAATAGCTATTACTTTATAATTATTATTTATTACTTAATAATTACTATTATAATATATAATAATAGTAAGAATATAATAACTCTATAATAGTATACTACTTTCTACCTAATAGCTAATAATTAGCCTCTCTTCTGTTTATATCTATTATTATATAGTATATAGTAGTAAATAAAGAGCGATTAGCTCTTAAATAATAATACTACTAGCTACTAACTCTACTTTAACTACTAGATACTATAATAGTAGATAAGTTATATTCTTTATAATAAATAGATAAATAATACTCTACTTAATCTAATACTATACTAATTAATAACCGAAGACTTAGAACGAGTCTTTTTTAAGAAGAGAGAATATAATAGCACGTTATTCTAAATTAGTACGCTATTCTGAATTATTATATAATAGTACGCTATTCTAAATTATTAGTCTTCGTAAAACTACTAATACTCTTAAGTACTACTAATACTTCTAGACTAAGATTATAAATAACTAATACTTATATAAGCGAAGTACTAAAGGTATTAATATCTAATATTTATATATAGAAGAGATTAAGGTTTAGATATTATATATTTAGCTTTTTAGCTCTTATTATTTAGTATTAGCTATATTAGATAGAGCTCGGTTATTATTATTATTAGAACTTAGTAGCTTCTAACCTCTTATATATAGACGTTTATATTTAGTATAAAAGAGAGATAGTTTATTATTTTCTTCTATATTAGAGCTTAGTATCTATATATATTATTCTATTCTAAACGTACTTCTATATACCTCTTCTATAGTAGTATATATTTCGTACTATTATAAACTAGTATTACGAATCTATAATTAAAAAGTTATAGAAGATATTTTACTAAATTAATTAATAATAATCTTAGATACTATATTATAAGAGACTAGAGTACTAATTAAGAGCTTATAGCTAGGCTTATTAAAATACGTGAAAGTAATCTCTTATATAATATAGTAATAAACGTCTAAAGAGAGAACGAAGCACTTATAACTATCTATAGGTCCGCTACTAGTGTAGTCACGTGTTCTTCCCGTAATAAATCTTCTACTCTCTTACTTCAGCGGCTTATAGTTATATATTAAGATATACGATTAAAAGAAACAACTCGCTAACCTCGACTTTTAAGAGTATATTAATTAAATATTATAGCTAGAAAGGTTAACTACTCTGCCCGTGCCTTTTCACTTGCTAAGAGAGGACTAGAATAAGAGATTACGCTTTCTTAAGAGATTATAGGTCTCAATTTTTAGATAAGTTTTTACTTAAGAAACAGGACGCCCGGCTGGAATTCTGTTTGCCAAAATTTCGAATCGTCGCCCAAACGTAAAGCGGGTAAATTTTGTTCTAATAAGTTCTAGGACTTCTCTCTCCTGCTCAAATCGACCAACTGTGATCCAGGTAAACAGAAACCATCTTGCCCGTGCAAATCGAGTCCAGGCTTGAGGGACGGGAAAGTTTTGCATGGCGGCGTACTCGAAGTATCTAGGGTACCAGCCTGCGTAATCCCAATCTAGTACCCAAAGTCGGCCAAGACGGTCAATCAGAATGTTTCGAGGTGCGAGGTCATGGTGAGTGAAGACGAGAGTATTTGGTGTATCAGGTGTAGCAGGTGTAGCAGGTGTAAAGGTTGTTGATGGCACTGGGTCTTGGGCGGCAGTTTTCATGGCCTGTCGAATCGACGTAAAACAGGTCCAGAACTGAATAAAAGATGTGATGACTGCTGGGCTTGACTTGGGCGGTAGCATAAAGCGATCTTCGAGGTAGAACGATCTGCACTCGCCAGATACCAGTGATCCTGCTGTTGACGAAGTCAAAGACCTCAGGAGGCGAACAAACCCGCGAAGTTGTAGAGCAAACTTGATTGTAGCGAACCAGCCCAATTTTGGCCATGCCTCCTCCAAGGTTACACCGTCAATGCGCTCCATTATAAGGTAGGTGTTCCCATTGTGCGTGACAATCCGCTTCGCAGCTGGAACGCGAACACCAAGCTGCGTCGCTGCTTCCATGGCCCCTATCGTGTCTTGAAGCAGTTCGGATGGACAATTTTTGGCTATGAGATTGGCCGAAAGAAGGAATATTCTGTTGTGGTGGGGTAGACGGGGAGACTTTTGAATGCGTTGCACCAGATCCGCGTCGCAATAGCTTTGTAGCAATTTGATATCCTTAGATATTATGCCGTCGCCGTTCTCAGATCGCAAGTTCTCGTCCGTAGAGCCTTTCTGTTGTGTTTGAGACATATTTTAGGAGTGGATGAAAGTATCTTTGTGCAAAGGAGCTTGTAAATTAAAAGAGTGTTTAGGCGCTAAGTTAGCCGCTCGAGAAAAACTCGTCTGTGTACCTCTCGTAATATCACTAGCTAAAAGGCTCTCTTATTCATAAGATATAATAATCTAGCTCTAATTATACTACTAATAACTTCTACGCGCTTTATAAACTCTATAAACTATATAGCTTATAAAAAAGGTTTTAAAAATATCTAAAAACACTCTTTTATTCTAGTATCTTCTAGACTAGACTCTTAAGTAATATTCTTAGAGTATAGATTACTTAAGAATAGATTAAAAAAGTTATAAAGATTATTATTATAATAGCCTACTATTCTAAATTACTAGTATTTATAAAACTACTAATATCTCTATACTAAGAGTATAAATTACTAATACTTATATAACTAAAGTTATCGAAGATATTAATATCTAATATTTATATATAAAAGAGATTAAGATTCAGATATTATATATTTAGCTTTTTAGCTCTTATTATTTAGTATTAGCTATATTAGATAAGACTTAGTTATTATTATTATTAGACTTTAGTAATATCTAAACTTTTATATATAAATACTTCTATTTAGAATAAGAGAAGACTAATTTAGTCTTTTCTTCTATATTAGTATCTAGTATCTATATATATTATTTATTCGAATATACTCTTATATATCTCTTTAAAAGTCTATTTAACTTATATATATTAGTTCTTATTTAATATATATACTACTAAAGAATATAATATATATATATATATATATATATTATAGTATAAACTTTTGCTTATATATTCTTTAAAAATATATATAAGAATATATACTACTAAAAATAAATAATATACTCTTTTAACCTTTTAACTTTTAACTTTTATATATATATATATATATCTTTTCTTCTTATACTACTATTACTACTATAACTACTACTAGAGATATAGTCTAGAGTTAACGAAATATATACTGAAATATATACGAGTTAAATAATATAGAATATATTTAAAGTTAAACTTATAATATAAATCGATATATATAAGTAGCTTTTGACTTTATACTCGTATATTATAATAGCACGAAATATATACAACTATAGTAGAGGTATATAGGAGTGCGTATAGCAGAATGACGTATGTAGATACTAGGCTCTAATATAGAAGAAAAGGCTAAACTAGCCTTTTCTAACTCTAGGAGAGTAGGCTACTATATACAAGAGGTTCGGACTATATAAAAGAGTCTGAAACCGAATAACCTCGGCTAATACAAAAGCTTAAACCTACGTAACCTTTCTAAAATAGATAATATAAGACAATAACTACTGAAACCTTATATATAGTAGGTACTCTCAGCTATCTAGGATAATAGCATACTATTATATATATAAATATTATATATCTATATTAAATTATATACGAGCTAAATAGGCTCTAAAAGTCGTATATATTTCGTATTATTATAATTATATATATAAAGATATCTACTTTTTTCTAATAATATATAAACTTAATATAACTAAGCTAATTCTAGCTCTAATCTTTGAAATAATATAATATTAAGAAGATTCTTAGATTAATATTATAGAGTTTACTAGTTTAGATTTATTTTAAATCTATTATTTTAAGTTTTTAAAATATTAAACTATTTAGATATTAATAATATAAACTTTTCTATAAAATAATAAGAATCTTATTAATATAATATTATAAAGAAAAAGAAAATTAATATATAATTAATATTATAAAAAACTAACGTAGTTAGAGAAATAGCTAATAAAGTATAAATATTTTAAAAACTAGAATTAAATTCTCTTTTATAATAGAAAGTTTAAAATTAAATAATTCTTATTTTACTCTATACTTTTTATATAGATTCTATAATTATAATATAACTACTTTTATTATTTTTATTATTAAGTAGATATCTTTATTATAGTAAAAATCTTATATAAAAAAGTTTATCTATTTAGTTTATTATATAATTTATATAATTTAGTAGAACGCGATTCTAATTTTATATTTCTAGCTCTAATATAACTAAATACTTAAATTATTATCTTATTCTTTAAACACTACAAAAGTATATAATAATATAGAAACTTAATAATAATTTACTTATAATCGAATTTTTAAAAAGCTCTACTAAAAAAATAAGTATTTTAATATAATTTAGCTTATAATATAAGTATATAAGCTAAGTTATTTAACTCTAGACTCGATCTAATACTACTAATATACGCTTTTATTATTAATATAAAGTATAAAAAGATAAATAATTAACTTAGTTATTTCTAAAAAGTATATATCTACTATATATATATTAATAATACGTTATATTTATTTATTATAATAAGTTTCTCTATTAGAAAGAATTCTATAAAATAGAAGTTATAAAAAATATAAAAGAGTAAGAAAGAGTAGAAAAAGAGTTAAAAAAAGAGATACTACTACTAATTATTTAGCTCTATACTTATTTAGAAGATATATATCTTCTAAGTAAGAGATAGTAATACGTTAAAACTAGTAATATATTAATTATATTTATATCTAAAATCGACTTTTTTAACTCTTTAATAGAATATCTCTACTATTCTAGAGTTTAATAATAAGTTTAAGCTTTTAATAGAGAGCTTTTCTAACTACTACTCTAATTCTATTAGTAATTCTTATAGATATTTTTTCTCTTAGAAAAGTATTTAATAAGTACTTATTAAAATAGTAGTCTTTATAATAAGTATTAATAAAGTATTATTATTTTTCTATATATTTTTAAATATAGAGAGTTTAGATATAAAAAAAAACAGCGTATTACTAGTTTTAACGTATTACTATCTCTTATCTAAAATATATAGTAGAATAGAGAAAGTAGATCTAAGCGATTATATATAAAGTAAGAAATATAAATAGCTTTAATATAAATTTTAATATCTTAGTACTTCTAAGCTAGTTTAGTAGTCTCGTAGTTTAAAGCTACCTAGATTTTAGTATAATTCTAATCTAAATAGAAGTAGTTTTAAACTAGACTTCTAATTACGTCTATATATAAGTTATATAGTAAACTAAAAAGATAACTTTTTTAATATAAGTTATATAATCTAAATAAGCTAGAGAAAATTACTTTTGGCTTCTCAACGCTTTATCTTACGACTAAATAGAACTAAAGACGCTCTAGTAGCACGCGCTGTCCTGCTCTCTGATTAGTCCACCTGTCGCTTACTCGGTGGGGTCAGCGCCCAGTGTGGCTGAGAATGGGATAATTTATGTATGCTATAACGCACGACATTCTCTCAAATATCACGTCGACTGCAAAGTTTTTATGGCCTTGCGAACTGCGAAATTGTTGAAGTCCTATAGAAGAATGTTTAGCATTAGCATTTGGGAAGATCGGCGATGAGCGCCACAACTTGAAGTACCGCCACAATCTATCATCCCCCGGTTGATCCGCTCCGCTTCACTAGCTTGGACCCTCCACTTTGGCTCTGGCTGTCCATCTGTTTATCGTGCTTCAGTTGATAGCAAGTCAACAAAACGTCACAACTTACATCACCCCTCATACTCTACCACATCCTTCTCTCATCACCATGAAGCTCTCAACATTCTCAGCGCTGGCGCTCTCTGCTGCTGTCGTTTCCGCCAGATTCGTGGAACAACATGAGAAGGACCAAGTCGTTATCAACGCCAGTGGCACCTCGGAAGAGCAATATCTAATCGAGCTTGCTCCTGGTGAGACAAGATGGGTGACAGAGGAGGAGAAGTGGGAGCTGAGAAGAGTATGTCTATCCTGAGGACTGCACCTTATTTTCAAGTATATGCTAATGTATTGTTTACATAGGATGGTCAACAATTCATGGACATCACTGAAACACAGGAACTCGGTTCATTCAAAATCGCCTCTTCCAGAAAAGAACCATCATTCCCCAAAAAGCCTGTGTTGCAGGATGAATTATCACCTCTGTTGAAGAATCTCACCAAGGCGAACATGAAGGCAAACCTCGAACACTTTACCTCCTTCCACACTCGATACTACAAGTCGGATTATGGGAGACAGTCATCTGAATGGTTGTTGGAGCAGGTTCAGGATCTCATCTCAGACTCTGGTGCCGCGGATCATGGTGCATTTGCGAAGCACTTCCCACATCCTTGGGGACAAAACAGCGTTATCGCAACTATTCCGGGAAAGAAGAATTCCACGGTGGTTATTGGTGCGCACCAAGACAGCATCAACCTCTTCCTTCCTTCCATTTTCTCAGCACCAGGTGCCGATGATGACGGATCAGGAACAGTCACTATTTTGGAAGCTCTACGAGTTCTTCTCACTTCCAAAGACATCATCAAGGGGAACGCGGAAAATACCATCGAGTTCCATTGGTACTCTGCTGAGGAAGGTGGGCTACTTGGGAGCCAGGCAATCTTCACAGAATACGAGAAGACTGGACGGGATATTCGGGCGATGTTGCAACAGGACATGACTGGCTATGTACAAGGTACCCTTGATGCTGGGTTGGAAGAGTCAGTCGGAGTCATCACCGATTTTGTTGATCCCGCTCTCACCACCTTTATCAAGACTGTTGTCACAGAGGTAAGATGATGCATCTTGTTTATCATTGATCTAAGCTAATTCGTCTTTAGTACTGCTCTATTCCTTACACGGAGACCAAATGTGGATATGCATGCTCTGATCATGCCTCTGCATCCAAAGCTGGCTATCCTTCCGCTTTCGTGATTGAGTCTGCATTTGCCAACTCTGACAAGAAGATCCATACTTCGGATGATTTGATCAAGTACTTGAGTTTTGATCACATGCTTCAACACGCTAAACTTACTCTCGGCCTGGTGTATGAGCTTGCCTTTGCAAAGCTATGATAAGGCGATCCCTTGTCGTTGTTGGTTATACAATTAGAGTACAAATTAGATGATTGCGATTATGCCAACTCTACTGAATAAGTCAAGGTTATTGTTCTCGTACAACTGAAACCAGAACCTTTGGCATGATTTCATGAATAGTGGGCCTCTTCAAGCCAGTTGATGCTTGGAAACATACAGACGGCGTTGGAGCGATAGCATCTTTGTGTCGTTTCCAGTTTGGCCCATGTTGTGATTTGTGCAAACGAAGTCTTTTGTTCAAGCTCGCTTTAATGCTGGATTCATTGCTACATCGTTTGTATAATTATGACACCTTCGCACATGCTGCAGCGCACATGCATGATATGGTCATCCGGGGAATGGGGCAGTGAGACATTTAAAAGCAATCACACACGTCCCCTCATAACGCGCAACGATTGGTCAATGTGAGTGTTGGGCGATTACGACCAGGCTTCCGATAAGCCGGGTTTCGATAGCTTCGCTTCCCCGTGTTCTGTGTTCTGTCCTCACTCTCCCGTAGGTAGCTTCATTTCCCTTCCAACTTGTCATCCCACTCCGTCCCAGCTTCATCTTTGAACTCTTTCTGGATAGAGAGCTTCTTCCTTCTTGCCTTTAGTATTCTCTACTGAATACCTGTCTGCACAACTTGCAAAAGCTTCTTACGATGGCCATCTACTCCAGCGTCCCTCCACCGGAGCAACAGGCTGCGTTGCCAACCCAGGCAGCAGCTGGTTTGACTGCTGGTCTTGCTTCATTGTCGATTTCGGCCCCTGCGCAGGGAAGTGGAGTTACGCTTTCGATTCCTCTTCCTCTTGATGCGGCTACTGAGGCGCTCAAGGCTGTTAAAGCTAGGAAGGAGCCGCTGAGACGTGATAGCATGAAACGCAGAGAGGCCTTCTTGAAGGGGAAGGAAGGCAGTAGAAGACGGCAACGATGGGAGAATGGTATGTTGCTCTCCGTGGTCGTATCCCCAAGAGATTATTCTTATCGCGTTGAGCATGAATCTTCTTGCGCGGTTTTGGGAGTGCATGCATTAAGGCTGAGAGCGATGACGCATCACTTGGAGTTGGGAATTATGGCAACCGATAATCAAAGAGATGTGAAGACAACATGCTAACCTAAGAATCTCTCCAGATCGTTTCCTCCACGTCCCCAACGCCCAACCTCCCCTCCCCTCTGACTGGGAAATCCACCCCACCTACCCCGTCCACAGCGTCCCTTATTATCTCGCCCCCCTCTGGGACCTCCGCAACGAAGCCCAAGCCAAACACGCCCGCAAATCCTCCACCGCAACTAAAGCCGCTGCCCGTGACGAACAAAAAGGACGTATTCCCCAAGAACTCAAGGCCAAGCTCAAGCGTAGCAAAGGCGCCAAAACGCTTCTCCAAGAACTCGAGGAGGAAGTCCGGAAATTTGTTCGCGAACATGAACGGCAGGAGAGACAACGGATGAGTGGGAGGGACTCGGATGATGAGCCGGAGTTGGATAGCGAGGATGAGGAGATTGTGTTTATTGGACGGAATGGACGGATGAGTGATGTGGTTCGGGAGGAGAGGGAGAGGGCTGAGATGTTTTTGCAGAGGGAGAAGATGATTTGGGAGGGGGCGGCGGATGACCGGGGGTCGGGCTTTGGGTATGTTGTTCTTCTGGTGTTTTGCTTGATGAGTTTGAAGGCTAATTTCGAATAGACGTTGGCTTGTCCATTCTATTGCTGCGTACTATGGTCTCTCTTCGCGCTCTGTCACTGTTGGTGATCCAGCAAGGAGGGAAGCTTATGTTGGCATCAAAACTCAAGACGTTAAGATGAAGACTGGTCGGAGGATTACTGGTTCTAGTCTTCAGGGGGATCTTCCACGGCCTTTGTATGGTCTCATCTGACACCCTTTCATTTTCCCGGTTTTCGTCTTTATCGTGAGATGAGCAGGAAAGTGGGGATTGGAGTGGCCATCAGTCTCTAGACTATAACCTACCTTGTACCTTGTTTGATTATTTTTGCGCACCGATGCTATTTGGCGATCGGTGTATGTATGCTTTTGGAGAGATAGGGAGATAGACATTCCACCTTTCTCGTGAGTGATGGGTTGAAGCTGCGTCCAGAGAGCTGGCCCATGGATATTGAGGATTGAGTATGCATATAATAATATACACTGATGCATATCAATTCTTCCTTGGGGAGTTTTTGTTTTTGTGATTGTTGACTTGACGGATCTCTTCTCGGGGATTTAAATGCAAGGTACGAGTGGAGTCTTGAAGTGGTGAGAAACTGGGGAAATGGGTAGAGGTGTTCTTTGTTATGAGACGTGAAGATGGGCAGTGAGATGGAAATAGCAAATTTAAAAAGAAAATGGCTGGGTTCTGGGAGATTTTGTTTGCGGTAGGAAAATATGGACTCCCTGCTGTCGTAAAATGCCGTTGAGAAAGAGCAGACTACTGAGGATTTTGGGGAGTAGGCATAAACACAAAAACAAGGGGAGCAGATGGAATACAGGGGACATACGCTAAAAATAAGCTTAAATTTAGTGCTTTATCCACTTGGTCCCACATTTATATAAAAAGCAACCATCTTCCTCCTCGTTCCTAAAACTAACAACCGCAAAACGCGCTCCGATCGGAAAGGATCTTTCTTTTGCAGAGCGCGAATCATGCCTCCATATCTCCCCTTCCCCTCGCCTATGAGAATTGGAACGGATATTTGTAACATTGCTCGCATTCGACAGCTCGTTGTCAAAGATCATGCGTCCTTCATTAGGAGGGTATTGACGCCGAGCGAGAGAGACGCCCATCGAGATCGGTTGGCCGTTCCTGATATGATCAGGCCGATTACCAAAGAGCGGGATCCATTATATGTTCCTCGCGGGGGAAAAGTGGAGACCGTTCCCCCTCCCGCGCAATCGGTCTACGACGAGGATGGGAATTATGTTTTGACGCTGGCGGAGTGGACTGTCTTGTATGGTCAGATGTACTCGGGTAAACATCCGCTCAAGTATGTTGATTCCCGGCTTTTGATTTTCATATTTTTTTGGGTCGAGCGAGGTGGAGGCGACTATGGAGGAGGGGTTGAGATGTGGTTGTGGCCTTGGATGTCTTTTCTTTGATTCGGAGGGTCTGATGGCTAATATTGTGATTGGCGACTAGCGAGTGCATATCGCCAAAATACACTGATAGAGAGCTTAGAAACATTGAAGGCCATGCGACGATGAGTGATCTTGAGCTAGCTGGGAAAATCCTAGGAAATAGAGAGAAGAAAGACGAAAAGTTGGCCTGGGGAGCCTCGGTTGAGTATCCTGATGAAGACCCAGCGAAGGAGGTCGCAGAACTTTACGAGAAGAGAGAGGCGCTTGAAGAGAACCATACCCGTGAAAATCATTTGGCGCTACTTGCATTTCAGAGGAGCAAGAGAGCTAAGTATGTCTATCGCTTCTACTCTCTCTTCCTACGAGTCTTTTGTGAGTCGTTATTGACGCACAGCTGACCTTTGATTAGATTAGACTTTAAAAAGCTAGAGCGAAGAGAGCTGGAAACCAAAAAAAAAGAGCTAGAAGGGATGGCTAGAAATCTCAGAGAAAAGCGCGAGGCAGAAAAGCTACTGACGAGAGAAGGGGAGATAACAAGAGTCGCGAGGTTTCTTTCTGGGAGGTATTTTCCTCGCCCTTTCTCCCTAAATATCCTAATGATTTCACTGACTGTTTTTCCCGCCTAGGTGGGCCGCCAAAGAAGCAATCATCAAAGCACACTACCATCGACGAATCACACTTCATGATATCGAAATCACAACTCCCGCCAAGAACGATAGCGATGCAGATACGGGCTCCCTGGCCCCTGTTGCCGTCGTCAAATCCAAAGAGGGCGATGAACATCCGTATCGAGAGGTGCGAGTGAGTATCAGCCATGATGGAAATTATGCAACTGCTACGGCATTGGTTTGTGAACCCAGCCCAAACAATTAAAGGTGGTCTGACTCACACCCTTTTATTTGCTGGTGCTTTGTTGGTTGAGGGGGAGTGGACAAAGTATGTTTCATTATGACTGATGCTCATTGCCATCGCTTCAAGAAAGAAGGGTCTCATCCCGAATACTTTGGCGTTTCCTCTTGATACTGAAGGGAGCCGGTGTTTTACCCGTGGTGGTTTTGGAAGTACTGGAAGGCGTGTATCATATGTATGATTCATTTTTGGTCGGAGAGTTTGTAGCCTATCGAGCTCACTCTCGTTACATTATTCTTTTAGGCTTCCCGCTTCTATTTCTTCTGTTGTTTATGTTTGGTTGTGGAGCTTCTTTCCGTTCTGTTTAGTCAAGAGGCAAAAGTGTGTTTGATCTATACTTGGCTAGTACTACACCATTTTAGGACAGCTGTTCCTGGCAGAATCTTTCGCGCCCGCACACTGTCAATTAAACTCTCTTCTTCCGGCTTTCCTTTTACAAGAAAGAAGGAAAGAGTATAGATACGGAAATAAGAGGGAGTTGGATTCAGTAAAGTAATATTAAAATGATTGTACCTTTCAAAGCAACCTTATATCTTGCTGGTTCTCAAGTTCACGAGAACTGCCCTCACTTTCGTTCAAAGACTGCAAATATCCACTTCCAACAATTCTGTAGCTGGTGATTTCATGACTCTCTTTCTTTTTTCCCTGATCAACATTTCGGAGGATGAATTGATGAGAACTTCCATCAAATACCGTTACAAGATCGCCGAGCTCTGTTCTGTAGGGAACTAGTCCAATATCTCCCTTCTTGCTAATACAAAATCTTGTATATGCAGTTGTCTGAAAGACCCTTTGGAGAAACTGGTTATACATCTTCGATTCTTCGGGGGAAGTACATTCCACCAGCAGCATTTTTCCATCTTTGAGATTTGCTAGGTTTGGTCCCCATGCTTTCATCACACCGAGGAAAGCCCCGAAGCCGATTTTTAGGGATTTGATTTCTTCGGCTTCAGGGGACGTTGGAGTGGAGCTGGTGTTCTTTTGGGTCAGAACTTGGAATATGAGGTCGAATACCTCGTCCAATGACACTGTTTGGGCGAGAGTCTTGAGCACGAGCAGGATTCCGTTGACGAGTCCTCGTATGGTGTCAATTGAGTTGCCTCCGGAGCGGGGCTCTGAACCTTCTTTTGGTAGTTGATTGAAGGGATTGCTGAGGTGTTGGACTTCGTCTCGGAGCGTGCCCCGTATGAGAAGAGTATTTTCAGGGAGGATCTTTACGCTGCTGGTTCGCTCTGGTGAGTGGTTCTTACGCGGTGACAGTGCTCCTGTGAGAATATGGGAGCCAGCCCAATTCTGAATTTTAAACGCATCAGTATTAAGCCGAAGGAAGGGTTGACCGGATATCAGCTTACCGGAACCCATGAAGGTAGTCCCGCATCACAAGATGCCAAACCAGCTTGGGATAGAACTTCAAACACCTTTCCATTCTCCACAAATCAACAGGCAAAGCTCGTGAAGACCTTCGCGGGCGTTTCGTCACGAGCGTAATTAACATGATCGGCGAAAAGATCTCCATCCTTTGCTAGTCCTAGTAAAGCGTAGATCTTATCTCTAGGATCCGTGGCCTCGAAACTGCTCAGCCGTCGAAGCTTTTCAACCAGCGGCTGTTCGAGTGTATCATTCCCAACCAGGACTCTCTCCATGAACATCAGTTCCGCCCCTCGACCACCAGCCATCGCTAATTATGACAGCTCTTCGGGATCACCTTTATGCGAGTGTCCAAGATAATGCGCGCTTACTGTGCCGCTGTACTCCTTGATAAAGATATGAGTAGCAATAATAGGCTCTATATAGACTGTTTTAGTGCCGAAGTAAAATCCTAGACTTTTTGCTAATACGAATTCTTGTAGGATCTAGATTCGGCGGTAGTAAGGCGAGGCGAAGAAGCGCCGCCACGAAGCCCAGAGTGGACTGTCTACAGGTGGCAACCCGAAGTCCTCGAGGAACTGTGCATTTTCTGGACGTGGTCTGCTCATCTCCTGGAATTGCGCTTCTTGCTTGAGGCTATGAATATTTTCCTGTTCCAGTCCCGTATCAACCATTTTGGGTTTCAGATCCGAGATGGGTATTACCCCTTTCCGATTTTCCTCCGGGGTTTGTGCAATGGATTCCTTCCCCTTGTGTTTCGCCTCGTGCTTCGTTTTCGCATCCCAGATTTTAGATACCAGTTCTGGGATATTCCTCTGGTCCTCCTCGCTTACTGGCACATAAGCAACAACCTTCTCAGCTTGTCGATAGACTCGTCTCATGAGTCCTATCTGGCCCTTCCTCTCCTCGTGATCGGTCTGGTTAATACACAAAGCATCAACCCACATCGCTCTCCCCTCCCTCTCACTCCTCATCGCCTTCAAGGCTGCGTACAAATTCCTCGTCACGGGGAACTTCCTCTCCCCGTCGAGAATAATGAATTCCGGGTTCTCGGTACTTCCCCATACGTAAGAGAGTGCGGTATAGCGTTGAAATGGATGTGTTTGCGGTAAAGCCTTGTTGTCGTCAATGTATATATCGAAGGCCATTGGGAATCTACGTTCGGAACCATCGGAGGTTTTCCCGTGGACGAAGGAGATGCCCTGGATGGGGCGGGGGATGGAAGCTGGTGAGAGACCATGGTCGCTATCTAAATCTATGGGGAAGAGCCAGCAGAATATGTCATCCTCTGGGGGTCCGGGCGCGAGAAGGAGGACGCGGATTGAGGTTTTGGTGGGGAGTGGCTCGTAGACTGAGGGAGTTCCCGAGGACATGTTCTGGTAATTCAATTTGCGATCACGAAATTGTTTAGAGAGATGGTTAATGTTATGAATCGATCATCGGCTTGGCTTTTGGTGGGGTTTTTTGTATTCTATGCGATGATTTTTCGCTAGAGGCTGCTTTTTGGGGCTGCTGCCTGGTTATCATCGGTTACTGCGCCGTAAAATGCCTTGAATCCTACAGTGTAGAGATTCCTTGCCAATATTTCTTCTTTCCTAGACTTCAAACTTTACAGGCCGACACAGATATACGAAGAGTGGCGTAGCTTAGTAAGACAGATCCCCTCTGCTGGACCTCGATTTCTAGTGTAAACGTGATTTGTTATCATACAGTAGTTTTAGTACTATTTTTTCTAAAAATTACATTTTAAAGTAAAAGAGGCCTAAAAAAGTAAAAATTTTAGGTCCTGTTTCTACTACCACGCATATGCTATTCACAGAAGCAGACAAGCTTAATTTTATATCTAGGTATACCTAGAAAGGGTTAGATAGCCACCGGAAACTGCTTTAAGCTACTCCGTGCGGCTCTTCTAGAAAAACCACTTTACGCGAAAACAAAACAGTACTCTCGGCGGGAAATTGGAGCTAAGGGAAGCCCCCTATTTTCCTCGTTGAATTATACCAACATGGACAAGGTGATGAATATCTTATTATTGTAGCAATGCGAGACAAATTTTAGGGTCCTTCGAACTGAGGAAGGGGATGTTGTTGCTAGGGGTTTTTTTTTTTTGGAGAAATTTTCATGTGGGAGATAGGGATAGGGGGGATGACGAGAGCAGACTTTTTGGGGGGCGGATACCTTTGTCAATTGGCAGATACGGCAACGTCAACGGACTGTTGACTTGGCGATTGGAGGCGTGGAGTGCGGGCTGCCTGGCAGTCGTCCAATCCTTACCGCAGTCATCTTGCCTTGATTCTCCGAATTTGGTATTGAGGCTGAGAATTCTAGCTTGGGTTACAAAGAGTCTGAGCAGGGGAATGCTTATTTCTGTATTGGTCTCACAGGCACTCAACAAGGCTCTCTAATGATTGAGAAGCTCCGCCCCTTGAAGCCAACACCCAGCCGCGCTCTAAAAATATTATCGATGTTCAATCATTTTTGCAGTCAACTCTCAGATATGACACTGCTTCCTAGACTTACAACGGCGTTTCTCCATTGCCCGGAGACTTATAAAAGATCAGGAGCGAGTTCGGCTTATGCTGGAGCGGCTGCATCATGAGCGTTGTTCCAGAAGATGTCTGGGAATCCCATCATCAACTTATCGAGACCCTGTATCTGCACGAGAACAAGACTTTGATGGATGTTGTAGAGTCGCTACGTGATCTTCCTGGCTTTGGCCACGCAACGTACGTCCGGCAGATCGGGAAAGTGGTAGAAAGTACTGACCTTTCCCTTCAACTAGGCAACGGATGGTTAGAACTCGTCTCGATCGATGGGGGCTCACGCGGAAATACAAACGGCATCCCACAGCTCGAGATTTTAGTGAGCGTAGTTCAAAACGACGCGAAGCTCAACATTCAGGCGCGTCCCACACTCTCATGCTGCCTCTAAGGCAACGTGCATATCCTAATAACTCCCCCGAGTTATTAAGTCCAGGCGTGAACGATCCAGTTCAGGAGTTTTACGACCGGGCAGTATACACTATGCAAGTATACTCCTACGGATATTTAGAGTCTGGACTTTCGAAGAACTTCGTAGAGCCGCTAGTTCACCGAGACACCACACATGGGAAGTTTGCACATGCAATGCAGGAAAGTGTTTCGGTCATCCAGTATGATCTCAGAAGTGCTTCGCGAGCCTTTATAATTTTGGAAGATTTGTTGAAAGACCCTCACCTAATCAGCCTGGCTATACTTTTGGTAGTTATTTGCGATATAAAGAGACGGGATGGGTCCACCCAGCTGGTTTCTATGCTCATCCGGCAGTCGATTGAATATTTGAAATTGCTGAGAACCACACACCCGGGGCATCCATGGATTCCCCTTTTCGAGGCCCTCGGAAAGACTCCTGATGCCAGCCTTTTGGACCTTTCCCTTCGGTGCACGCGCGTTGCCCGGGATATAATAAGCAAGACATTGGGGAGAATGAACTGGCAAACCCTGTACTTGGAGGAGCGACTCTGCGATGGCCTCTACTACGCTGGCATCGATGGCGAGCGTATTCGCACGCGGCGTATTTTGTTTGAAGATCAGCAGCGCTACTATGGCCCCTTTGCCCGGAACGTACTATGGACTCTGAACAACGTTGCCGAAGACAAGTTACAGATAGGACAGTTCCAGCAGGCAGAGGAACTATACCAGATGGGCTTGGAACGAGCGCTTGATATGCCTGGGTTTCATGGTGTCAAAACCCGGTTTGGCCCTCTTGAAGGCTTGGCAAATACGCAAATGGCAAAGGTTGGATTGGTAAAAGAAAGGTTCGAGTCGTGGAACTTCGTCCGTCCAATTGTGGTGGAGGACGAACATGCAGTTGAGATGGCATTACATTACCTGGAAAAGGCCGGGGAGGAAGCGAGCTTATTTCCACAACCTTCTCGCAGGATGCAGAGAATTCAGGAGAAGAAGAGTGCACTTCTCAAACACAACCTTGAGAGCCTTCGATCGTTGCAGAATTTGGAATTTGCGTTTTAGAAGATAGAAAGATCTATGCCATCGCTATGGGAATAAGCAGTAATTTCAGCAAAATATATATTCGTACAACTGGTTCACTATGCCTATGCCATCTTCTTTTGCGACCACACTGCCGTCATGTCGGAAATTTCGAACGAAAATCATGCTTCTTCTGCCCTTTCATCCAATATGCTCTGTCCCGTCTCGCCTCCTCTTCGTCCCCGAGAACGAAAAATCCTTCTAATCCATCCAGTGGCGAGTGATTCTGCAAAGAAGTTTTGGTACAAGCCAGGGTACTCAGGGCGCGGTGCCAAAGTACCGGCGGAGAAAAAGCGTCTCAGAGAGCTTGAACTAGAATATAACAATTCAAGCAGGAATCTCAGCGCCAACTCCAGAATTCCCCCTACACCAACCGGGATGAGCCATCTTGCTCCAGTTCTCTGGTACAGAGATGCGCCCAGGATAATAAAAAGCAGTGACATTGCACCGAAGATGAACGTCCATATGGGCGTCATATGAATATAGAACCCAGTGCGCTGGGGACTTCTGTTAATGGTTGGCGAGGAATTCCCGGGATCGTTCAGTCCATTGACCCAATCGTTAAATATGATAGCTTGGGCGCTAGTCGACCAATCCAGGTGGCTATTCCATACGTATATAAGGACCCTCATGGCAAAGAAAAAGGCGATGAGGGCAAACCATCCATCTGGGAAAGAGATAGGGCCGTGGGTAAAGGCTGCTGGCGCCGTCAAAGCAAGAACCAACAGGTAGTAAAACAACAGGAAAGGCGTTAGGAGAGATGAGAGTCTAAAGGATGTATCCCAGGTGTGACGAAAGCCAGAGATCTGATGGTGACGAAGTGCTTGGACGTTTGAAAAGTCTGATACTTCAGTTTGAAATTCAACCAAGGGGGAGCAACGAACTTACCGCAGTCAATCTGATACTGTTTGTCATGTTCCCAATGTAGGCGTTTTGCTTGGGAGTAGCTTCCACGTTCTTGAAAAGCAGAGTCATCACCCAAGGACTCGCATCCAACAGAGCAAACACGCCGAAAGCGAAGCGCTTGATTTCTGGTTTCGGGCTGCCTTTGCAAAAGGACAGCGGGTATACCGGAATGTGGGTTGTTTGTTAATGAGTCCCCTGTCAGGATATCACCACCAACTAGAAGAAACAGTTCTTCCTCGCCATTGATACGAGCAAGATCCTCGGCAGACCCAAAATAAATACTGAAGTGGTGGTTCGAAGTTATTTCGTGAAATACGAAGGTCAAATGCGGAGTATCTGGTATTGGGACGATGTTTATGTTGAGCAATGCTGGCCTGACAATCCCTCTCTCTAGCATGGCTTGAGTGAAGTAAACATATTGATCATTATCTTCATCACGCTTCATCCATCCCATCTGGCTGGGCAGTGATTGACTCCAAATCCTCGCGGGTAGAGGATAAGTGTCATCCTCTGGTGGAGTGGGGATATTTTGTCCCCGGTCTCTGTCTGACTTTTCTTCCCTTCTCAGCTCTTTCTCAAACTTTACACGATCTTCACTTGATAGTGGAAGTTGGAAAAGAAGAGCTAAAGGCAGGTTGGGCTGAGACTTTAAAATGGCTTTTAGGCGATCCAGCCTGTGCCGCTGCAACAAGTCTGCCGGAGCTGAATCAACAAGTAAGGAAAATATCTGAAGTCTGTCTATTGATCTGCTTGAGGACCTCAGTGCCAAATCATTCCAAATGCGTGTAAATACTTCTGGGTTACTCTGTGACATAGTTTGCCGCGTTGGGAATCTTTTGTTAGCTCGAGTGGCTGGCAAACGAGAAAACCATGCAGACACCTCGTCTAGAATGTCGTCTATCTGTTCGTAAGCGGATTTTTGAAGTAGTTGGCGATTTCTTGCCATAATCTTCGACCGGGAAATACTGAACGCAAATGGAATGGCTTCGCATTGTATAAGTAGTTCAGATGCCATGGCGCCTTCCTGGTAAGTCCAGCACCGACTCATCCATCCAGAGCAAAAGACCTTCGCCAGCAACTCCAGAGTACTTGTCTTATTCTCATCCGTGCCACTGAGACGGTGGTCAAATACATGATGCGAATGTGCTCGTAACTCGGGATCGAGAACGACGACCGAAGACGCCGCGGCGTAAGTTTGTGTCATCCGGTTGATGGCATGCTGTCGCATTCGCCAAATTCTATCTCGTAGTTCTCCCCCAGCAACCGATTCTGTCTCACCCCTCTTAAGGTCGGCGATTTTGGGAACACATAGTGTGTCAATCCAGAACAGGTCGATTGTAGGTGTCGGTCTCAACCTCGAGAGATCCATTGCAGCATCCCAAAGCCTTGGGAGAACTCTTTCTGGACCTGGTGGTGGAACGTATGATTTGAGTTCCTTTTGGCTAAGGCGAGGTAGCGTCGTGCTATCTTCGAGTTGGCAAAGCCACATGGAATTTGTCTTCGGATTACCCAGGCCTCCGGACCATACGTGAGTTATGGCGGTATACTCCAAGCCAAATTCGGCTTTCCGAACTTTTAGTTTGCCATTGACTAATTTCATGATTGGAATTCCTCCACCATCGATGATGTCTAACAATTTTTCCTGGGGTGCTGCTAACATCTCACAACCACTGCCAAGTCTGCACGTGGAGGAATGTCTCTGCTCATAGTTGTCCTCATCTACGATGAGCTCACAACCTGAATCACTACACGCTAAGTGGTGGGGAATGAGATCACCGTGTCGTCCGATAGATGAAAGGTAGTACGCTGTCGACGCCGTGAAATTCTGTAGAATATACGACACGGTTGCCCTGCACCAGCCATCTTCAATGCGCATTCTCTGCCGTAGAATGTCGCAATTGAGTCCTGGAGAAGAGTAAACATTTTTGTATCGCTCATGGGATCTCATGTATTCATCGCCGGCGTATTTGGGGTTGTTCCTCAGTGCACACCAGAGAGTGTCAGATAGTATTCGAATCGATAGCGCAATTAACTCGGCCTTTTCCCGAATTTCATCTTCTTGAAATTCGATCGCCATGAACTTCCGAATCTCCCGCTCGGCCGCGCGAAGAAGTAAATCGAGCCCTTCGGTCACTTGGATTTCTGAACGATACTTGCGCAGCAGGCCTGGAAGACGGATGGTGTTGACGTGACCCGCGACCTCGAAGCATAAGCGAATGTCGATGGAATGATCAACGAATCTGGAAAACAAGCCAAAATAAAGCCATCTTTGAGCCCCGGCAATAGCAGTTTCAGGGTCGAGTCCATCTAATTTCCATTGTTGCAAGAATTTGTTGCTGTCAAGACCATAGCCCTGAGAAGAAGCTCGGCTGCAGTCAATTATTTCAGAGCTGGGAATCAAGAACGGAACCGTAAGAGGGGGCTTTTGAGAACCAAGAGGATATGGTATGTGATCCATGTGGATTTTGGTTCAATTTGCGCAGACAAGAGAAGAGTCAAGGTCGTGAGGAAACGTTGTGAGTCTTTGGCGTCCACACTTTAGAAACTGCACTTCAGCAATACTTGTAAAGTTTGCAACATATGAGGCTCATAAACAACCGAGAAAGGTAAAATGAATGACAGTCAGATCAGGCTGCATGATACCTAATCAACGTAAGTTTCGCCTTAGGCAGAGGCAAAGGGGCATTGCCGAATAAGCAAAACTGGCTGCATTTCCGATCTCGTTTGAAGTTTCTCTCAGAGGTGTGCTTATAGCCTGTGGTGGCCTTTCTTATAAACAATATTTCGTTCCAGGCGTACTTCGTGCATCCTCATTATTGAATCGGGCGCCCTCCCTAACGAATCAGATGCTGACGAGTATTCCACGTGCAACTCATTAGTTGGCATTTCGCAAGTTGCATCCCGCCCCTAGTTACCTGCCTGGTGCTTGTAGATGGGTTGCATTGCATCACGTATGCTTCCGGTGCCTAAATAGAAGTTGGGTCAAATGCCGCTGCATCGTGCATCTAAGAAGGCTGCATGTTGGCCATGGGTTGGACGCGACATACTCCCCTGAAATAAAGTGCCACAATTACTTCTCTTCAGCTGCGTCCACATAAGGCTACGTGTCGCTGTGTAGTATACCAGCATTATTACACGAAATGCCTTTGCATGATGTTTTCAGTTCCTTCCAAGTAAGACCAGTTAGGCCAATTGAAAGCGGTATTATTCAGAACCCCCTCGGCATGGTGACAAGCTAGGTTAGCCGCCATGCTTTCCAGTGCGGCGCCAGGGATCAGTAGTAGTTGCTAGGGCGATGTATGCGCGAACCCCAAATACTCTTGGCTAAAAGTTCTAGTGATGATCCTCATATCTTGTGGAGGATTACCACAAAAGAATCTCAGGTACTCAGGATGAAATGCCTTTGCATGAGGGGCTCAAATCCTTTCAAGTGACCCTCCAGTGGTGTTTCGTAGCTAAGATGGGATGCATTCGCTTAGCGAGTACCGTGTTTGTTCGGTGTGCCTTTTGTTATTGTATTGATATTTGATTATGCTCTCTAGTTGCAGTTTTGCCAATCTTTCATTTTTTCATTCGTCTCATCATCAGACATTTCCAGTTTCAAAGAATCTTATTTACCACAAACCGGAAAGAAGTTCTACACGAACATGCTAGTCAACGCGTTGCAATTTGGAGTGGAGATTGAGGTGGTGGTTGTTCCTCAAACCGAAAACTGGAATGATGCTCAATTTAGGGAGAAGTATCAAAGATATTGGTATGACCGTTTCGCCAAATTTCTGAAAGAGCAAGGACTTTTGGCAGCAGCAGATCCCATCCGCAACAATAGAACCACGAAATATCCCGAGAACTGGGATTATTCCAAGTGGTATATAACAACTGATATTTCAGTGAAAGGGACCCCCAGTCCGAGAGATGGGCATCTTTATGCGTGTAGGTTGCTCCATCTCCGAACATGACTTGCCAGATACTGATTGGTATAGTGCCAATGGAGGCAGTTTCGCCAATCATGAAATCAAACGGTGGCTGGAGAGCAGAAATCCAAACCTTCTGGGGACAATTGAATCGAATTTTCGACATTCAAAAGGACAATCTCACCTGCGGGTCTCATGTTCATGTTGCTCCTATTGGCAGGCGTTTCAGTTTCCGCGAACTACAGCAGATCGCTATGTTGGTTCTTACTTTCGAAGATCACATCTCCAACCTCCTGCCTTCTTTTCGTCGCAAACATAGGTTTTGCAGGGACAACTCTGATGTATCGCCTGAACTACAAGCTATGAAGAGCGGTGGAATGTCGATGTCTGTTCGCAACAACATTCTGAATGCAATTAAGCAGACAAAAGATGCCGAGCAGTTATACCTCCTCATTCAAGGCAACGCAGCAAATAGTAGGCAGGTACTTTGGAACTTCCGAAATACCCTTGGAAAGAGCGGAACGGTGGAATTTCGAGGTGGTCGGCATCTGCAAGGGCAATTCAGAACGAGAGCTTGGATCTCGTTAACGATATCAATTATTAACATCGCACTACATGATGGGGTAAGCAGCACTTTTCATATTAATGCCACTGATTTAAGCACGTGCAGATACTAACATCTCTCAGGCCACTCTGTCTAATGCAAGATACGAAAGGCCCGGTACGGCTGCTTTTGAAAAACAGTTCAACGACTTGTGGATACGGATCAGGAGATCGGCGGAACTTTTGGGCTGTTCAGATTGCCTGCCTAGAACCCCGTCGCAAATGAATGAAACCCAGATATGGGATTAGTTTCTCTCGGAGTATTGTCGAAATGACAGTTTTTGTATAGAAATTTGGTGTTGGTGCTTGTTTTTCCTAAATTAGCCAAGTCAATAATGGGGTTGGATCTGAAGATATACAGTCATTGACACCACTATCTCCCTCAAAACCACTAATAAGCGTTCTTCCTCTGTAACTTATTTTACTAGGTACATTCCCTTGGTGCCATGGGCCAATTGGCACGTATTCTAAAAATTCCCATCGATTATTTAACACGTCGACAGTGTGGCGCTAACAGTTCAATCTGAGTATTGGACCAAGTGTCATGGCTCACTCTTAGTACAATGAATATTTCAAATCAGTTACTTTCGGTGCTTTTGTAGCTGTTGTTTTAATATTCTTCAGAATACCCATTTTATCAGCCGAATAGGTCGCAGAGAATCAAGAGCGCACCATCTACAGTAGGAGTAGTTGTGTCGAGTATCTCAACGAATAAAGCTTTGGATAACATACAAGTCAATGTTTAGTACAAATAAAGACACGGATGAGAAGTTTTGAATTAATTTGCCATGATCGTTAGACCTCCTCTCCCTAAATTCTCAAAAATTCCCAAAAAACAATTACAAAACAAGTTCTTTGCAATTAATTACCACCATTACTCCAGGGACAAAGAACCGGGGTCACGAGCTCTCTTTCCTTCAATCTTCTTTGATGACCCTTCCTCTGCCAACGAAGAGAAAAAAAGTTTCACACTTCGAGTTCCGGCCGAACTCTCCAAGGCTCTACGACTGCTTCGATCTCACTACCAAAACCAAACTTCACAGAAATTTCGTTGGGGAAAATTGGAGGTGGAGGCAAAGGACTAAGGAGTAGATAAGGGTACTAACCGAACAGAACGCGTTGAAGAAAAGACCTCCACGCATAGCTAGCCGTTCAACCTAATCGGTACGACTGAGTAATCCCATCCAAGTCAGCCATGTGGCGTCATTTGGGGGCTTGGAAGTAAGGTATGCATGCGCGGGCATTTCAATAATTGTATGGAGCGATTTTGAAACCCCATAACGGTTTGGCGTTACTTCAAGGTTCCAGGCAGCTGCTGAGTGCTGTCTGTGCGAGGTGTGGTGTGAAAAATACTCCCCTTACATGGCACGAAAAGTGGAGCAAGTTTTAAGCTACGCGCTGACAAGCTGAGATAAATGTGCAGCCTCGCCTAAAACAGCCTAATCTGCTAGCCTTAGAACTCTTTCATGAGAGTCTTTAAATTTTAACCTCGAGAAGTTCAGTTTCTTGTTGCGAGCCCTCGATCGGCTAGGATTTGAAAATGTCGTTTCCTCAAAGCTCTTCATACGCTCCAGTCGCAGTTCAAACGGTGTACTTCGCTTACGGTAGCAACCTACATCTCGATCAGATGGCACATCGATGCCCAGAAAGCCGGTACATTGGCCGTGGAAAAATTTTAAACTATAAATGGCATATCAACGGACGGGGTTATGCCAACATCAGAGAATCCGTTGGGGACGAAGTTCACGGGTTGTGCTATCTTTTGAGCCAGCGAGATGAGCAGAGACTGGACAAGAATGAAGGGGTTCCATGGGCATATGGAAAATACACCATACCGGTGATGACGTGGGCAGCGAATGCAACACTAGCAGGCAGAAGAGTGAGAGAAGTCAGCGAGCATACCCGTGGATCAAAGTCATCAGCGACCGTCAATGAATCGAGATATCCAGAGAAGATTGAAGCGTTAGTGTATGTGAACCAAGACGACGCAACGGAAAGTGAGCCCAGATCAGAGTACATACATAGAATCAGATCTGGAATTCGGGATGCGCAGGCTCTTGGGATCCTTTCTTCATACTTCGACAAACACGTCTGGTGCATTGGGGCCTTTAGGAAAGATTCTGAGGCCAGGGACGATGGTCCTCCAGCTTTGAACATGTTTGTGGAGACTACTCCGAAAATAGAAGAGGTAATTGCTCAGCTCTCCAAACAGACTGGTCTCGTTAACAGCGGGCGCATATACAGAGAGCGGAAACGCTAACGTACCTAGATTCAGAGGAGGGGGAAGGAAATAATGGAAGAGAAGGAAGCGAGGGAAGAGAAATCCATAGATGGGAAAGAGAGCGAAACGATGGGGAAAGTCAGGGATGTGGAAGAGAGAGATGCGACGAAGAAGGTGAAAACAGGAAAGCTCACCACCGAGATGTGAAGGAAAAGAAGAAGAAGAATATGCTGCCGCTAGAGCGAAATCGGAAAAAAAAAAACTTACTACGTAGTGCGAGAGGTCAGGAGGTAGTCGATCAGCTAGTGTTAGTACTAAGGAGGGTAACTCGGTTGTTTTAGTTCATAGGAAAACAATGTGAATGTCTCCTGTAGCAAGGAATGATATCCGTGTACCCTTTGTGCAAGTTTGCTGACCTTGAAAATGTTGAATCCACCAAAAACAATGATAAATCTTATATCCTGCATGACGTTGTTAGCAGTTAGTAACAGTAACCCTCTCTTCACTCCCACCTGCTCAAAATACCAACAACCCAAACCACAAATCCCTCATAGCTTCCTCACGCCCCTAGAATTCAAATACAAATTCCATGAATCACAATATTTCACTCCTCTCCCCCCTCAACCTCATCCCCCAAACATAAAGTGGAATAGTCAACAACGTAACCGCAATCGTCCAATCGCCCACGTAAAGAATAAAACCCTTGGTTCCTTCGCATGACAACAATCACCAAGCATAAAAGTCAGGCCAAATGCAAAAGCGCTTTTAACCATCTGCCACGCACCATCCCAATACACGGCAATGGAAAGGAGAGGGACTTACATTGAAAATCCCTTGCAGCAATCAGACTCGTATATCCCTGGGAAACTTGCCGGCATCTTTCCATCCCACAACTGCCTCCAATCCAAAGAAACCCGAAGCGATTCGGATGGAGGGAACTCAACACCAGATATTGGGGCCTCAAGTGTCAAAGATGACTTCGTCCTCGTGGACTGATACAGCAAAGGTTACTGCAGAACTCACCGTACCTTCCATGCAATGCTAACGAGGGATACAGACGATCCAGCGAATCCCCAAAACTGGTGTACCAGTAAGAAAGTACTGGTAGCTGTCGAAATTTCGTAAGAATTTCGAGCGCCCGAACTCAGCACTATCAACTCATATTCCTTAGTGTTTACACGTTCACCGTTTATGTTGGGTCTGCAATCTATGCTCCGAGTATACCCGGAGTTATGGAAGACTTCAACTGTTCAGAAGTTGTCGCTTCTCTAGGGCTAGCTTTATATGTGCTTAGTTGTAAGTGATCTAAATTCCATGTACTCGAACATCTCCTAACTTTAGTAGATGGACTAGGAGCATTGTTGTGGTCTCCGTTGAGCGAGTAAGAACGCTTCTTCCACCAGTAAATCCCCGTGCTAACATTCAAAGAATTCCATTACTCGGGAGAAACTCAATTTATATCCTTACCTTCTTTCTCTTCACAATTTTGTTGATCCCAACATCTCTCGTCGACAATCTCGCTAGTCTGCTTGTATTGCGGTTCTTGCTCGGATGGTTTGGTGAGTTTCTTGCTTCTTTCGAATTCAAATAGCTCTAATATCCAAGCAAAGGCTCTCCATCTTTAGCCACTGGTGCCGCTGGATTCTCTGACATGTTTACCTTTCTCAAACTCCCGTATTGTTTGGCTTTTTTGGCATGTTCAGGTAAGCTCAAGACAAAACGTGACTTTCCATCATGATTTCATACTAACACAAGTCACTGTAGGAACCCTAGCCCCAGCAATGGGACCCATAGTAGCCGGTTTCTCAGTCCCAGCAAAGGATTGGCACTGGAGTCAATGGGAACTCCTCTGGCTCTCCGCCCTCGTATTCCTCATCCTCTTCACCCTCCTCCCCGAAACTTCATCAGACAACATTCTCCTCCGACGAGCAGCTCGACTCCGTAAACTCACTGGTAATACGAGCCACAGATCCCAATCCGAGATTACCCAACAACATATGTCCGCCAAAGATATGGCATTCGATTCTTTGATCAAACCGTGGGTTTTGTTCAGTACCTTTTACGTCGCACTATGTTACGCGATATTCTATTCATTCTTTGAAGTTTTCCCTTTGGTGTTCCCGTAAATGTACGGTTTCAGTCCTGGGATAACTGGACTCGCGTTCCTTTCCGTTCCTGTAGGAGTGTGTCTTACAGCACCTGTTTGTCTACTTTATTATGGATTCTGGGTTGAACCAAAATTGCTGAAACAGGGAGCGCCAGAACCTGAAGTTTGGTTAGAACCTGGTATCATCGGGAAGTTTCTGGTGCCTATTGGTCTTTTCATCTTCGGTAAGCATACATATCCCAAGTACATTGAGAATCAAGAAAACCGACATTCAAAATAGCATGGACCGCACGCTCCTCAATCCACTGGATAACTCCCATCATTGGAGTTGTCATCAATCAATCCGGCAGCTACATTGTTTTGAACGTGATATTCACCTATATCCCGAATATATACCCCAAGTATGCAGCTTCATTGTTCGCTGCTAACGATGCGACAAGGAGTACTCTAGCTGCTGCTGCGATTCTGTTTGGTCGTCCGATGTTCCTCGGTCTTGGTGTTGCGGGAGGTGTGAGTTTGTTGGCTGGTGTCTCTTGTCTATGCTCGGTTTGCTTTTTTGCTTTATATTCTTATGGTCCTGCCTTGAGAAAGAAGAGTAGGTTTGCTGTTGCTTAGGATTGGGATATGTATTTTTTGGCCTCTCTTTCGAGGTCTCTTATCAACACCATTTATTTATTGTGCTGGAAGTGTAAGATCTCACAAAAGGGATATTTTGTCTGGATTTTCATAAGGATCGCAGGAAAATTGGAGAACAGGCGCTTGTTTAGATCATTTGTAGTTAGAGTTCGAATAATAAAGACTAATCCTTACACTGTACAACAGGCAATTGACGAAGGGATCCAGCACCGATTGGTGAATTCCACGCTGACGTGGAGTCCGTGGGTTCATGGACCATTCCACCACACAGTATCAGCAAATGTCAGGCACTGACATGGGTCGCAGTTCAGGTGACCAGAACTGTTGTTCTAGCCATGAGCGAATCTCGTTGGTACTGGGAGTTCCAGGGGCAAGTTTACATCCGAAAAAATACATTTGATACGCGGGGTTCCCGGTGCATTATTTGTTAAATATCAAAGTGGCCATGGCACTGTGTCGAAAAAGTCACTAGCCCCACGTTGCACACCATGATAGGCAGCACTGGCAACAAAGTAATAGTGATGACTGTGTTTCCGCCTTTGGTTACAATGCCACTTAGTACTGAAAGAGGTAATCACAAGATTAATGGTCTATTTTAGAGACGTTCTGATTTGTTTACTTCATAGGTTCTACATAGAAGTGAATCGAAAATATCTACTAAGCGAGGTCACGCGAGGGGGAAGAAGGGGCAAAGCGTCACCATCAAGTATCACTTCCCTCAAGTAAAAGCCTCACCCTCCCCTTCCTCATCAACCCCCAAAGCCACCTTCCCATACATCTTCCCCGACTCCAACAACCTATGCGCCTCCCTCAGATTCTCCACCGTAAACTTCATCCGCTTAGTCAAATGACACTTGATTACCCCGGCATCAATCAACTCCGCCAACTCCTCAAAAACCTTCTGATACAAGGCGACATCGGTCTTATGAAAAGCCCGAGTCCCCATCCAACACCAAGCAAAAGTCATAGACTTAGACATGAATTGCGTCCCGTACATGCTGAAATCCGCCTGAACAATGGAGCACACTCGAGCAAACGGAGCTGCGATCTCGCCGATGACTTGGATGTATTGTTCTGTTCGACTGACGATGTAAATGTATTTGAGGGGAATGTCGAGATTCAGTTCTTCGACTTGCTTTTGCAAGTCCAAGCGATGGTTGAGGACATGTGTAGCCCCCATTTTCTTCGTGAAAGCCACAGTTTCTGGTCTTGAAGCGGTGGTGATGACAACAGGGAGATCTAGAACAGAGCGTGCGATTTGACTTGCTACTGCTCCAACACCTCCCGCTCCATTGATGATGAGAATTGCAGCTTTCTCGCCCTTGGTAATACCGAGAGACTCGACGAGCGAGAGGTAGGCAGTGGCGTATGTCAAAGGCATCGCAGCCGCCTCGAGAAAATCAAGAGTCTTAGGCTTGTACCCGCATTGTTTCTGATCGACGAGTTGGAGTTCGGAAGCTGCGCCTTGGAGAGTGGGATTCGAGACGTAGAAGACTTCATCGCCGGGCTTGAAGCGTGTAACATCTGGACCGGCTTGAACTACTATTCCTGCACCGTCCATGGCGATGATATGTGGTAACTTTGGGGACTGCTCATAGTAATCTGGTAGGATCAAAAGTTAGCGTGGCTCCTCTTTTGGTGGCTTGAATCCCTCAAACTTACCAGGGGCATCATCGTATTTTTCTTGTCGGATTTTGCAGTCTATCGGGTTGAGGGAGGTGGCCTTTACCCTGTGATATTGTTAATTACTTGAGGCTTTGGGAGATCCATTGACTGAAGGTGAGGCTCGACTTACCGAATGAGTAAAAAGGTTCCAGGGGGACTTTGAGGCTCAGGTACTTCCAAAGCAACCAAGTTCTCGACAGCCCCGTAAGAATTGACTCCAATGGCTTTCATTGTTGCTATGTTGTTTTGACTAGTTGCCGGGTGGCCAATGAGTGATTGTTGAGTAATTGTTGGATTGGCGAGTCTTGAGATGCAGCAACTTTGTTCTTATATACAACTGCCAACCCCCAAGATTACCACTGCATCGTCCTCTCAATTTACTAAGGTGGATGTAGAGTCTTTACTCATATCAGCTTTATCCTCGGCATACCTCCCTTACTCATCGCGGGGTTTCAAATGATGTCATGAAGTCAAAAAACGTGAGGAGTTTCGGTAAAATTATGATTACTCAACATGCAATTAGATGACTCTCTGACCCAACTTGATCATTAGGCTAACGAGGGAAGACAAAACACGAGAATAAATAAATGCCCGTGAACGTCATCTGTTGAAACTAATTAGAGAATGAAAGCTACAAATCATAAACCACGTGGTGGAATGTCCTTCCGTAAGGGTAATGCAGTATCACGCATCGAACGAAATGTAAACTCGCGAATGAAAGAGGAAGAAGCCCAAAAATAAGAGGAGGATACATATTCATATTAAACAATAATAACCATAAAAGCCGTATGATGAGAGTTTTCAAAACCATGGCACCTGATTTCTCTATGTTTGGCCATATGACGTGGACAAATGAACTAGATCCAGTCCATTCGTACATGGAACCCCCCGCGTATCCGGTACGCCAAAATCACACCAACCTTGACTCCTTTTCCCTATGAATGCTCGCGGAAAGAATTTATTATAAAATGATTCAAATGTTTTCCCTCATTGGTATTCGTCGCTTTCACGTACATCCGCAGCCGCGGTATGGACCCCCATAACATATCCCATTTACTCCGTCGCAATTTGAACACGGTCCGAGTATCGATCCACACAATGTTAGACATGGGCAACCGCGGAGATCTCCTGTTGTACAAGTCCCGTACAAGAGTGTTTGACTGTTGAAACCACTACAGCCAGTGGCATCGCATTTTCCTATGGCTGTCGTTGTACAGCTAGCTGCTGTACTAGTTGATGATGAGGTAACAGAGGATCCGGATGCGGAGGTTTTGGTGGGAGCGGATGTGGATGAGAATGTTAAAGTAGAGTCTGATGTTGGCGTTGAAGAGGAAGTCGTTTGGATTGAGAGAGTGGTTGAAGGTGTGGATGTTACAGGACTAACGGAGATTTGATTTGGATTTTGTGCTGTCGTAGAAGCCGTCGATGGTTTTATATTGTTACTGCAAAAAAGTCAGTGTGATGCCTCCGGGAGAGAAGAATTATTCCGAGATATACCTTTTGTTTTGAGATACTTTCTGCGACAAGACCGCAATGACAGCGATCAATGCGACCAGTAAAGCAACACCAAAGGAACCAAGAACTATCCAAAAATTCCGCCTTCTTAAACCACATATCCTTTTATTTTCAACTGCCTTTGCTTCTTGAACTGCTGACTCTTGTACATAGTTGGTCATGCCAACGTAATATTTTTCTGGTTGGACTGCTTGTGGCGCGTTGTTGTAAGGATATTCCGGAGAGGGATATTTCTCGGTTGGAGTGGTATCTAATTCGAGGCCTCCGCCTGAGGAATATCGAGCAGAGGAACTCATTATGACAGTGGTATGTCAAGCTCGTTTGTCGTTGACATGGAAGAAACCTTGAAATCTCGCTGTACGTGGAATAACAAACGAAAAGTGAGCTTTAAAGACTTGACTGGAAATTGAGAATGAATTCAGTTGACAATTGCTTTAGGATTCATGCTAAGAGGGGAAGGGATAAAGCGTCCTTTTGAATACCCACAGGTCTAGGTGATCAAAAGAGCTGTGGATCCAAGGCTGGGCTACCACCCGGAGCCGCAGGTGTTCCCCAGTAGTGATGATCCAAACCCTGTTTGGAAGGTGGGCAAAAAGAGCCACTGGGATCCGAATCCTTAATCGGCTCCATCGTGGGGTTACTGAAAGCTGTGCAGAAAAGCCTGTATCTCGTTTCAAAAATATATGGAAGGAATCTACTTCAGCCCCCACAGATGTCATTTCAACGCTTGCTGAACTCTTCCCTGCGCCGCGCCCCTGTGAATTTCCATGTGGTGGGACTATTTGTGCGGCGTAGCACCCCTGAATTTACTCTGCCAAAACAGGGAAATAAGCACGAAAATGAGATCCATGAAGCCATGCCATTGGTTAAGTACAACTTTGTATAGAATCTTCCTTGAGAAGATAACGTGGCATCCTTCTATCTGTCATCGCAAGCGCGCGATGGATTTGGTCCACCTCGTATTTTCAAACAGCTGCAAGGCTTGATCTTAGGTCGATCCTGGGAGCACGCACCAGAAAGTGGTCTGTTTAATGTGCCCGGATGCAGAGCCTCATAATGAAGAGGGGATCGATTATTTGAAGAGCCTCGATGAACCCGAGAAGACGCCATCAACACGGTGCGGAGTGTAGTCGGTATGTATTGAAGGGACATTCTCACCTTGATCAGTGGGAATAATTGGTAGGTGTGCATTCTCGCCATATCCTCTGATGATGTCGACTCCAGTCCTCTTCTCGGAACGCGTGCGGCCAGTCGTATCCATTCTCGAGGATGTTCTTCGCCTTTTCATACTGTTCTCAAGTTAGCAAGAGGCTCACCACGTTGTATTACAATGGTCTCAGTTAAATAACACCCTTGGTCCATCGGGCCTCAAAGAGGAATGGATAGCGTGGATATTTGGGGAAAATAAGGATTTGAGGACTTATAAGTGGCACATACACCGGGATCGCCCCGAATGGCGATATGCATATTGCCTTCAATGCCCCAAGGAAGCCATTCCAGAGACCTAAAGCGGTCTACCAACTGAGAAAGAGCAGTAGGCGCATGGATTGAATGCGCGAAGACGGCTTCATTGTGTGGTTTTCCTGATTTGGGATCTGCTGTGGTCTGCAATATTGTACGAATGGTGTCTATTTCTAGTCAATTGATGCTTCTCATCCATTCATTTGGCTCTTTCACGGCTTACTATGTCGTGTATCAAGGACTAAGCTCCCAGCGGTTGTAGAGCCGGGTGCTCGTACCAAGATGATATCTTGAGGTTGTAGTAGGACTTCAGCCGTACTGTTTGGCGACCCTCTACCAAACTTTAGCTCCTCGTCATTGGTGTATACGGCGGCTCGCGATTGTGGGATCAACTCAAAAGTACTTGATACTAAGGGATTGATTGGATATGGGAGTCTTTTCATGAGTGATACGACCTGAGGATCAATACACAGGTCTGAACACAGTGCTTCGTTGATCTTGTGTCCCGAAGGTGGTGTATATGCAATTGATCCTGCGGGAATATAGCTGAGCCTTGTGAGGAGACGATAAACTTCATTGATCTTGGAGACGACGGTAGCCTCGTCGTAGAGGGTGCTGTCAGCAGCGGGAGAGTTAGAAGTTGGATTTGCTGACTCTTGCGGACCGTAGTACCAAAAGAGAAAGACAACGACGCCGCCAAAAAGACACCCACAAAGCCAATCTGGAGGGGGTACGAGTATCATTGTCGAAAGCTCAAAATCAAGACTCCTTGGAAAGTAAGTCTTGGTGTTGAAGGCTCTAAGGCATGACTTCAAAACGGAACGGAGCGAAACGGAATCTGTCCCTCGGCTTCTACTGCCGAGCAAAACCCGGACCCTTCAGCCTCATGGCGTGTTTTCCACTTCCGTTCCCTTTCCAACCTCATTTTGGATTGTTTACTGTACACCAAGGTCTACTTCTACAAATATACATTATGCGAAGATAGAACTTCAAAAGAGGCATACCCCTCACCCTGCCCAAAAAATGAAACTACGGCGCATTCCCAACGCAACCTTGGGGCGACTGCTCCGCGATCGATTTCCCAACCTCGCAGCAATAAAACAACCAGCGCAAGGAATCTGCGCTCAATGCCGGCAATACTCTCGTGGGGGGTATTTGAGACCAAGCCCCTTGCTTAATTTAGATACGGGACTGAGAAATGGAGGATTGGCTGGCTTACGAAGACCGTTGCTTTTGTGGCCTGCGGTGTTTATTGCTGGACAGAGGAGGACTCTGGCGACTGTGCAGAACGGTAAGACGAACTTTGTTCAAGTTTCGAGTCACTGCTGATTCCAAATATAGTAAACTTGGACGATCGTGGACCTATGCAAGAATATGATCATCGAGTTACGTCTGGGCGATTAAGGGACGACGAATATCAGAGAGGTGGGGGAAATCAACAGATGCGGGATACCAGAACCAGTTACTAACAAACTTAAAAGGCATTATACAAAATCTCCAGCACCTCCACGACGAGTTACGATATTACAAGGCACCTCCGGTCATCAAGCCCACCATTGAGTCCCTCAAACCAGAACCCGTGTCGATGTTTGGACGAGTGTTTGGTAGCACACCAAAGGAAAAGAAGCTTCAAGAGATCCCGGAGACTCTTCCTAGAGGTTTATATCTCTTTGGCGATGTTGGTAGTGGGAAAACAATGTTGATGGATATGTTCTACGAAACGCTTCCCAGCAGTGTCACTTCCAAAACGAGGATACACTTCCACAATTTCATGCAGGATGTTCACAAGCGGTTACATAAAATGAAGATGGAGCACGGAAACGATATTGATGCGATACCATTTATTGCTGCTGATATCGCTGAGCAGGGAAATGTTCTCTGTTTTGACGAATTCCAGTGTACAGATGTGGCAGATGCTATGATCTTGAGACGGTATGTAGATTGCTTCCAAAACTTAGTTTCTTGGAACTAATCATTTCAGACTCCTCGAAGCTCTTATGTCTCACGGAGTAGTCTTAGTAACGACTTCCAATCGACATCCAGATGACCTATACCGAAATGGTATTCAACGAGAATCCTTTATTCCATGTATACAACTCCTTAAAGGCCGACTTCATGTCATCAACCTCGATTCTCCAACCGATTACCGCAAAATGCCTCGACCTCCGTCCGGGGTATATCACGCACCCCTCGATTCGCATGCCCCAAGCCATGCCGAGAAATGGTTCCGATTCCTGGGCGACCCACAACAAGACAAACCCCGTTCGGAAACTCAGCACGTCTGGGGCCGAGAAATTCACGTCCCCAAAGTTAGCGGACGAGCAGCAATGTTTACGTTTGACGAACTAATTGGACGACCAACCAGTGCAGCTGATTATATCGAGCTGATGCGTAGCTATGACTCGTTTATTGTTACTGACGTCCCTGGCATGACACATCAGCAACGAGATCTCGCTCGAAGATTTATTACATTTATCGATGCCGTCTACGAGTCGAGAGCCAAGCTCGTTCTGACGACCGCTGTTCCACTTACTCAACTCTTCTTGTCTAAACAAGAGATTGCAGATAGTGTCAAGAAAGACGGCGAGGACAAGAAAGGTCAAGCGGAAGGCGACGATCTAGATGATACCATGAGAATGATGATGGATGATCTCGGAATGAACATGAACGCGTTGAAAAACAGTTCCATCTTCAGCGGTGACGAGGAACGATTCGCTTTCGCGAGAGCCTTGTCTAGATTGAGTGAGATGGGGAGTAAAGAATGGGTAGAGCGAGGTATGGGACTTGAGAAAGATGGCGGGAAGAAAGAGAGAGATGATTGGGCGAAGACAAGGAGTAAGCAGTTTGAAGATAGTATGTGAAGAACGTACTCCCTCTGCACGATTCGCACAGTTACATTGGAGCCTTGGATATATACGCACGTAGATAGATAATACCCCCTTGTATACAAATCCCTTGTCTCGTCTAAGCTTCTCCTGTCCTATCCTATTTAATCGTCTCTGTTCCTGGTTGTACAACCTCAACCAACAAGCTAACCCTATCCTCTCGCATATACATACCTCCCCCTATACAATACATCTTCCTCAGGTAGCGATGCATGCGCGACACTCCTTCCATCTCAAGTAACCCATCGGGCTTATCATGCAAGAACCCCTCCTCTATCATCCCTCCCCCTTAGGTTTCTGGGGAATATGGGGTATGATCCAAACCCACCGTTGTACTGTGCATACATGTTGGGCCCTGATAGGATATGAACGGAAGTGAAGCGGAAGCGACAAGGGTCCTGGACTAGCAAATGTTTTGGAACAAGCCCTTTTCTAGCGTGGTTGGCGCGAGGAGGGGATTTTAGTGGGGAGCTAAATTCTTCGATGTGCAACAAAAGATCTGGGTGTTGGTTGTTTTGGGGGTGGGATGGGGGGGATGGGGGGGTGTGTGAGGTTCGGTTGGGGCTTGGGTCTTGGGTGTCTGGGTCTTCGCGTGGTGTGTTGGGGATGGGGATGAGGGATGAGGGATGTTTGTGGGGAAGCTGGCTTGAGGATTTGGTTTTGAGGCTGGCTTGGGTGTGCTTTTCGTATTCTCTTTTTTGTTTTGCTCTTGTGGTTGTCTCGTGTTTTTTGTTGGCTTTTGAGGCTGTGGGTTGGTGGGTTGGTGAGTTGGTGTTTGGAGTGGGAATGTTGAATGGCTGTGAGCTTAGGTAGGAGTTTTGCGGCGTATAGTCTGTACTGCTCCTCTTGTCTCTTCTTCAACTCCTTGTCTGAATAGGACAGATGGATGGTATGATAGCCGTATTAGTGGAACGAGGCCAAATGAGGTCATGGGAGGCACCCGTATGTTTCAAGTGGAAAGTCCGATGACTTGCTTTTGGTTGGTACTTGGAGGTTCTTTCTTTTCTGGAAAAACGAAACGCCTGATGGGTATACGGATAGGGATCACGCGATCTTTTTTTCCTTGTCTTTGTACAGTCTGCAATATGAAGTGTCTGTCGTGTTGTGTTGTTACTTGGTTCACTGTCTCGCAAGTCTCTTGAGAGGGAAAAACTACATCGATGTTGAACACTTCCATTATCAACCACGTTGATGGAATGCTACGAGATCGCCAATCACGCAACCACACCTGTCACCGAGGAACGGCCCGCAATTAATAGTCTTGTTGCATTGCTTCTGCGTCTTGACGGAAGACGGAAGTCCGGGAGTTCATCGAAATCGGTTAGGAAGGTGGAGTTTCTTCTCATTATTTGCAATACTCCTTCATCAACAGCAGATGCTACATTACGGAACAATTGAGTTATGTGTTATAGAACACAACTTGCGAAGTATTGAAAGGTTTGCTTTGGTGCGGATATCGATGTTCACGAGGTTGAATGGAGGAGATGTGACAAGGGTGTGAAGCTAAAAATAGATTTCCAACTTTGTCAGCCAGAAAAGCTGTGCTGTGCAACAACACCAAAAGCAGAACGAAGGATTCTCGGTTGCTGGATTTGGTGATGATTGACGCTGCAGACTGCGCTTGCGATAAACTTGTTTCTGGCGTGAGGATGTCCTCGTCTTGTGCAACTCGAGGATTTTGTTGAGTGGTCTTATCTTGAAAATTCGTTTTGAAGTTGAATTGAGAGATCTTCTTATCACAACTCTACGAGACCACGAGACTCCACGAGAAGGATTCCTTCTAGAAGAGAAGAAGTTTCGAAGGAGAGATCGGGATTTCCGTATGCAAGATCTCAACGAGCTCCACCACTACTTTCCCGTTTCTATGAGTGATATTTCCCTAGTACTTTGTACATGTAGGAGACGACACGAGGTGGCAATTCATGGTGCCACAAGAGTTGAAAAGATATCTTCAAATCTGCGGAGAAGCCGGAGTGAGGTATTTCCCAGAATTCTTTGGCAAACGCTTGGAGGTGATAGCCGTTTTATAGGTATCGGAGTTTTTAGGATGTGGAAATGAAGACCTCGTGGTAATATCGCATCTCGTAAGCCCGGGTTGATGATTGGTCTTTCGTACGATTGAAGAGATGACTTAAGCAACGCTCTTCAACGGGAGTTCTTCAGCGTTTCCTGGAAGTTCATTTGACGAATGATACGAAAACCCTGTGTTCGAATTCTTGGCCTTTCGAATTTGAGATGCTTTTATTGAAATTGAAATGAAGTTGTCAGGGGTTGTTTGGAATTTGTTATCTGACCATCGTTTAGCCCTAATAACTCCGCCTTAGTCGAAATAGTTCTCGTCCATTGTAAACCTGATTGTACCAAAGAACTTCCAAAGGCGTCCAGGGACCAGGTTGTCGTAAAAATAGGCTTTGAATTGACTTTCTCCACTCTGTCACTTGGGATTTGGGTCTCGGTGCTAAGACCGTCAAGTCGCGCCCCATCAAGAACCTCTTTAGCGTGCAAACGTCAACCAACAAGGAATTCCCAAGAACAAACCAACGACCTTCCATGATCCATCCTGAAGGATTGAAGCTATTCCCACTTGATTTTTCCCACTCGTTCACTGCTCCGTGCTCTTCTCTCGTGGAGTCCGGGTCGGTAGAGTATCGGGGGATTCGGGGCAGATTCTTCTCTTCCTGTTTCAAGTTCTTCTTTTCTACCCTCTGGAAGGTTTGCGCCTGGGCTTCAGGTATGATGTGCCCTGAGATTAGCCATCTCTCTTCCTCTTCCGAACTGCTGTGCTGTGCCCGGAAGAGATAGACATCCAATCGCTGCACCGCCCACCAACGAGAGCTAAGCTCGCAATAACTCGACTTCCCTGCAATTCTGATCCTTTGAGGTTGAAATAATGGTTCTTCATCCAATCGGGAATTTTCCAGCGCAGGGCACTGACAGGCACCCCTTCTCCTCCAAGAGTAAGAAAAGAGAGGGGGCCGTTTACCCACAATATCCAGGCGTCAGGTTGGTGGTCAGTTGGGTTTGCGACCTGGGTTTGCGACCTTCAAAACCCATCTCACAGCCACCGTGGTACGGCGCATGTTTTTTTTTTGGCTTTCGCGATCGTGTGTTCTGTCCGAGGTGGCATCTTCCTTCTTTGTCGGTGCTGCTTCTCTCTCTCATTCTGTCCGTCGTTCTCGATTTTGTTTCTTTTCTTTAATCTCTTCGCGATGGCTATCGCAATCAATCTTTTCGCCATGCCGCCTTCCTCTGTTGCCCTCTTGTTCTCGGTAGTGTTGGGTCTCACAAATGCGATGCCTTGGGCTGAACCTGCGAGAACGGCGGCATATGTGGCAGATGAATGGACGCCTCGACCAACGGGAACGCCCAGTGATCCAGCGAAGCTATTCAAGAGGGGTTCTGTAGCTGTGGCTGTATGTGGATGGGCAGGAGGAAATCTGGCATACCCAGCGGAATGTGGCAGTGGATCATCGTGTATCCACGATACAATGCACGCACTTGTCGGATGTTGTACGACTGATGGACCATGTACACAAGGAGTATATACAACATGTATAGACAATAAGAGTCCGGGCTGGGAGTCAACTTCAGCTATTGTGAATGATGGTGTAGTGAAGTGGTGAGTAGGACGGGAAACCCGAGGAAGATAAAGCTAACCATCTCCAGTGCGGGACAAGACCTATGTTACAAGAATTCGTATGCAGGAGGATATTCCCAGTACTTGTGCGGAGACCCAGCTTCAGCTACCTCGATTGAGACTGCATATATTGGTCAACCGTCAGATGTCAAATTACAAGTGGTGTTCACGGGTGTGACTTTCAACGCGGCACCAGTCGAAACTGGACGCTCATCGGGTGCATTAACAGTTGCCCCTTTTGCAACCGAAACGACAGTAATTGGAGCAGGAAAGGTATCCCCAGTCTCAGCAGCACAAGGAAGTGCCCAAGCTCCGACAGGCTCAAGTGCAAATCCAGGAACGGTAGCAGGAGGGACAGTTGCTGGCTTGGCTGGTTTAGCTTTAGTGGGGGCTTTTGGTTTCTGGTGTCTACGTCGTCGCCAGCGACATGACCAAGGCAGGAGAAAGTCTTCGTTCTTCAAGTAAGTGACCCCTGGAACTTGGATTTGAGTTATACATGCTTACAAAAACTTCAGTTCGAGGAAGCGAGATATTTTCGGACCACGCCCAGCATCATTCAAACCAGTCAGACAATCCAATCTCGATGATATTGTTTCGCCCATGACGGGTCATCCCGACAACGCACGCAACTTCGCTACTGATACCTCATATCAAGCCGCTGGAGGGCCGGGCGGGATGATGCATAGACCAGGAGCTTCTTTCTCTACGATAGCTCAAGGGAGTCCATTTGCTGACGAGCGCACTCAAAAACCATCAGTAGCACCAGATGATTTTGAAGATGTTGCCCGCAGCAATCCCTTTTCGGACAGAAATGAATATCAAGTCGCCCCTAAACCTCTTTCCCAACGCTCACGTTATTCCGGACCGCCTCGAAATCAAACCCCTTCTCCAGCACCGCTTGAAACTACCCGCGAACAAAGCATGCCTTTAGTAGACGAGCAGCTAGTAGACGAAATCGATGATTTCTCCCGCTCTTGGTCGGAAGCAGTACGAGAACACCACAGTTTCGATCATTCCGACACGGAAAGTGATCATTCTCGACCACAACTACATACTGCAACCGCACTAGCCATTCCCCACGGCAGAAGTGTAGACCGAGAGGCCCGATCCGAAGCTCTCCGCGAAGCCAAAATCGAATCTTTCAAACAAATGGCACATCCAGTCCAAACAGAAGACTGGGAACCCCCTCGTCTTCGCGCTGTTAGAAGTGATATTTCTAGTATGCATAACGCACCCTTTCACCAGCAATCACGAAATATTACCGCCCCCGTCCCTCAATCCTACCACTACGCGAATAACTCGAGTAACTCCAACGTCTCGAGTTTACGAGGAACACCCACACCCATGACGCAAGCTTTCAACCTCCAAAGACCAGTCCACCCTCTGGAACGAGAAGCCCACCGCGAAAGCATAGAAAGCGGGTCAGGGAGAGGTCGATTAGACAGCGATGACTCGACATATAGCGATGACGCCGCATTCGCACGGCAACCACCTCAAGCCTCGCTTCGTCCTTTGCCCCCTCCAAAATCGACGAAACGGGATTCAACGCCCGCAACAACAACTACAAACAAGCACACATCCTTCGGACTCACCGGTGCCATAAGCGGCGCACTAAACGACAATGACGGCTGGCGTGGCTCAGGATTCGATGGTCGAGGATGGTCGCCCGCTTGGTCAGGAATAGGAGGAGGATGGCTAGAAGGCCAGAGTGGAATGGCAATGAGCACCCTGGACGAGAACCGCGCGTTGGAAACAAGTAACACACAGCCCGAAGGTCCAGCGGAATTACCCGGAGAAGGAAGAGCGGCACCCACCCGTGGCCTGGCGAGTCTGAGTTCACAACTGGCATCCACGAGAAGGAAACCAGCGAGTGGAGTGCCCATTCTGAATAGTCCTTCTCAGCTGCAGGCTGAGCGGGGGAGGAAAGGGACGTTCGGCGATTTGTGAGGCGTGGGGTAAGGATTGTATATTAGAGGAAGGTTGGATTTACATATTCGCTAAACTAGCACATAAGTTTGGATTTCAAAAGGACGGTGTTTGGGCTACAGAGCAGTGGGCGTTTTGGGAACCTGGGGTCAGGTCTTGTTTTATGGACAACAAAGTCCATTTGTCAGAGTTACAGTTAGTTGAGTTATCTTAATTGCATAATTCAAGAGTTCATGTCATTTTGTCTCCTTGGAAGAAGTCAGGTCTTAGAGGCGACCTCAGACAAGGGAAGTTTGAAGCTTCAGAGAGACTCACTAGTGAGGTACGTATTTTTCTCACAACATTTATACAGATTTGAGCCGTTCTTATCATATTTCATCACCTAAAAAGGAGCTCTCTTCTCTATCCACTCAAGTTTAATATTTTCCAACCTTACGCCTGATAGTTAGTGAACTGTACACGCGGGTTTCGACCGCAAAAAGTGCAATGCGCGCACTCACTCAGCCCCTTCTATCATTTACTTCCCAAAGCTTCACATACCATCTGGAGCATGCATCACATCAACCCAACCGACCAGGTTGTGCCCCAACCCACCAACCTCTCCGCTTCACCTCCCAATGTCTCCCAAGTCTCCCACCCAAACCTCCATGAAACTCCATTCCAAGAAGCTTCAGTCGTCTCTCAGATGGTAGCATACCTTCCAAAATCCGAAAGCAGTGCGCCATCCGTGAACATTCAGACCTGGAAAGAATACGAAATTCATGATCTGAAAATGACGATCGTGCATTTTGTGGAGAACATCTTGTTGAGGTTGACGAAGCAGATCTCAGGGAAGGAGGTATGGGCGAGCCAATCCTGATTGGAGCATCGCCGTATATTGATCTTCGTCCTTCGGAAAAATGGCTTGAAGGGAGGGTGGGACTACCAGGTGAGTAGCTCCATGTCAGCTGGAGTGAGGAACAATGAGAGGTGGGTAATGGAGAAACTGGAATCGACGGGTCTGGAGGAATTCGGAGATCGACCTGGATGCCATCCAAGGCAGGGCTGACATTTCGAAGGGCGATTATGGCGGGAGCGAGACAATTTAACGATAGCGGGGAGGTGGTTGAGACGAGACGAATATAGATCCCGTTTCGAAGATACGGGTCGTTCTCACTTCGGAATTTGATACACTATTGTCCCTGTTAGCTTCTTCCCGCTGTGAAACACTTGAAAGAAGAGGTAGATACCGAAGGACTATGTTCCTCCTCTGTCGCAATTCCCAGTATATCTTTGGTCTTCCTATAAGCCCATTTTGGAAAGGCCTGTTGAGCAAAAAGTTAGTACAGACCACACCCACCTTCTGCTTCCTCACAACCACAAACTTGAGAAAGAACTAACCCTGTTTCTCTCCCTCAGAACCGTACCCTTACAAGTCGCACAACTCAACCCCGAAACATCAACAACCAAATACCCATCCCCACCCATAGCCCTACGAGTCTCCTCCTTCCATCTTTTAAAATCCCCCAAGAAAGTCCCCAAGTCCTCCTCGGACTGCAGAGCATGTTTGATCGTCGAATTGTTAACAGGCAACCTCGCATATCCTCCAATGCTAGCATCGGGTAATTCTTGTGGGATAAATGTTCGCTCTCTGCTACTTTTCCTAGAAAGAGGCCGAGGTGGTGGAGTGCCATTCGAGGTTTGTGATAATGGTGGATTCCCGAGGGAGGATCTCCGAGGCGGGGTGGATGGCAGAGATGTTGTTCTGGACCAATATACGCTTTTGAAGTTTTGGGGGTCGTGGTGTTGTCGGTTTTTGCGGACGTGGAGGGTGGCTGAGAGGTCTGGCTCAGAAAATCTTCGTAAGGGGGGGTTTTCGCTGATTACTGGGAGGCGGCAGGTTGGGGGTGGTGGTGGCGAGGGGGTATAGTGTGAGTTTGGTGGGGGTTGGAATGGTAGCATATTGTTCATAAAGATATCGTCCATTATGATGTTGTGGAATTATGACTGCAACGATATTTTGCATTGGGCCCTCAACGTGTTCGAATTGATGGACTGCGTGTCAAAAAAATTCAAATAACTCTGGCTGCTTGTAACTAAGGCAGGATTGATGGTCAACTAAGGTAGCTACCTACTGCATGCTAGGAAGGAGCTGCCGACATCACAATAGAGACAGCTCACCTTGAATGCGGAAGACTTGGAAGCAGGCGAGGCAGGCGCGACAACATGCACCATAAACTGGAAAGGTTTCCCGAAGCTTAGACTCGACTTCTGGTTGTACTAGTAGTTGGGGAAGGAGCTGGTAGTGGAAGGAACCGAACCGGCAAGAACGACCCAACACTGCAACAGTACAGGAGATCATTTTTCTTTGGCTCTCTCGCGCGACGCCGTAACCCTGGTCTCAAAGTATACCTGAAAAGTCTCTAGTAGATGATGTTGTGTTGAACTATTCAGGAGAATGAAATGAAATACGAGTCTTGATTACTCCAAGCCTTGCGCATTAAATTGCAGTGCCCTGGGCTTATGTGTATAATAAACGATGACTGTTTTCTCTCAATAAGACCGAGATCAGAAGGCAAAAAAGATTGAAGATAGAAAGGAAATGGCAATTTTGGGCTTTGCGAGCATCGCGTCAAGGAAGAGCTTGCCGAGGGGGAAGGGGCCACCTCGAGTCCGCACGCTAACCGTCTTTGTTTGTTGCCTGGAAAGCATTTGAACGAGAGCAAGCGCTTCATTTTCAGAGAGAAACCAGAAGGAAAGCGAGAATGCCATCAAGGCTAACAGAAAATGAACTGTATTGCTTTCTATAAAATTTAATACCCAGATATTAATGTGTGCTAGTCTAATGTCCTCTCGTTCAACCCTTAAACGCTATCCGACTCCTCAGATCTACTCCCCTTCTCCCTCGAGTCTTCCGTCTCGCCAGCCACTCCCTTCGCCTCAATAGCATTCTTCAACAATCTCCCAGGATTTAGCACATTCAGCACATAAACCGCAACAACCATCAAAACCCCATCAAGCCCAATAACCCACCGTTCCTGCGTATTCAACATCCCTGTCCAGCCTTCCAACAACTCCACAGCCCTATAAACATTCCGTCCAATCATACAAACAACCGTCACGATCATCGCAACGCTCAACCATTTTAGTGATTTGTTCCTCAAAACCCCTTCCTTGGCTCTCACAAACACGATTGCCATGAAGACCGAGTAGGTGAGAGTGGAAACTAATTGAACCAAAATTCCAGAAACCATGGTATAGACACCAGGTTGGGTATCAACATCTGCGCTGAATGCACGACCAGCGAGTCCACCACCCGCTGCTTGGAGGGCAAGAGAGAGGATGTCAATTCCGAGACAAACGAGGAGACATGTTTTTGCGGGGAAGGGCGAGCTTTTTGGTCCAAGGATTGGTATCATACGGAAGAGAATAACGTAGAGTCCAGCTGTTGTCCAGGCGGGTGCTATTTCCATAGTCAGCTTCCATTCATCTATCAAATCTTTTCAAGTTTATAATATGTGGGACTTACCGAAAATCAAGAGCGATATTTGCATCGTAAACATAGGTGGAGAATACGCGCATCTATGAGCTGCTATCCTTGCAATCCATCCTAGGCACTCGCAACCAGCTCCGACGACGAAGAGTCCAAGCCAGATAGATCTGTAACGAATGGCTTGGAAAAGATGTGTTGCCGCGGAAAGGAAGAAGAGGACTGTGAAAGCGATCCCCGGTGCAAGCGCCGGTTGGTATCCAAATGCGTTCGAAAGACTTGGATCGTAAGGGTGACAAGACGGGGTAATGATTTTAGGTGCCATTTCGCTGAATTTAATTTTATGAGTATCTTTGAACTTCGAAGGGACTTTTTCTCAGATGGGTAAGGTGCACTGAGATGTACTTTTTGTCAGAAAGAAGCAACATGGCAGAAGGAGATATACTTATATTCCTCAACAACATATGCGATTCTCTGCCAAACATTACAGGCAGAGCATACGGATGAAATAAACCACCGCCCACAACCCAAAACACCAAGCACAGCCTCTCGCCATACTCGGAATCCTATGGACAACATGCAATTATCGATCCATCGGTAAAAATGTACAAGGGTGGAACCTTACATCCGCAAGGCGGGACTACCAGCGAAGCTCGGTTTTTTCGCACTCGCCTATATCTCCAATGAACGCGTTCAACTGCGCCGCGTGCGATGAAAATCAAGGCGTCATACCAAGACAAGACAACAAAGAGCCGCATCCAAGTAGAGTTAGAAATATTAGGAGCGGGAATCAAACTTAAAAGCAGATCTCGCACTCGCTTGTCAATAACCGAAAGTGTAGATCCCATAAGCCAACATTTAGGGACATGAACCACCATGCCGTCAAGTAGGCTTCTAAAATCATGACGCAGTAGCGAGGAGCAAAATGTCGCGGAGCATACCTCCGTAGCATCTGGACGCGAAAAAAGGGATAAGACACGGAATAAACATAAGAATAAACAGCCAAACTTACGCTACCCCCAGGTGCAAAGACCCGCAATATCACTCGAGATGAAAGGGACTAGAGAAAAGTGTCATCAAGATATCCAAAAACAATCAAAGCATATACCTAAACGTCTCCCTCCGCCTCCCATCCTCCCCAATCTTCCCATACTCAACCTCCTCCATTCTCTCTCCCTTTCCATTCAACCTCACCAAATACCACCTCAAGCCCAAAGCCAGCACTCCCACCAACACCATACTACAAGCGCAAACCCCCATTCCCCTACCATAATATGGCGCCTCCTCTTCAGGATACAATCTTATCCCAACAAGCGGTCCGCACTGTCCAATAATTTGTAAAACAGCAAATCCAACACCACGTCCCGATTCCGAGGCCTCGTTATTGATCGCCCAAGTTATCGTCAGTGTGACGACACTGAAGAAGCCCACGGAAGCGGGGAAAAGTGCGAGATAGCGGATTACTGACGGGAGGTGGAAGTATGAGGAGAACGCAAGGAGGGCGTAGCCTATCGCAGAGAGGAGAGCATGACCGAGAACAAAATATGAACGGGTGCGGTATTTGTCGGATAGGTAGGAGGTTAGTAGTACCACAACGAAGGAGAGAAGATATGGCGGCGCACAAAGCGCTTGAGAAACGCTCACACTGTGACCCATTTCATGAACAATTGTTGGCAGAAAAACGGGGAGTGAAGAGAAAGCCAGGTTGGTGAAGAAGAATATTAGGGCCGTGATATATGTTTTGATATCTGTGAGGGTGTGTATAATTTCGGATTTGTTTAGACCGCGAGTCTGGGACATTTTGGGTGTTTGAGAACGAAGACGCAAGCGAGCGATACGTTTTTGTCGCTGTGTAAGATATCGTGCTGTAGAAGGAGAATCTGGGATAATGTGCCATGCTATTACCGCAACTAGCACACTCGGAAATCCCTCTAGCAAGAAAAGTAATCTCCATGATGCGATAGGAGAATGTTTTCCCAATTTTATAATAGCCCATGCCAAAGTGCTCGCAAAAGAGGTTGCGAATGGCGCAGCAGATATAAAATATCCCGTCCTCAGAGCCAATTCCTCTCTTTTGAAAAAGAACGACAGATAGTATGGGATCCCCGTGAATCCTGCTTCTCCGATCCCTAGTAGCACCCGTAGAACCAACAGACCTTCGAAAGATGTAGTGATCGATTGTAAAGATGCGACGAGGCCCCAGGACAGTACAATTGCCGTAACGTAAATATGTGCCGGAATTAACTTCCACAAGATAGACATCCACTCAAATGATATGTATGCAATATAGAAAGCCGTGATAACCCATTCGTATCGCGTAGAATCAAGTTCGAGGTCTACATCTAACCCCGCAATTTTGGCATTTCCGATATCTAATAATGACACAATATCAGGTCCAGTTCTGGTAAATTGGGAAGGGAAACACTGACTGGAGCGGTCAAGAAACGACAGCATGTATAACAGCGCAACAAACAACACCAATTTCTTGTCAAAAATCCTGACCACCTCTCTCTCCTCATCCGGGGTATACAACTGATAAGACTGCACAGTCGAAACACTGGCTCTCCTTCTCCTCCCTCCATCGCGATCATCCTCTTCATCCCCCTCACCCGCATCACTCCCGTCCTCCTCCTCCGCATCCCACACTTTCTCCCTCCCCTCCCCCCGAACCCTCAGCATGTTATAGCTCTCACCTACATCCCCATCGTCAATCGCGAAATCATCTTCGTCTTCCGAGTTCGAATTGGGAGTAAGGCGGGTATGCGACGTCTCACTAGAATGCGGGGAGATTTCCAAGGGAGGGGTTCGCGACTCGGTCGTGTTTTGTGCGACAACTTGGGGGGAGGACGAAGATGCCATGATGGCTTTCAATCGTAGAGATTTCGTTCAATCATCGGCTTGGGGTTGAGTTGCGATGACTAGATGGTTCGGTGAATGCGAACTAGAGTTAGCCCAGGGTGCTGGTGACGTGCCAGGATGAAGCTTCGGAGATCGGACCGGAAAAGGGGGGCTATGCCGATAAGGGAGCCGAACTTGGCTTATAATTAACAAAGCTTAGGCTTTTTTAAGGTATTTTAAAGTAAGAATTATTTTAAATTTTAAATTTTAAATTCTACGCTTTCTCTTGTTCTTTACTCTCTCTTTCTCTTCTCTCTCTTTAGAGTAAATAGATTCTTCTAAGTTACTTTAAAAGTAAGGAATTTAAAAGCTTATCTATAAATATATATATAAGTATAAGTATATAAAGTAAACTTTGTCTAAAACGTCTAATTTCGTTATTTATTCTTATAAAAGAAGCGATTTAATAAAAGTAGAAGAATAATAAAAAAGAAGAGAGTAATTAGATAACCGTATAATATAAAGCTATTCCTAGATACTAAGAGTACTTACTATTTCTTAAAAGAGAATACGTAATAGCTATTTCTATTTATTAACCTCTATAGTTTCTTAAAGCACTTAAAACTATAAAGCTAGCGCCTATAGTATCTACTCTGCTTTCTCTATTTCTACTTTTTATCTCTTACTATCTTACTTATAGAGATAAAAACCCTTGTTAGAGTATTCTAGATATACTGAGAGAGTGTTCTAGATACTCCGCTTGCTTTCGTAGAGAGGTAATTAATTAAAGAAATACAAATACTTCGTTCTAAGGTTATTCCGAGGGGTCGCTTTATAGACTTTTCAGAGGTTTTTTAGTAGTATAAAGCTACGGAAATATAGCAATTACTCTATTTGGATAACCTTTATTACGCCTGGGACGAAGTAGAAACTTATCTCCAACGGTTGAGACAGAATTTTAGGCAGTTTAAAAGTAATATAGTAAAGAGAAAACTATGTTAGCCGCTAGGGCTGCGTAGCTTACTATGTATAGCTGTAGCCTCATCGAACGACAGAGGCTATTCCTCAACTCGACAATCTACCTGCCTTTTTACGTCGTTTGAAACAAAATAAAACACTGTAATCCTCTTATTACGCGTATCTAAAGGTTGAATATCGAGGTGCTAGGGGGCTCATAGTATCTGGTTTAAGTCGTGTAGAAACACTGAAAAGCAACTATTAGGATAGCGTTGCAACTAGCACTAGCATAGTTAAAGTTAGCTATAACACCTCTAAGAATCTCTCGTTACTTATATTAACTCACTAACTTGATATCAGTGATAAGCTATAGCTTTAAGCTATCTAAGAAGCTCGAGCCCTCTTTTCGAAACTCCCTTGAGACGATATCATATTTCAACATTATATCGAGAGTAAAGAAACAATATCGGAGGTCTTGGAAACAGCCTTGCAATAACACAAATAGTATAGAGCGAAACGTGGAACCCGTATTATGGAGAATTTTCAGCAATATACAACTTAGTTACGAAGTATCTTAGCGGCTGTTGATATCGTGGTTCAAACGTAGGCTGGAATTAGATGCCCTCTATGGGCACCTGTAAAGTTCTTGCTTAAGGTACTGCTGCTATCATGTCTAAATCTAAGCCCTACTAACCTTCAATCATAGACGTCAACTAATCACCACGAAGCTAGAGAACATATTCAACGACTAGTGACTACTATAGCGGAGAATTTACCGCGATCTGAAATATACCAACTATTACAAGCAGACCCTCTCTTACAAATATCTTTGCCCTTTTATTTTTAAATGCCAACATATTATTCGATGTAATTGGTCCAGGTTGTTGTGATATTGAAATCTAAGAGTTCTCAAAATGGCACCGAAGTCCAATTTAACCTAGGGCACAGTACACTGTTCATCCTCTACTCTAGTTCTAGATAATCTGCAGGAATTCAGTATTGCGACCACTGAAGCACTGTGTCAAATATCAAGTACCAAGGGCGCTGCGACATTGTCACTATCCCAGCAATTCAATATCCTCCTTACTTTGGAACTGCCGCACGTCCTACCAAAATTACCCGACGAACCTGTGTTACTTCTACTTCAATTGTTTGCTGAGTACGAGTCATCATTCAAACCGACGTTTCTCGATACTCTAGCAGGTTATCTTCGTGAGATCGGGGAGTTTGAAAGAGCAATTGAGTTTCGCTCGCTGGCAATGGATAAAGCAGAGAACAAACATTGTTCAAAGATTGCTCTCTCGCTCCAAGGAGACTTAAGAAAGTGCAAAAGATATGCAGACAAAGAAATAAGAGTGGCTCCAGAAAACGAGGGAGTACTTTGGAAATGATCATGCCCACACTGAAGAATGGCTGCGAGCTCTTTCTCTCTGCCACTACGACCAAAATTTTTTTCTGAAAGTTAAAATAGTTTCCCGGCAGTTGTGAGAGTTACGAAACGGCGGTTAGATGAAAATGACCAGAAAACCTTACTTCCAGGTTGCTGCTCGTTGGCTTAGTCAAACTCTCTTCTATATCGATCTACGGGAAGCTGAAGCAGATCGCCAGACACTGAATCAGTGGGAAAACAGTTTTGGGAAAAAAGATTCGGGTCTTTTAGCATTCTACGAACACCTGTTGGAAATTATGAGTTACAAGGAGGATTTTGCCGAGACGGAAAGAATACACTGGCGAATTTTGCAAATAAACAGGCACATAAACGGAGATGAGGATGAAGATACGATGGAGGCAGCGAGCGACTTGATTTCTTATCTGGTCGATCAAAGAAACTATCAGGACGCAAAAGTCATCTGCTTTGAACTTCTCACAGTTCAGAGGCGAGTCCTCGGCCACGGGAACGATATGACAGCTCGCACGGTCTCAGGGTCTGTTTACTGAGACAAAGCAAATATCAAGACCTAGAACTCCTCGACTCAAGGGTTTTTAGAGCAGTTCTCCAATTGCACCCGAAAGTGAATGCTGCCGAGCCCTTTGTCTAGATTTATACTTAATGCAGGTTATATAAAACCTGACGATATTTCTCTACGTCTTTTCCTATTTTTTTCTAGCCTTTTATTTTGGCGTAATAGCTGCTTGCTAGCTACCCAAAAACGTAGACTAATTAAAATTAAAACCCTTTATAGCTTTGCGATATAATAAGTTAGATAGCTGTGGGTGCGTAGTAGTAGTGCTAATATAAGGCTGGCGGCTAAGGGCCTGTTTGGTATATATATAATTTATTATAGATATATGAGACTTATGCACGAGTATATAGCCTAAAGGTGCTTATATAGTTCTAATTAAATTATAAGTTTTCTATGAATATATTTAATTACTATTTCGCTTATTATCTACATATCGGTGTATATATTAGTAGAAGGCTAGATTTAAGCCCGTAGTAGTAGAGTTTTAAGAATATATATATATATATATATATGTAAAAGTCAAAGATATAGAGGTAAAAAGAGTATATTATTAAGTTTTAGTAGTATATAGCTTAATATATATATTATAAGAAAGTGTAAGCAAAAGTATATACTATAATATATACTAGCTAAACGTACGCGTATATTATAATAAATATGTATATATTATATTTTACCCTCGTATTTTTAGTAGTATATATTCTAAAAAAGTATCTATAGAAATCTATACGAACTAAACAGGCTCTAAAGAGCTACTACCTCGGTAGACCTTACCTACGTATCCGTGAAAAAGTTGTCTTATATGCCTCTAGGTCCTCACCGAGTACTTCCTAGTTTTTCCAGAGGTACTTAAAAGTGCTATAGGTAGTATAAAAGTACGAGCTTATATAATAATTTTGAATTATAATAGAAGCACTATTCTATTAAAAGGAAGGAAACTCTCCTATAAAGATATAGTTTAGAGTTCCTCTAAAACAACACTACTCAACTACTAAAAAGACTTAAAGCAAAGAAATTGTAACGACGATTTGCGAGAAAACAAGTCGATATAGTATCAAAACGAGCCTATAGTCTGTATGCCTCTAAGGCTAACCTACTTACAATTGCTTGGAATACCGAATTGGGTCAGCGCATGGCTTGGCCCGATTTCCTTCCAGATAGCAAAGAGCTCTCGGTTTGCTACCGTGGGCATACCCATCATCCCCGCGGCATTTGCCATCACTCCTTTATACGTCCCCGTTCTTCTCGGGATCAACAGTATCCAGGCCTTGGTCAGCACAGCATTATGCGCACACACCGTCTCATAGTCTTCATCCCCAATACCTAATTCTTTCTTGCACTTTTTCAGCAGCTCTTGATAAATGCCAAAGACCTCTAATGCGTCGGTTGACTTTTGCTTGTCGAAGTATTGTAAAAAACACACAAAGGGTACTTTGATCTTCGAATCGTGGTCATCGGCATCGGGAAAAAATCGGAAGCTGTTCTCAGGAGAGGAGAACTGTGGCTTTTGTACGATTTGGACATGCTTGTGATTTCGACTACACCCCGCGTCTTGCCCGCAGTTGTACATCACATAAAAATCGTCACGTTTTTCCAGGAATTCCCAGGAAGCTTCCAGATCCTGCAGATCTAAAGGTTCAGTTTGCAGACGATATGAATCGGCGGTCAAGAGCAGATATTGAGGTCGGAACACCGGGTAGATGTTGAGGGCGAGAATGTGGGTGGAATTTATGGTGCCAATCACCTGATCTGGATGGGACAGATTGATATCGCTGCCAGGCCCGAACGATACTGTCTCGCCCTTGGATGGAACTTTGCCATTCACTGTCAATGGCTTCTCTGACCAGCTTGGACAGATACGGAATTCATACTGCGATTGTGGTATCAACAAGCTGTCTCTAAGACGGAGAGGAGACGGGGCATACTGGGAAATCCTCGTCGACAAGCGGGATGGCTGTCGATGGGCCGTAGCGGATAATTCCTTGTGTGGTCAGGGAATCAAACTTGGAGAGAATGTTTTCGTCACTGATTTCTAGAGCCATTTTCACGATTCCCTGAGGTTTGTGGTTTTATGAAGAGAGATGAAAGAAGTTGCTACTTCCGATCCGCCTAAGGTCAAATATGCAGCGCTAATTTTACAGCGTAGCGAGCGTGCCTGGTTAAGTCACACACCTGAGGAAGCACAGGGCCGAGTTGTTCTCATTCAATTACCTATTTACGAGGGACCGTACGTAGATCTGTCCTCGCCAATTATGGCCCAGAATTCCTCGACAATTTCCCTCTGGCCAGAAGCAGCTGGTCTCACAGCAAGATACCTCCTGTTATCAATCGGCGGAAACCAATTCCCCGGATGCCCATCAACCATCATGCCACCAGCTTCATTCAGAATACACCAAGCAGCTGCAACATCCCAGGCCCAGCATCCGCATTCCCAGAACATATCTTGCTGTCCAGCAGCGATGCGGCAAATGGTAATGGCGGCGGAGCCAGTGCAGCGAAGCGAATTGACGAAATGCCCACCTGTAGCTTTGGTTCTTGCCAATGTGGTGAAAACCTTTAGATTGAGGTCGAAGTTGATTCCTTCGCGATCACTTCCCCACTCGATACCGATGCATGCTGGGCCGAGTCCCCGTAGCGGACTACAATGAAGTGGTAATACTCGCTCCTCGCCTCCTGCTAACTGCGTGTAGGCTCCGTGGCCCTTGATTCCGGTGTATAGCTCATCCAGAAAAGGATTGTAGACAACACCTATCGTCGGACGCCTTTTGACAACCAGCCCAAGGGATATGCATACTGCTGGAAAGCCATGAACGAAGTTTGACGTGCCGTCAATCGGATCAACAACGAAGGTAGGCTTCTCTGTGAGCCTTGTTTCGGGCGTGTATGTCTCTTCCCCGATGAACTCGAAAGAAGGGTACTTCGCTCTCAGCCTTTTCGCAATGAGGCTTTCGACGGCTTGGTCGGTTTCGGTGACAATGTCTGCTGCTACGAATCGAGGGGTCAGCAAGTGAGTTGATTCCATTCTGATTCATCATACTGTTTTTCTTGGATTTATTCCCGATGGACGAAGGCTGGGCGGAGAGAATTATCTGTCCACCCTCTTTAGCGATATCGATGAGGAACCCTCGAACCTCGAAGAGGTTGATTTCATCCATGGGAGACGGGGAGGCCGAGATGCAACTCGACACTTGGAGGAGAGGATATTCAGGCTCCAGTTGTGTTGTGTCAAGCCACACACCGCGATTGACAGGGTAAAAACACGGGACCGGTTCACATAAGGGAAACTCAGGGTCGTCACTGGCATGCGGACTGAAAATTCAACAAATATTATGCTCAACACAAGGATTGCATTGCAGAAAAAGAAGCTTTGTACTCTCTACTATCTGTCGATACGGGTAACTTCTCTCTACGCGTGCTAACCCAAGAAGGCTTGTATTGGCGAACGCCTCCCATTTCCACAATGATCGTCAGTGCTACCTATCATTCGAGAAGTTCGGAAAGGGGACGCCCAGCTGACCAGCGTGAGCAGCCATGCGTGGAACGAGCCATGGTCCTAGAATAGCAAAGGTAGTACGAAGACTCAGCCTGAAGCACTTGTGATATACCATTTACTGTTTTCCAATGTTTTTCCCAAAATCTGTTCCTTCGACGACCTCCTTCCTGTTAGAATCATGCCGGCCTTTGGCCTTGGACGCAAGTCATCCCGCCGTTCTCCAGACCCAAGAACCCAGACAGAGGAAGAAAGCTCAGCCTTATCAGCAACCTCAGCCTCTCCCACGCCCGAGGCAACAGAGGAGAAGCCGTATGGGATAGTAGAATGGGTCAGTGGAGAGAGTCCAAAGGCCGAGTAAGTTGAAGTCATTGAAACTAATCATTCTCGTTCCCGCTTACAAGAACAAAGTGTAGTCTTCATTCATGGCCTTAATGGTCATCGCGAGAACACCTGGACAGCTGACTCTGTCCTGTGGCCGAAGCAGTTTCTTTCCAAGGACCTTCCTCATACACGAATACTGTCTTTTGGTTATGATTCACGAACCCATGCTGCGAAAGATCTGTCTCGCCAAACATTTCATGGCCATGCAACCACGTTGCTTCAGACACTGAGCCTGTATCGTCGGAAGACCAAGGTAAAAGATTCCAAAAAGAATGAAATTTCGAATGCTAATGTTTGAACTCTTGGTTGGATATAGACAGTTCGTCGTCCGATTATTTTCGTTGCACATAGTCTTGGTGGATTAGTACTAAAAAGTGTTCGTTTGATCCGCTCCTTTCAGACATTCCATTCAATCATAGCACTAATGGTTCCAAGGCGCTTATACATGCAAGTCTTGCCGGAAAGGATCATATCGAACATTACAAAGCAGTGTTTACTTCGACCCACGGCATCATGTTCTTCGGGACTCCACACCAAGGGGGAAATGGAGTTGCCTTTGGACAGCTGCTCCAGAATATTGCTTCTGTCGCCGCCCAAACAAACAAACCACTTTTAGGTCACTTGGAAAAAGAGTCCGAGTGGCTTGAGCAAAACTTGAGTCAATATACATTTATTGCCGATAAGTTTGACACCAAATTCTGCTATGAGACAATCCCGATTAAAATACTTGGTGTTTCAAAAATGGTAGGTACGGGTTCTCCAGCCAATCAGTACTCGCTCACAACATGTTAGGTGGTTGACAAACTTTCCGCCATAATCCCGGGCCAAAGTAGGGCGGAGGCAATAGAAATCCATAAGAATCACATGGAAATGGTAAGAATGAAGAGCGTCAATGATGTTGATTACAAGACTGTTTCGACAGTTCTACAGTTGATGTATGAGGAAGCCCCCCAGATAATCGAGAAGAGATGGAAAGAATACGACATCCTGAACAGTGAGTTCTAGAGTCCCGCAATTTCTTGCAATAAAAGTTAACATCATTGTTGGGAATTCCGAATCGGCAATCAATGCGTCCATTTTAAAGATCGAGGACGATTACCACCTACCCCTTCAGTTAGGCTATAAAAGGAATGCCCATTTCACTGGCCGTGAAGGAATTCTCAAGACGTTGTCTGAGCGCCTCGCATCCACCAGTATCGAAGACGAAGATTCGCCTGCTGTTGTCGTGCTTGGAATTGGGGGTGTCGGCAAGACCCAACTTGTTCGCCAGTATGCGTACAAGTACTGCTCGAATCATACATCAATAAGCTGGATCAATTGCATAACCCTGGAGACAGTTTATGCCAGCTTTCTTGAGCTAGCTCGGCGTATAATACCTCACTACGCAAGTCGGAACAAGGCGACGATACCACCTTACACCAATCTTGCTCAGCATTTGGGATTGCCTGGGCTCATCGACGGAAATGGACAGATTATTTTCAATAATAGCACAAGAAGTCCAGTTATCGATGCAGTCAAGGGATGGTTCTCCATGCCAGAAAACACGGGTTGGCTATTGATATTCGATAACGTCGATGATTTAGAGAGTTTTAACATTGGGGAGTTTTTCCCGGCAGTGACTGCCAACTGCAAGATCCTTATCACCAGCCGACGTCGTGAATGTACTCGTTTTGGTGAGGAGTTAGAGCTGGACGTGCTTCATGAGGATGAGGGTATCCACCTTTTGCAACGAAGCTGTCAACGAAAGAAACCCTTCATCGGTCAAGGTATGTACTGTACACTAAACCGTACTTTTCGTTTCAATGACGGTAGACATGGTCGAGTGGGCATAGTTACTAAAATGTTTTCCAGAATTCGAGGAAGCAAAAAGGATTGTCGTCAGGCTTGGATACCTACCCCTTGCAATTGATCAAGCTGGCGCATATTTGCATGCTATGCGGAAACCTCTTAGCAGTTACTTGCAACTTTTGCAAACTAAGATCAAAGCCACTCTTAGTAGAAAACCGCCAGCGGCAGTTTGGGAGTATGAAGAATCTGTGTTCTCCACTTGGGAAGTATCATTTTCTGAAATTCAAGAGAGGAACGCCAGGGCTGCAGAGCTTTTGACTCTTTGCTCTTTCTTCTCAAATGTAGAAATCCAGCCAGAAATGTTTGAACGTGGGTTCAAACTCATCGATCCGAACGGTATGTATGACCAATCATAATATTAAGGATTCAAGCCTCTAACATCATTCGTTCATAGCCCCTGAGCTCGATGAGAGTATTGCCCCCTTGCTGTCCTTTTCATTGATCACACGAAAAGATTCAAGTGACAATGAGAATTTTTCCATCCACCCCCTTGTGCATGATTGGGCCCGAGAGAGGCTTCTTCCCCAAGAAAAGAGCGATATGGTCAACCAAGCATGCAATATTATCTCCGCATCGCTAAGACCCTGTGAGATATGGACCACAGGAGTGCGGGTACCAGAGGACTGGCAATACGAGCGTCAGATAACACCTCACGTTGAAGCAATCAATACCTGGTTGGAAAAACTGTTGCCGGATGATAAGATGACCTTTGAGCATACCTCTCAGCTTGTTAAACTTGCAGATGTGTATTTCTATCAGGGACGATACACCGATGCGGAAAAGTTGTACTTGCGATCTCTCGCCTGGAGGGAACAACACCTGAGCGCCGATCATTCAGCAGTTCATGCTGTTGCCCAAGGTCTAGCCACTGTAAACCGATTCCAAGGCAAATGGACCGAGTGTGAATCTCTGTACGAGCGTACTCTGGAGGGAAGGAAGAAATTGGACCCGAATCACCTTGAAACATTAGCAACTGTTCAAAGCCTGGCCATCCTCTACCGCCATAAAGGCCGACTTCAAGATTGCGTCGAACTATACCAGTGGGCGTTGTACGGCAAAGATAACCAGGGAAATGGAATCATGAACCAACAAGGCTTGACACACCCAAATACAGTTCACACAGTCCTTGGATACGCTATTGTCCTACAGCATCAAGGAAGATACCAGCAGGCATTAGATCTGTATGAGCACGTTTTGGCCCAGAGAAAGGAAAACTTAGGAGAGATACATCCAGATACCCTTACTGTCAAGCAAAATCTTGCAGATGTTCTTCGTTGCCTAGGTGAACTTGAGAGAGCTGAGAGCCTATTTGGCGAGGTCCTCGACGCAAGGGAGTTATACCTCGGACCTGAGCATCCTGACACACTACGTACTGCTGATGGATTGGCAAATGTTTATCGGGATCAAAAGAAATGGGAGAAATCCGAGAAGCTCTATGCCCAAGTGCTCAACGGCAGGGAGGAGCGATTGGGGTTCAGTCATGCAGACACTATGGCCACCGTTCACCACGTCGCAGTCAGCTATCGAATGCAGGGCAAGCTGGACGAGGCGAAAGTTCTTTATCTGAGGGCATTGGAAGGCAGGGAAAGAGATGATCGTCTTGGTCCGAATCACTTAGATACGCTCCAGACTGTCGAAGGTCTCGGTATGATCGCCGAGGGCCAAGGGAAATACGTGGAAGCAGAGAAACGTTTCCAGAGAGCACTGGACGGCTTTTGCAAACAGATGACAGAAGATTGTCCTGACATAGTCCGCGCGGAGGGAAACATGGCTCGTATCTTGGATAAGCTGGGGCGGAACGCAGAAGCTCATCGACACCACCGACATCTGGATTTCATATCCAAACTCTCCAAGCCTGGGAGTAACCGAGAAGAAAAGGAGATCGATCGTCGTTTGAGGGAATTTCGACGTCTGAGTGTTGATCCGGGTGAGCAAGGAGTGCAAAACTGATGAAGAGGCTCAGGGTTCAGTGGGTTTCAGATTTCCAAACTACATCATCCTCATAGACTCAAAAACCAAAAAAATAATAGAGCCAGTAGTGATTGTTCTGACATGAGAAATCGACGTGGTTATGTTGTTGGTGTATTAAGCGAATGTGAGCGAAGAAAGGTTTAGGGTTAGTAGGTCACAGTTAAATTCCAAGCAGTGTACTACAACAACCAAATTACATCACTGCACAAAAATACTAACTTTCTCCACCATAAGCGCCAAGATCTTCAACGCTTTGGTCGAATTCGCCATTCATGGCCCTATGGAGATAACATTCACCAACAAGCTGGTGTGTCCCATCCACCGTACGTTTCTCTCGAAAATAAAATGAGATTTTTCCCCCACAGAGAATAATTACCTTGTCCCCTGGACGAAGACAAGCCGGTCCAACTCCGAATCTTGCAGAGTCAGTACGAAAAATAGCGATTTCGAAGTTCTTCATAGCAGTGAATACCCTATGAGGATTTCCTCGCTTCGCTAGCTCCATACTGGGACTGCTGGCCACGTTTTCTGTATGTTCTACCAAACTCCTGAAAGATTCGCGTTGGGTGTCACGCCAAAGATGTTTTCAATACGCCAAATCCAACAATAGCGGGCTGAAACTATCAATATATACCGACTTGTCTTTGCATTCGTGCTGGGCTGTCCGATATCGATGATGTATCTATTTCCTGCACGCCTAGCTGTTAAAACACTAGCTTTCTCAGTTTGCGTATCCTTATCGTCTAATTTCGTCAAGGTTCTTATAGCCATATCGGAGATCACTTTTGCAAGACTTCCCCAGTCTCCCGTATAGTTAACCATTTGGGTACTTACTAAGTTCGCGCGAACCGTGTGGTCTCTGACAGAACCGCAAAATGCATTTGAGCCTCCAGTCGCTTAACCAAGCTGGTGTCTCTGCTTTCGTGATTCCCTTACTCTGCAAGGTCTGCGCATCCAAAATTGACAGCCTTGAAATCAACTTGTGCTTCCAAGCAGTATTATCAGATCCCGAGATGTTCGTTCCATCTTCAATGGCCTTCTGGATACTCCGCTGTTCGACTAGTTGCTCTAGCTGTTTTCGAAGTGGTTTGAAAGCCAGGATCCATCCCAAGGCAGCAAGCTCACCCTTGGTAACATTTGGTCATAACTAAAGCATCGTATGTGCCGAAGTGCTATATACACTCCTATGGCGATTACAGAAGCTATATCGAGAGCATGGGATGAGCAAAGTGAAGTTAAAGTAGATGCTTGATTCCTAGAACTATAGGGGAGAGCATGAGGCTTTAAATACCATGCTCCTCGCTTAAAAGGTGGAGATCATCAGGTGATCCTTTGTCTGACCCACCTTTGTCCCGTGACAACTCCCCATAACTTCCAGCTGCCCGTTCATTTCTGACATTTGTCTTTCCTTCCAATCTTCCGTTTTCTCTTCGGGTCTATGCGGTTCTTGGACAATACATATCTGATCAATCCAGAGCCTGCGAGAGTGATCAGTTTTCCTTAGCAGATATAGGGCTTCCAGCACGCTATCGCTAACGGAAAAGCTCTCGGTGCCTATGTGGATATGTGCTGCGTCGTGAGGATCATCAACTCTCTCGATGTTTTCCCAGCGATAGGAGAGTGTTTTGTAGTGGTCAAAGATCGAAAACGGGATTTCGAGAAGCTTTCCATGAAATGCTTCTCTTCCTACTACACTCTTCAACTGAAGAACTCAAGGCTTTCTTTTGGATCCGCGAGCCAGTCGTGGGAATGAATACTGTATGTTCTTCCGCTGCAATCGCCGCATAGGAAGCCTGCAGGCGGGGATGGTGAAAATAGGACCACGAGGAATTTGCCAAACAAGGCTTCCCATAAGGCATCTTGACAGTAATTACGAAATTTCGCCGTGGGAAAAGTATAGGAGATTCAACGACAGTTGAACGTGAGAGTAGAACGATCCGATAATCCCTCAGGTTGACGAGCTGAAGCTCAGCACCCGCCACGATGCAGCCCACTTCCCTTCTCGTCAACCATGCCACACGTTCCCTGCTATCGCATCATAAGAGAGCAAAAGAAACTGAAAAGGCTAAGGAGCTATAAGAAATAGCTGCTGGGTTTAGCAAGGGGTAAAGGACGGGAGATTAAATCCCGCTCTGTTTTGGACTTTCTAGCTTCTATATAAGGGGGCGTAGCTAAGCGAGAAGACCAAAAACATCCTTGCGCTTCCTCTATCTCTTTTCTCCTATTGGTCCTTCGATCTAAAACCTCTCAACGGCTAAATTCCCTTTGGGAGATTAGAGGAGTAACCTCCTCCTTCAAAAGACAACAAACAACCAACTCACACATTTCTCAAAGTGCTTTTCTCTACCCTACAGAATACGCTCAAATAGTGAGTTTACTACCACCCTATATACGATATCCAGGCATTACTCCCCGACACCGTTCCATCTTATTATTCGACGAACCTCGCACAAGTAAACATAGTATAAGAGGATGTCGGAGAATCAAGAAACCAACTTTCTAAACCTTCTAAACCTTCACAAACAACAAGTATAATTCTTTTTATTCGAGATAGTTTTATACAGTATAATTTAATATAAATTAGATGCCGTAGAGCAAGGTCTACTTCTCTTGACTAGTTTACTAGAGAGACCACGTGTACCTCTTCTCTTAAGCTACTTATGCGTTATTCTCCAGCACCCAAGTAACTAAAAATTATACCAAGTATTTTGGAATAAGTAAAAGCAACGAGCGAGATAGTATAGTTTAGACGAATCAGAAACCTGTTTTCTCGGTTCCCCCGAACTTTCCAGTCATGGCTATCAGAGACTATTTAATCGCTCGGACCACCTCTCACCTAATCCGCTTCGCGTATTAGGGCAATACGATAAAACCAGCAATACGACCACTTTTAGTTTACACTAAAATACGTTGTTTTTAAAAATATATAACAAAACAACAACGCTTTATTATATTCTAATTTTAATTAGAGTCTCTTATTTTAAACTTAATAAATAGAATTATAAAGTAAGATTTATCTATCTAGTATCTATCTAGTTCTTAAATCTAACTTCTAAGAAAGCTACTACTAAATCTCTAGAAAAATTTAGTAAAGCCTAGAATATAGAAGATATAATTATATTTTAAAGATTAAATATAAATTTAAGCTATATATTAATA
>LLCB01000163.1:0-126341 GCA_001414345.1 Hymenoscyphus infarciens | reverse complement strand
GGGGGGGGGGGGGGGGGGGGGGGGTAGGAAGGGTATTTGGAGAGTAATGGAGGGGGGCTGCAGCCGAGTGGGGCCACACTAGCCCAGACAGCGGGACTGCACCAGATTTGCTCACCGAAGCCGCAGCCGCAGCCGCAGCAACTCTAAGCTGGTCAGTCGCACAAAATAAGGTAGCGTCGCGTCGCCTCATCACAGCCTCGTTCTCAATTGATTTACGGGACAAGAACTAAACAGATACAAGTACAGGAGATGAGGACTGAAAGACCGGCCCGGGGAACCTGAAAGATTCCGAAACGAGATGCGACACGACACGGCAACCGGCATGAATTGCGCTTCACCTGCGAGTCTTCGGATGCGAATAGCTTCAGGCTTCAATGCTTCTGGTTATCGAGCTGAAGTAAAGGTGTGAGTGTGACTTTTTCAACAAAACCTACCTACCTACCTACATGATGCAAGCGAGGAACGTTCCTGCCTGGGCGAAAACCATTTGAGCTCGCGGCCCAAAATTGCTTTCAGTACCTACCTAGGTAGTTACTTCCCGTGCTGTGCAAAAAAGAAAAGAGCTCAGGAGATTGTGGACTTTATCACGCAGCAACTCTCCTCTCTACCCTCCCAAAAAGCCCCTTCAAAACGCTCCCCTCAAACCAACCACGATCTCTCTCCCACCCCTTCAAAATAAACTCCAATCCAATCCTCATCGCACCCTCAATCTGTTCCTTCGTCCCCTTCACAGGTCCCTTCGGTGGTCTGCGAGTATAAAAGCAAATCAAGTGGATTCCCGCATGGATCGCAGTCCTAAAAGCCAGCTCCTCGCTCATCTCTCCATACCCATCTAAAAAGCCATCCAAGATCCAGAGAGCCGAGTCCAAGTCGTGGAAGTGATTTCGTTCTAGGAGGTCGCCTATCATTTGGCCGAGGTCGTGGGATGGATGGCCGGGTTGTGCGAATTCGAAGTCGATGACTTGTAATTCTGTTGTTTCCGAGGGAGTTCCTGATTCTGGCGTGGAGAGCAAAACGCTTGACGAACAGTTAGCACGAGGGTCATCATCCACATCTGTATGACAAGAAAGACTTACTTCCCACCCCAGAAATCCCCATGAACAACCCTCCACTCATCACCATGTCTTTCCTCCTCCCATTCTTTCTTCGCAAATTGCACAATACTTTCCAATACTCCCCTCTTATCCCCCAAAATATCAGGAAAATTCGAAAGGACATGCAAAAAGCCTCCATAGGTAACATCAAATTTCAGCCTTTGCATCGCTTCATTCCCCTTCACGAATTTTCTCAGCTCAGCTTGTTCAGCAGCCAAAGACCAATCGTGGAAGTTCCTCAACCACGATCCTATAGCCTTTCCGAGGGACGTTGAGAAAGACTGCGTGAAAAAGGAAGCAGAATTTGGTGACATGAGGAGAGATTTGATGTCGAGGGAGGTGGGAAAATCTTGGAGAAGTTGAGTGTATGTTTGGGGGTTGAAGTCATACAATCTTGGTGTTTCGACCGTGATTTGATTTTCGGATGGAGAACGAAGTGTGGAGAGGGATCGAAGCATTGCTGCTTCAAAGACCTAGTTTTTACACATCAGTCTCGCCACATCTCTCTACAAAAGGGGAAAGAATTCAAAGAAAGAGAAAGGGCTCATTACACAGCGCCTAGCATCCAGTGGAAAATCCCGATTGATAGCAACATGATTCAGAGCCTTCTTCAGTATAACACTTTTCCTTCCATCCTCAAGGACGGTCTCAAGGACACCTCGATAAACGAAACTTACCGTCCCTCCCCCAAGTTGCGTAAGTGTGGAACAGGCATACGGAGTCTCTGACAACGACTGGGAGACTTGGTTCCAAATCTCTACTTGTTCCTTTTTCGAAAGAGGTGGCATGTTGATTAAATTAGGAATGACTAAGATGTGTGCTCAGATCCTGTAATGGCTTGCTGGCTTTATACACCTCGCCCTGGTAAGGTATGGATTTAGGACCTTATGCACCTACTACCCCTGGTATGGATTATGGGTAGCGAGGTTGGGGTGACTCACACTGGCCGATCTGAGGATTCGCCATTTGGAGCCTTGATGCCGAATTGTTCCCGTCCCTCTATGCTAGAAGAATGAGAAAGAGAAATATGGAGGGGTCGAGAAGTTTGAAGGTTGTGGTTGTGCTGGCATCTCGTGATACAAGGGCTCGATTTCCCACTAAACAACACCAAATAACGCCCTATCCTAGCCTTCAAGCCACCATACCTACGGTAATTTCTCCAAAATGACAAAACAAAATCCTACAATCTACAATCACCAAGACTAAGTTCTCTCGTTCCTTGACTAAGAGCACAAATTTTTAGGTCTAGAATTTCCCCCTTCTAATGCAATATACAAATTGTTATTTCCCTCTTTCTTCCTCATTTTTTTAAAAAAAACTGAGTTTAGAAAAGATATCCCTTACGTGTATACCGCTATATTTAAGCCTTGATCTAAAGCTTCCAGCCACTCCGAAGCGGTTTCGGTATCGGCTAACAATGATTGCGGTGTTGTTACATTCTTAAGAAGGAAAAGGGGTTGAACCTGCTCTAGATTTTATCACATCTACAACTTTATACCAGCCCCTAGAAAGGGGGAAAATTTGAGCCAAAATTGTTAGCTAGTTCCATCCTACGTAGCCACTTTTGTAGAATTGGGACGCGAGAGACTAGATGTGAAGATGATATGATGGTGATACTTGAGAATGGGATACTAGCCGAGTCATTCGTTTGGTTGCTGTTGGGAAGGATAGAATGGTAGGTAGTGCAAAAGGCCGTGTGGGTAGTGAGTAATAGTGATCTTCCTATATTCTTGAGGATCGGAACTGCATTCAGTGTATTGGTGTGAAGAGAGTGCAAGGTGGAAGTGATGCTTTCTTGCTTCGTCTAATATAGCCGACTGGCATACTTCGATGGCGGCGAGGTTGGAGGTTAGATGAACTGTGTAGACGGGTCTTGTGATCTAGTGGATTATGAGCTCTGCGTTTCCGAGATCGAGAAGCGAAATTTCGGCTTTGGCTCCTCTTCGTTTTGGGCAGTGGAGCTGGAGCGTGTGGGTGTTGGTGAAGGATCGTTGCTTTCTTTCTGGCCTTGTCTGTTGTTGACTGTGACCGAGTCGTGATGGACCCAGCTGGAGGTTAGGGGTCGAGTGTGGATAGGTACAAGTGGTATCACGCGAAACACATTTCGGACAGCAGGGCTTCCTTTCGTCATTCCTTTCGTCACGCTTTGCGGGAAAGAAAATATTCGTTGGTGATTGACAAAAAGAAGAGAAAACCGTAATGTTTAGTTTATAAAGGTGGTGGACGTACCTTGACCAGTCTTTGCTTGCAATTGTAACCTCCTCCTGGGAATTTCGTATCGGATTTTCGGGCCATTACAGAGTATTGGTCGCACGCTTGTCTAGACAAACTTGGGGAAAATAGGTGGCCGGATGAGAAGCCTGGAGGGGCCTAAACAAGCAGCGTTGAAGCAAGGCGATGGTTGTCGTTTTCATTTGGTAGGTGCTTGTATACTGTCGAAAGAAAAGGCAGTAACTAGTACCTTTCGGGTCGTGTCGTGTCGTCCGCCTTGTTTGTACCTATCAGGCAATGAAATGCGAGAAGTGGAGCTGAGCCCCCTTTTAATGGAACCGAATTTTTGGGACACAGAGGTGTATAAAATTATAATTGGCTAGAGCATAGAAAGGCGGGGCGACTACGGCAAGTCCTACTTGTACCAAGTATATGGCCACAACTTTATATACGTATATATATAGCTTCTCAACACAATACCTTGTTTTTTTAATAAACTAGTAGAATACACTTATAAAGACTATAGCTTACAATACTATACTGTTTTTTTTAAAAAATAAAAAAATTTAAAAGTATTATAATTAATAAAAGTTATAATTAAATTAGTCGTATACTAACTTAGAAATAACCCCAAGTGTGTACGACTTATTAACCGTAGTGTTGTGTTAGTGAACGTCGCTTTTATACCCATAGTATTAGGTCTTTGTGCATGACTGATGCAAAGCTGTGCCTCAAATAATCGATTCCCCTTTAATCACCCCAGGAAGGGGCCAAACGAGCCATAGGGCCTCCCCGGCAACAGTACTTTGACGTACGGCCATCACCACCTTACACTCCCAATATTCCCTCTTCTACCTCCAGACACCTCCGACACGAGTCACTGCTGAAATCCAAACGAAGCAGTGGCTAGGGTAGACACGAAAATAAAAATACATTTGTTCTAACCGAAATACATCATTGTTGCGTCAGACCCCTCAGTTCTACCGCTAATTCCATTTCGCCTCTCATGTCGGGCCCTCTTGATGAATATCCCCGGATGTAAGATAAGAAAGGTCACAGCAATCAACACCATCATCACTCCGTCGAAAAAGTACAGGAAAATCTCATGATCTCCAATTTTCCCATCCCGCTTTTCCTCATAATAGAGAGTCCCATCGGCATCCTTCGAAGCAGGATCTGCTTCGAAGCGAAAGCAAAACCACCTCCACCGATTGCGATTTGTCCATACTCTACCACACGAACCAAATTCCGGATCATAAATAACACACTGGCGACATACAGTCAGTTGTAAGTTAAGCTTCTCTTTTGACGATATTTTATAAACCGTGCGTTTTTAGAAAAAAAACTTTTTACTTAGACACTCTTTCTCTCTTTACTTAATAATAACGTATATTATTATATCCTTAAGAACAGATAATAAGAGCTCTATACTCCCTTTCTTACTCGATAAACTTTTTAGAAAGAAAATAGATACTTAGATATATATCTAAATTTTTATAGGGTCTTAGCAGAATTACAAGAGTATAAAAATTTTTCTTATAAAAAGAGGTGTTTTAAATAATTAAGTATTATTAGTAATAAATAGAGAGGAGGTATAAGAAGTTATAGCGGTTCTTTCTAGCTAGGTCTTATATCTTAAAGAGTGCTTTAGTTTTCTGTTTTTTAGAATAAATAAGAGAGAATTTTTTCTTCTAAAAACGCACGGTTTACAAAATATCGTCAAAAGGGAAGCTTAACTTGCAACTGACTGTATAGAGCGCGGAAAAACTTCCACCATCCACGCAAGGGGTACCGGCCACTTGGATAAGGTAGCCTTCTTGTTCTTTCCCAAAACGGACAGAAATTCGCCAGGCTATGAAGGAAAAAACCGAATGCTACGAGCTGGAATGTCAGACTTCCAAAAATGACCTTAATTCCTATAGAGATAATTTGCTGGTTGCTGGACGCCCGATCTCCTCCCTAAAAAATTGGCCGAGGAAGCAGAGGATATTGATACAGATGTAAATATTGGTGAGCTAGCGAGGAGCAATCATCAAGTGTTCCTCAGCACTTAGCGCTAAGGTGAGTCGTGCGAGGGTCATATAAACAGTTGCTGCGAGGAAGGTCGAAGCATCCAAGCACCGGTTTTGGACACATTGTATCGATCTACCATAGTAACTGAATGTTTCACCTGTGAACAGTTAGCTCAGTGATGGAAGCGCCTAGAATTGGGAGAGGGCATCGAGCCGAGCCTAAATGTGGGAGCTGGAACTTACAAATATTCACCAAGTAGGGATTTTATGAAGTACCATCTTCGCAGTAGAAACATGTAGACCAAATTACCAATTGTTAAAATGGCCATAAAAGCACACGCAGCCGACTGCGAGGGATAGTAGGTATAGTAGGCTGCCCACGTAATATTGCTCTTTGGACCCGCTCCGATGAGAGTGATATCCATGATTCGTGGCTTCCTAGGTCGGAACGGTAACGAGTGACGCGACTTTGAAGAGAAGGCGGATTTAACGGAAAGGACGAGTGTGCGTTGAAAGAAGAGAATAAACGACACAAGAAAGTACTGAAGAATCACAGTAGAAGGGAAGTGAACGCAGAGCAACTGTAAGCATATTGTTACCGGTTAGCATATTCTTTGGGGCAAGCGATACACGAAATACGAAGTGTGCCTCGTTTCCCCGCAGTAAAGCGTAACGCTCTCAAAAAACCAAAATCATCAAACCATAACCACTTCTGTGGAAGGATTTGGTGCATCGAAAAGTGGATATATGAGTGAGGCCTTACGTGGACAAACTAATCGTCCATTGTTGGTACCGAATTACACTCTCTTCACATATCATAATTCCAGACTTGTATGCGAACATCCAGTCTTTTTTGATTCTTGTTATCGGTACACATCGCCGATTCTTTGATTCAAGAATCTTTTCTTCGAATTTTTGAAGGAGGTGGTTTTTTCATTAAATTAGATCAATATCTGTAATATAGGTGTACTTTTTGTAAAGTTCTCTTAGTATTATACAGCTTTCTCTGGTTAGAGCCAGGAGAAGGTGGGCGGACTATGTGACTACCGAAGTAACATGATTCTAGGAATTCCATATCTTCGAGCCTTAAAGCGAATACTAAATCCATCGTAAAGAAATTTTCGCGGTTGAGAAATTCGGAAGTGTTTTCTTGGCTGTGGTTGGTTACATGCCTACTTGGGAGAGCAGAGCAGCGGATATGCCGGAGTTTGTAGACCCTTTGAGCCGCAAAAGAACACGATTATTAGAAGTCAATACCATGTTGGTGTGGTATTAATGTCTCATTGCGGGGAAATCTTTACTTCAGGTGAGCCACGTATTGGTCACCTGATGATACTTGGACGATCTTTTTCCACAACCAGACCTCCGGATTTTAGTTGAAGCTCAAATAAAGGTGACAAATAACAATTGTTTGCTTTTCTTACTTACTTACTACATGAGGAAGAAGTTGATTTGAAAGAACCCAGTTCCACGTGATATATGCTCTCTCTTCTCTCCACTTTTCTGCACAAGTGGCGAATGAAAATTGACGAGGTTGGGCCACAAGCGAAGTGACAAGCTTCAAAACCCAACGTCTGCCAGCCACCTGCCAGCTCACTCCTTATACTTTCGACCGATACGTCAGATTCGGAAAAGGTGTCAAGCTGAATTACCACGCTACAAATCATCACAATGTGCTCACTGCAGTCCATTACAGCCTCTGGCTGGAATCCGGGGTCAAAGCAACTCCACGTACCTCCCTTGATGCTTGTTACCCCTCGATACCGTCTGATCCGGAAGCCTCATTATCTTTCGTGGCTCGGCAGTCACCGAGTATTTTTCTTTTAGTTGCTGTTGCCCAATACATGACTTTCTTATGCCAATTTCAATATCCAATGTCCAAGAATATATCCCTTGTGTAGCACAAAGCTGTGCTGCTTTCGACTCACATGTACGTTTATTGGAACCTAAACAACATCGACGTGTAGCTCGCGTTCTCTTCGCCACCCGCGAAGATGGTACTCTAGATATCTCATGTGCTCATATACTAACCCTGCCATGCATTTTTCCTGCACTTCCTATCAATTTCAAAAGCCCCCCCTCCCCCTCATCATGGCAGAACCAGATGTTCAAGATCTTTCCTCGGTCGCACCTCAATTCTCAGAAGCTGTTGCTACTTTCTTGTACGACTCTCTTAACGATGCCACGAAAAGTTTGGTTGTAGTGGGTATTCTGTGTCTTATTTTCCCCTCTTTCAGATTGTTTAAGGAGGATCAAGACACCCTTTCCTCCCTAGAGAACCGACTTCCTCCTCAGGCACCCCTATTTCTTCCTCGTATCCTCAAACATACTTCTATAAATGGCAATACTGACTCCGAGAACTTCCGCAGCGACTCAAAACTCCTAAGGACGAGTCCAGCGACGGAAGCCCAGACAAGGAGGACTCACATACACCTTCACATTCGGAATCAGGCGAGGGAACAATGTCCTTGTTCAATGTTCCGTACGCGCGAAATCCGAACTTTGTTGGGCGCTCTACGGCTCTCGGTAAGTTGTTCGCGATGTGGAAGCCAGGAAATAAAGGAAGAATCGCAATTGTCGGGCTAGGCGGTATTGGGTATGTCTCAATTTTCTGTCGTTGTGGTTTTTTTTTTGGCAAAAGCAACACTAACTATATCCAGAAAAACTGAACTGGCCGTTGAGTTTGCCTATCAATTACGAGATGTCTCACCGAAAACCTTCATCCACTGGTTCAAGTCGGCCGATCTTCTATCAACCCCAGATGCCAGTCCTTCTAGTACTCCAACGACCGAAGTACAACTAGACCAGTGGCTCAAATCAACACACAATGCCGAGAGCTTGCTCATTGTTGACCCGGGGGAATCATTCGAAGCATTACTTCAACCTGGCGAGGATGAGCCATTGCTCAACAAATTACGCCTTTTTGCAGGTACCGTCATTCTTCTCACCAGAAGTTCTCAGAGTGGTCGACAATTGGCTGGCCCACATGGTCTCTGTGAACTAAGCGACCTGGAAGCTGAAGCATCCAAAATCCTTTTCCGTGGCAGATTGGGTCCCCTTGCACAAGGTTCGACGGCCGAAATCTCGGAAGTTGCACAATTGATGGCTTGCCTTCCTCGGGCAATACTTCAAGTTGCGAGGCTTATTACCAGTGCTGGTATGACGGTATCTCAGTTTCTTCAACTATACAAAAGTGGAGATACCATGAAACTCCGTCTGTTCGGCAAGGTTGATCGATACTCAAATCCGGACCATAGGTTCTCGGTAGTTGGAAAAGGGGTGACAGATGTGCGGGCTTTCAGGAACGAGTTTCCCGACGCAACCCGAATCCTCTACCAGATATATTTTCTTGGAGGAAAGTCAGTACCAAGAGACATCTTCTCGGGAACGGATCAGCTGGACATGATCATTATAATGTTCATATTACAAGGTCATTTTCTAGTTGCGGAAGACAGCAGCAACGGAACCTACACGATTCATCCTTTCGTATACTTAGCAATCCGCAGCATACAACAAGGGCACCGACCAGAGGCGGACGAAGAGAACATCAAAGAAGAACGGGAGTGGCATGAAGAAATCATCACAACATTTTCTGATTGGTACCCTGATTCCCATGGTGAGGATAGGGCATGGTGGAGAAACTGTTTTGCCCATGTACTTGTTGGATGTGACGTTCAAATGAACTCTCTACGAAAAGCAATCGCCAAGATTCATCGAAAGGAATCGTCGTATTTCACGCAAAGGGGGCGTTATAATGATGCATTGAGGATGACTTTGTTGGCAAAGAATGTTCTCTCTGTTGCTCCGACAGCAGATCATCTCATTATTTCGCAAGAACAAATTACCTTGCTTGATCTGCTTGGAAGGTATCGCGAGGTTCAAGCTGCCTTGAAGTCATACCCTGACGATGACGACCAAGAAATCGAATTATGGAAACGAAGGATGCAGGCGAGACTAGAACAAGCAGAAGGTGCTGATCGCTATGATGCCGCAGTTCAGATCTTCCTTGAATTAAAAACCTCACGAGAAAAGGGCGACGCTTCAACAAGCAACTTGTTGCAATCCATGGATGATTACGGATGGATACTCTTGCACAAGGGTCGATATTTAGATGCTTCAACAGAGTGTCGAAAATCACTCGCCGGTAGAACTTCGAGTTTTGGAATCTCTCACATCGACACTCTTTCTAGTTATCACCACATGTCAACAATTCTGAGGATGGAAGGCAGATATGAAGAAGCTGTTCACTATGCGTCAGAAGCTATTCGTGGCAGAGAAAACATTCTTGGACAAGACCATCCGGATACGCTTCAAAGTAAGATTGTCAAAGCCCGGGCTTTTCTCTCCACGACGGTCACTTTGGCAGAATTTGATGAGGTTGAGACTCTGCTCGTGGACTCTTCAAATCGACTGAGCTCCACGTTGACAGAAGCACATCCCAACATTATTGGCTGCAGGAGCGATCGAGCTTTGATCATGCTGGGTCGTGGAAAATATGATGCAGCAGCGCAAATGAACAATGCTACTCTCTCAGTGAGACAGCAGGGGCCTTGGATGGAGCCAACTACACATCCAGACACGTTGACAAGTAAACATCAGCTAGCCGAGGTCCTGTGGCTGAAAGAAGGATGTCGAGCTGCGGATTCTCTCAGCGAGGAAGCGCTTGTTGAAAGAACCGATATCCTAACACATGGCACCCTCGCAGGAGATGATTTTCACCCAGATCAACTTTCCAGTCTCCACCTACGTGCAATAATTCTCTCTGGTCTTGGCGAACACACCCAAGCGTCACAGAAGATTGATCTTGCTTTGATGGAAAGGATCAAATTATTGGGAAACAACCATCCACAAGTTTATGAGAGCATGACTTGGAAAGGAGAAATTATGAGATGGCAGCTGCCCACAGACCCGGCCAAAAAGTCACACTGCTTAGATGAAATCGACGCACTTCACAGAAAAGCACTCGATGGCCTGACATTTATCTTTGGCTCTCAACATCAAAAGACTCTTCAATGTATGACTAATTTTGCACTTGCCAAAAGCGAACGCGGAGCAGCTGGTCATTCAGAAGCAGCGACAATCTTTCACACTGTCTACAGAGCTTACCGCCACTCAGTTGGAGAACTCCATCCCGAAACTCTAAAAGCAAAGTCTCGTCTTGCAGAAGCTATGAGATTAGTCAGTCCCAGTTATCACCACGAGGCTAAAATGTTGTGGAGAGAGGCATGTGGCGGATTCTCGAAAGCGTTCGGTGTTGATGCATATCTTACGAGTGCTGCCTACAAGGGATATGAGAAATTTTTGAAAACGTTTCCTGATCCGTGACTAGCCCGACGCAAGAGGAGGGTAAAGAGAAAGGGCAGGAGGACTCGTGGAAAGGGAAAGGGTAGTGGGAGGTCGAGAGGGAAAGGTAGAAGAGGGAAAGAGGGGAGAAAAGTGTTTGGTCATCGAAGTGCTGCAGGTGGCAAGTCAAGTAGGAAAGGGAGAAGAATGAGTGAGGGCTCGAATTTGTAAAGTGTGTGGCTCGCAATATTGAAGTGGTGGATACATTCATTGATTTGTTTCCTATAACGTGTTTTAGATAGTCTCAAAATCTACTTTACCATTCAGCCCTCCTTCCCGTGGCCAATTGAAATGAGAAAGATAAGTGACAAGTACCCTCTCAAATTGTCATTTTCTTTACCAATGACACTATAGCAACGGGTGAGTGGAGGATATTCTGCTGATCCTTGTTCCGTTGACCAGTAACATTGTACCAGATGATGCATCATTATGAACCCACGAGTAAAAATCTTTCTCGGTATGCATAACCCAACGAAAGCGTCCTTGAGTGTTTTAGGCTAAATGAATTTTATACGCCACAACACCAACGAATCGTATGAGGCTGCTCTTTACAAGCCCATTTTCAGCCCAACCAGACAAGGCGATATTGCGATCCAAGAAGTTCTACACCAACCATTCCGTCCGAGGCTGCTTTACATATTTACCTCATTCTGGGATTTCCTTTACAAATTGGAAGCAGTCTCCACGAATTGTGAAACCTTCGGATTTAGAACCAATACAAGAATGCGCTGTTAAAATATGATCCCTAATCACCTATAATGTTGATCCAGAATAAAAATTACCGAAGCATCACAACTCTATGTTTTCCCCTCCACGCCTGAAGGTTCTAACAACAACCCCCATATTTTCCGAAACGCCAACATCAAAAATAAAATGCGAATCCGCAATCTCTCTCCCTTCCTCGACCTACTCACCATCCCAACCTTCAAAGCCAACAAACTTTCACCAACACGCAAACCAAGACCCATACTACGTAACCCTAGCTCTAACCCGACCCCAAACAACACTCATCTCACTCATCCTCCTCGACAACACTCTACCCACGCCAACTGGAACCAGCACTTCCATATCACAAACCTCCCAAATTCAACGTCCCGGAATCTCAACACCCACAATTGTAGGCATCGTTTTTGGGGTCACGTTAGGTTTTTTGTTGTTAGTTGGTGTGCTGTATATTTATATCCTTCGAGCGAGGCAATTCGCACGAATTAAAGCTGGAGGTAGTAGACGGAGTGTTAGTTCGAGGAATAGGAGGAGGAGAGGGGGTGGTTCTGGTTTGTTTTCCCTTTTTTTTCGCTTCGAATGGGTTTTATGCATCTACTTTTTTTTAAAAGAAAAATTTGCTAATATCCGATTTTATATCAATAGGTCATGCACCACCACCTCCTCCACCTCCTCCGCCCCCAGAAGGAGTGTTTCCACCCCCTGGACAGCCGTAGGAATAACGGGTTGTAGATATGCATCAAAGACTCCAAGTAATGGGGAAGCCCCCTCGCTTAATCTTGTTATTTTTCTAGTGGTTATGTTTGAATGAAAACTTTAATTAAATTCAAAGCCTCCCCTGATGGAAAGCAAACTCAAGTGATTGCAATCGACCCCAGCTTGAGTCCGCAAAGCCGCTTCTTCATCCTCACGTTCCTTCGTCGCCATTGATATCAAGTTTTCGAGTTGGTTTCCTTTCACATACAACTTCCTCTGCACCAGCGATCTTCTAAGCCAGCTTCTGCTTCGGCTCCACGCTTGAGAGGCATCAGTTCCGTAGCTGCGGGACTCTGTGGGGGAAAAGTTATCAGCTGAGTGCTTCGTTATTCTGGAATTGCAAGTAACATACTAGCAATGCCGGCATAGTATCCTGTTTCTAGAACAAGACCTAGAAGCGGAGCAGACAAAACCACGCCAAAGGTTCCGACAAAAAAGGAGGAATATATGCATAGTGATGGTAGGTTGAGTTTATTGTCTTTGGGTTTCAATTTCGATACGATTGGTAGATTGATTGTGGTGAAATCGAAGTGATTTTTGGAGGGTGGGAGACATTAAACTTATAGCATTTGGGCACATGGTTTTCTAAAACTTCTTGAACCCCTCATGATTCCTCTCAAGCTTTTAGAGCATGAATATCGTTTAATCCAACCAGTTACCAGACTAAATTGAGGCCACCTTCGACACCCATCCCACGTTCGTCTTTTGAGCTACAGCAGATTTTGACAAAAGCCAAACACGAAATAGCATTGAGACGGTGTGGTGAGCACTAGTCATCAAAAACAATACAGGTCATATGAATTTGAATGAAAACATAAGTCTCATGAATTTTCAAGGTTCTACGATGTTTCACAATAGTGCGTCAGCATTCCCACTGGCTATCACTTCAATGTCACATCATGGACTCGCACGTGTCACCCAATCGCGAGTATATACAACATACGTAGATTGCTAATAAAACAGAGTTTACAGTTCGTAGATAACACCTAACTTCGAGGGGCAGCTTTTGCGATTTGCTTAATGAAGCACCCACAAACCAACTAGACTGGCAAATTGCAGGGAAACGCTTCTTCTTAAAGCTCTTTGATCCTTTTCACACATCTTCCTTGAACCAAGGATGTTCCAACGCTTCCCGTGCTGTAATTCTCTTCGCGGGATCCAAAGTCGTCATCCGACCAACAAGATCCCGGAATTGCACATCTACATAATGTCGCAGCTCAAACGGCTTTCTGGGTACCCCCTCCTTCCTAAAGCTTTCCGCAAGAGCAATGAAGCGATCAAAAAATGGATTTTCCTCGCCAATCCATTGTAACAAGCCCTTAAACCCATCTTCCTGGCCGAAAAGAGAGATATGGCGTTTGAGAATGTACCGCCACGAGTCATCCGCGGCTAATTCTTCATCGGTGGCCCGAAAAACCATGTCCTTCAGTACTACGTAGATTGATACGATGCCAAATGAGAAGATGTCTGATGGAGTACCTTGGGCTGCTCGGGCCCAGGACTCAGGACTACGCCACATTTGGTTGCCACACAGTGCCTCCCTTAGGTACTTCCCAGGTGGAAGAATCACCGAGTCTTCCAAGTCCGAAATTTGGACCTTTTTGATAGATAATATACCATCTGTCTCCTCATAGTCTAAAAGAATGTTATTTGGTTTTATATCTGGTGTCACTTGTCAGCGAGTGTTCATCGTTGAGTATAAGCAGAGATGTTTGATAGAGATAAAATTGTAAAAATTTACCTGTGTGAATGATGTTTCGTTCATGTAGAGCAGCTAAACCAGTGAGAGCGCTCTTGAGTATAATCTTCCTGGTTGCGTCGGTCAAGTTCTTCTGAGAAAATTGAAGGAAGTCGGTCTGTAAAAACTGATAGATGAACAATTCAGGACCTGGCAGACCATCTACAACTGTCCGCAGGTTAGGACATAAGGACAATGGCTTCTGTAGCTCTTGTTGGTATTCAAATTCCCCCGGTATCATGTTTTTCACAATAAAATCCCGCCCTTCAGCGCTTCGTCTCGTTAGGACGCAGTTTCTCAAAGTGGCTTTCGGAAATTTACCTCGCACGATAAACACATAATAAAGGTTTCCGCCTTTCAGCAAGCACCTCTTGGATAGTATATGTGTTCCCGGACTGGCCACGAAGTGTTGCCCCTGGCTTGAGAGGTTCGTTGGCCATATCAAATGCCTGAGATGATAAAGTTCGACGTAAAAATAAATTATTATGTTGTGTAGGGTGACTGAGTAGGATTCGAGAGGTTGATACTGAAATATGTGCGATCCTCAAGTTCCTGTAAAGCGCAGCAACCGGTGGTAGATGTAACATTCTTTGTCTCACTTTGAGCGCTAATATTCAACTTCTTAAACATGCGGCTAACAATGGAATCTAAGTACGTAAGGAATAGCGCGTAAATGATTAGGGAGTAGTAAACATGTGTTGTTGGTTTGCACTATTAGGTTGGGAACAGCAATGCGGAGGTTGGGGTTGAGGTCACATGATAAGCATGGGTCCAGCTTAGTAAATAATATGGGTCCAACAATCTCTGCTCCAATAAGAATGGTGTGATCTACTACTATCCCAGGGGGGGATAGTAGAGTTGGTACCAATTTAAAAATACTAATTTACCTAGGTACGAGGTCTCTGCCGCTACGTTAAAATCTTTATAGTCGGCTCTACGTAAGCTACGGGGACTATTTCGGATTTTATAGTGACCTCGAACCGAGGTCGTAAGTATTAGCCTTATTAAGTATTAGCTTTAGGCCCTTTGTGTTGAGTTTCTGGCTCTTTTTCAGCTTCGCAACTGAGTGTACCATCAATAGATGGTTTCGAAAAGTTCTTGGGTTCATTCGATTCGCTCTTTTGAGGTTCATCTGTGCCCGTTTCTGTATTTCTGTGCAGCATCAGCTTTGCAGCCCAAGTATGAAGAGTCTCAGTTCTTACCGATTTCAATGTTCTCACTTTCTAAAAGCAACGCGCCGTCTTCATTTCCAGAGTCTTTGGGAGTATTGGCGAAAGATAAATCTGGGGGTGAAGCGGTACTAGAGATGGAGCCGGTAGATGAAACTTCAGTTGAAGTTGACGCACTGATCTTATCGAGGGGAGTTGTCGCGTTTGCTTCGGTGAGGAGAGATTGCACAATAGAAGACTCTATCGTGCCGACATCCCCTTTGGATTCTTCATTCCAGTCTCCATCTGGAGCTCGCTCTGGAGGTGTAAGATCGGGTGAATAAGGGGCTTGATCTTCATCAGTACTCTGACTATCCCCATCTCCAACGATGGACCCCATGTTTTGGTTGTTGTGGTTGGTTGAAGAATTGGGAGGGCTGAGGACTCGAATGTGAAGTCGAGATGGGTTATTTGAATTGGTGTTTGGACAAACGAGGGAAAATCAATAGTTTTGTTGGGCGAGGAAAGGTGAGGAGCAGTAGAGAAAGGAAACAACACCTCAATCTCGATCACTTGCTTGACACGCGACAAAGGATCAGCACCACGAAAGTTCTATGTTTCTCTTACAAATGAGTCTTAGACTTCAACTTCTCAAACCCTTCAAGACGAAGATTTTACCAAGGGAAAATTGAAGGGTGAGAGTTCTTCTTGCTATTTTGGGAGGGATAATATAGACTATCAATGTAAAACTTTTCACTTACTTAATTCCAAAGAAGCACCTTGACTAAGTTCCTAATAACTTGCCTGTCCCTTGCATTTCTTTCATCCTTCTTTCGTCTATCACAAACCAACCCACCAGACCACATTAATTCATCTTGTTAAACAATCAAAGGAGCAGCGTGGAGGCACTCTGCTTTTGACCAGCTACGAAGTCCTATCACCATTCCTAAAAACAAGACCCCCACGGCGCCAAGGTACAAATCCCGATCCTCATAATAAACACCACCAGCAGCCTCAATCCTCCCCTTATCTTCCATCTTCCAACCTCTCAAATCCGGGAAATTACGTTGAATCTCCGGATCACCAGGTACCACCCAAACCCCCTACCCCTCATCATCATACCCCAAAAGCTCCCCGTATCTCTCAGCTTTAGTAGGACGAAACCAAGGACCAGTGCCCACCATGAAGCGCCAAACCTCCATACTAATGATCGAAGCTTTGAGGTCTCAGGTCTTGGAAAAATCCATCCCCGCCCTCGTCGAGGCGTTTATAGGCATGTTCTATCGCTTCAAAAGATTCAATTGAAGGCTTTGATTTTGGTGCTCCGACTAAAAGATCACTCGTTAGTTCCGAGTGCTGATAAAATATGGGATACTCATACCAGTAGGATAAAATACACCACTATTCTGTTTCACGACTTCTTCCGTGGCAGGTCCAGAAGCGCATTTTTCTAGCTGCTTGCAGATGTTATCAAAGTCCGTATTTCTCTCTAGATGGAATGGAGAAGTACTCGTTTCGGGAGCAGGGTAGCGGAGCGCTCATATCTATGTTTTTTCCCCTTTAGATAAGCTCGTATGTATATTGGGAAAAAGAGGGGTTCAAATAAAACCAACATTGATGCCGCCTTTAGCGAGTTGGTTTATTTCTGCTGCGCCACAGGCGCTGTCACGTTCTGTCACGTTTTGTTGGCACGATACGCGAATTGGGAAGAGAAGCTTTTTGGAAAAACAAATACCTAATAAACAAAAAAAACTCCATGCCCACCTTCCAAAAAAGATAATCTGAGTCTTTTCAATTCTAATGTGAAATCCTGAAACTTGTATTTACAATGTGAAGCGAATCAAAAGGAAGTTGACTGTCTAGTGATGCTAAAAACCCGAAATATCCATGACAAATCATCTCTTGATGACTGCATCCCGGCTAGGTCCGGTACCAATCCAAGTTATCTGCAAATAATACAATTAGCACGTGATATTCTGAAGTAAGTCGAGGCCCCGGAAATCTCTGCGTTCCAGAGATTCCGGCGCTCTTTTGGAAAAGAAAAGAGGATATCTTGGATAATACTCACTTTGACACCAACATATTCCTCGATATACTCAATATAAGCGCGGGCTTGTTTGGGCAAATCGTAGTAGCTTCTTGCCTCGGTGGTGGGTTTCTGCCATCCCTCCATCTCATGGTACACAACCTTACAGTTGTCAAGTCGGCTAAGATCTGCTGGCCAGCTTCAATATATCGTTAGCATATTTATTTCGAGTATGAATTGGAAGGGCAACCTACCCCATGTCTTGCCCATTCTCATCGAGGTATTGGGTGGCGATCTTGATGGTAGGGAATGTGTCCAAGATATCCAATTTCGTTAGATTAATCTCAGTATCTAAACAAATTAGCACGGAAAATTCTCGTTTGAAGAATAGGGGACTTACAATGGTTAATCTGGCTGCTGTATTTTACTACCACCAGATCTTGCCTTAGGAATGGTCAGAATTTGGATATTTTCTTCTGCGCGTAATTTTTGCCACTTACCATCCACAACGACGCCTTCTACCAGTTGTTACGCCATATTCCCGACCAATTTCTTGAAGTTTGACGCCCTTGGGGTTCAGATCTGTTAGTACAGCCACGATTTCTCAAGTGCACCCGGTATGAACTACTTACGACTTCCTCGGTCAAGTCTTCTGTTGGAAATGGACCTCCACCAACCTATGAAAAGCTCAGTATTTACTAAAGTAATTGCCAATAGCAAGAGTTCCTACCCGAGTGGTGTAAGCCTTTACTAAAAGATATGTTAGCCACTGCAATGAGCCGTAAAATCGGGATAAAAAAAGAAATGGCGAGCTAAAATAATCTCGGTCACATATCCATGGACGGGAAGTACTAACCAACACCAATGATTGATGAGATCTTCGTTGGGTTCAAGGCAAGTCCCGTAAATATCCCCTGGTAAAGTCAGTAAAATGAATCTACCACCAAACAAAGTTGATACTGACCCCAAGACCAGTATTTGATGAGGTAACATATGGATAACTTCCGAAATCCAGATCCAACATCAACGCATTAGCACCCTCTACTAGAATGCGAGCGTTCTTGGCCTCTGCATCGGCAATAAGAGGGACCGCATCCACCACGAAATCCGCGAGTTCGGTCCTGTAGTTCTGATGTTGTTAGTCAGGGGTAAATGCAGGCTGATGGTGCATGCAGCAAACTTACATCGAATTTGCCAATTTCTTTCTCTACGTCGTATTCAACTATACCAACACATGTCAGTAAGTTCTAGTAAACTACGAGTACTCGATATCGAAGCAGATTCGCATCTTGGCAGTGCAAAATTGAGGGGAGTAGAGAATCCACCTACGCAAATCTCCGTATCTGAGCTTATATGCCCGCGCAATCTCTCGAATCTTGCGATCAAAGAGCTCCTTGTGAAATATATCGCCAACTCGGATACCACTTCTGGCTGCTTTGGTGCTATATGTTGGGCCAATTCCGCGCTTGGTAGTCCCAATGGAATTCCCACCCAGCTCCACCTCTTCCAGGCCGTCTACCAAAGCATGCACACTGAACCATATCAATTATCAATCCCAACAACAAAGGGCATGTTTTACTGACTTCAAACTGAGATGTGCGCGATCGCTGATGAGAATTCGTTCCCGTGGGTTATCGAGGCCTTGTTCTTCCAACTCTGCCAGCTCCTTAAAGAAAGAGGGTATGTGTACAACGACACCCGTTCCGATGAGATTCATACACCCAGGTTTCATGAGGCCGGATGGGAGGAGGTGGAAGTGATATGATTTCCCGGCATGGGCAATTGTATGTCCTGTTGCCAATTATCAGTCCGTTTGCTCTCCAGATTGCCAATTCCTCAGTGGTCAAATTACCAGCATTGTTTCCTCCCTGAGCTCTCGCGACCATATCCGCAGATTCGGTGAGGATATCAACAAGCTTCCCCTTGCCCTCGTCCTGTTGTCGTCACTAGGTCAGCAATTGTTCCTGTTTGGGGATCAATGGATCGTACCCCCCATTGAGCCCCCAGAACGATAGTGGCACCCATGATAACGATGCGCGATGCTGAAGAGCAGAAGGTAAATGTCGAAAAGGATAGGATAGGTAGGGTAGTAGTGGAATTGAAAAGTAATCCTATCGTGACTGCGACCAAGCCGAGTGCGAGAGAAAGCAGATCAAGAATGGGTCAGACCTCAAATCTGTTTTATGACCACCCGCCCCATGGCGGGGTGTGTTAGTGGGGCGGTGTCGGAGTGAGGGGCAGAAAATTAACTGAGATCACGTGGTGCGCTGTGAATGGCGTCATTAACTGAACTTCACTCATATTTATGATTCACTTATTTCGAAGCTGAGAGAATTACAAGCTAATCTTTGAAAGAAATTGAAAACACATCTGAGCAATGTGAAGGGGCTTCCCTCAAATCGTAGGTAAAAACTATACCAAATACATTAGTAACTCACTCAACTGAATCATTGCAACCATTGGAAAGCATGCCAAGTGTCACTTGCATATCATCGTCCATTTAAGGTGATTTATGGTGATTACATTTGAAAGAAGACGGGTGGTGGTGTACGGAGGACGGAGGTGTCCGACAGAGAGCAAAAGGGATACAGAGTACAAGAAAACAACAGATACCTAGTATGCCACGTAGGTAGCAGCTACAAGTGTTTGCGGTGCCACCACCAAAGCAATATGGTACTATTTGGATTGTAGATTTGCTGATGACCGGAAGCAAAAAGGGACTGAAGCGAGAGCCATCACGTGGCCCCATTTAAGGGGAAATATATTGCATGAGGTGTACAGAGTAAGACAAGTGAAAAGGGTGAGAGCACAGGATAATTCCCAGTACACACACTAAATGCCAGCCTGTCGCTCTGGTTGCCTCAACTATCAAAAACTCCCAGAAACGCTCTCCTTCCATTCTCCGAGAGTACCCAGGGTTTATTCCAAGTACATACCACAAATCCCATCAGAACGCCGTCCTTCCAGTGGTCTTGTAATCAGCTAGCCGATGTTCCTAAGAAACAAGTTAGCAATGATAATCACCCAGAAGATAATAATGCTTCAAGAATTCGCTTCCGAGGAGATCATATCTCTAACCTCGTACGAGTACTGGCCCAAGCGTATATCCCCTCCTATCGATTGAATTCTATCGAGCTTTGCAGCTGAAGGGTGACAAGGGTCTTTCTCCAGAGTTGGAATAAATGGAACGCCAGACGTACCCGGGAAATTAAAAAACGAGGAACTACTTTGCGGCGGTATTGACTGGTGCGGTGAACGTCTTTGAATTTTCAAGTCTCAATTCGCTCTGCAGAAAGGGAGTTGATCCAAAGCGAGGAGCATCAGGGGTTGAACCTTCGACGAGAGATCTCGGATTCGAATTCGTAGATTGTCCCTCAAATAGTGTTTGGGAAGGTGCTGAAGTCGGTGCTTCGAAAAGATTCTTGGCAGGAGTTGAAGCAGCATCGTTGAATGGAGAATCGCCGAATGCAAAGTTTAAAGCAGGCTTCGGGGTTGGACGAGAGGGAGGAGAACTTCCTTGCGGGACTGAAGTTGTCTCTACCGGCTTGGATAAAGGCGGAAATGGGGATATCGAAGTCTTCTGCGGAGTCGCTAGACCAAACGTCGATGACCTAGATGTAGGGCTACGAGTGATATATTCGACAGGTCGTTTAACACGTGGTGTGCCATTAGCTCTTGGCTGTCGATGTAACAGATCCGCGGGGATTGGTCCTAAGGACGAATTTGGTATTGGGTCCTTATTTTCCCCTGATTTCCAAGACAGCGATGGAGAGCCGAACGGGTTTGCTCCTCTCAACACACTTTCCTGCTGTGGCTCAAGAGTAGGGAACAATGTTCCAAGCTTCCCCGGTGTAGCAACTTGGTCAGCATAGCGACTGAAACCACTCTTAGTGTGTGTTGGAGATGTGGGCTCCAAGCGTGGAGGGAGCGGGCTACTCATGCCAAAGACTGGTTCGGGCCGCGATCCAGCATTTTGTAGATTATTTTCTTTGCCGGGCGTGACAAGTGTTGACGTAGCGTTCTTACTCCCACCAAAGATTCCCTGTTCAGGTATGGTTCGAACAAACGAGCTTGCAAGATTGTATGGGGTTCTTGCATCCGATGTTGAGTGACGTGTTGTCGAAACTGGTTGAGAAGAGGGCTCTGGGTCAGGTACTACACTTCCGGACTTCTTGCCGTCGGAAATTGAAGGACATGGCGCCAGCTGTTCCATTGTTGTGGGGTGTGTGACGGGCGGTGTTTGATTCGTGGTTGAAGGCGTATAGACTGGAATAGACGCGGATGTATGAACAGGAGAAACCGAAGCTGGAGTTGCAATTCCAAACTCTTTGACTTTTCCAAGATCCGTCTTAGAGGAGGTACTGGATTGAGTAGGTGATGTTTCGGTTTGGTTTGTGGGTGGTAAGCGAAGAAAACTACGCTTATTTGGACTCTTTCTCGCAGTAACTGGATATAAACAATAATCAGCCATGAGTAACTTGCTGTGTTTCGGCGAAAGTCAGCATCAGAAAAGAGTGTGCACTAACCACGTGGGGCATAAATCAAGTGTCTCTTGCAGATGTCCAAGTTCTTATTGAGACATTGAAGTTTGCTTTCCAACCTTCTTCGTTTGCTCTGATCCTCTTGAGATTCAGATGAGAGTCGATCCAAGGCATCATCATCCATCAGGGGTATCTTGGCGGGGGGGAAAACATCCGTCAGGGCTGATATGAGACAATTTTCAACAACGAGAGTTGTAACGTTATCAACGAATGTACCCAAACTAGTCTATATTATATCAGCTACTTGTGCAGTATTGGGCAATTTTGGCTCTGCCATACCTCATAATATGCATTCATACTGTCCAGAATTTCTGAACTGCCGAATTGACCCTTGGATCTAGTCTCTTTTATAACTCGAAGAAATTCTCTGTTATATGAAATTGGCTGAAGCTTGGTATACGGTGTTAAGACTTCGATGAGCTTCTTCTTCGCCTGGACAGTCATCTCCTCCACCACTGGATCCACTACGTCAAGCAGAATGGCATTCAAGATTCTTCCATCGGCTAACGAGGCAAAAGATTGTTCGAGGAACGATTTTACGGCATCCAGGACTGACTCAATGTGTTCCTCGGAAATTCTGGGCCATTTTGTAGATTGGATACGGAACAAAATGCCAATTGTATGATTGTTGACAGCATTGCTGAGCCCCTGTTCTCTTGTTGATCGTGAAAGCATTTCGATTTTTTTAATGAATTCGTTTCTGGTTATCATCTCGACGTTTTGAGGACCCTCTCCGTGCGAACAAGAGTTAGTGGATTGCGCATCCACGATTTTCCATTTCTGGCCGCTGGTAGCCATTTCTTCAGCAAATTCATGATTGAGATCTTGAATGACTGCTCGAAGGTGTCTGTCACGTCCCTCAGCTGTCTTCAGGAGCTCTGAGAAGGGATCAGATGACCTGGTTCTATTATTAACACGGGTAACAATTCAAGTCGATATAAGAGCACTAAGCTTTCTTACAAAGGGGCAGCTAGTTCCATGTGGGAGACGAAGAGAAAAAAATTAGGTAAGGGGGACCAAAAAGAATTTCAGGCTTCTTACCATGCTCCGTTGACTGAAGTGTGAACCAAGTGTTGAAATCTCTGTGCAATATCAAGCAAAAAGACTTGTTTGGCCTGTTTATCAGACCTCTCTCTGCCCATTTTCGCCAACTCGGACTTCAAGTTGGAAATTTCTCCATTAGTCTCTTGGATAATGGCTGGCAAATTTTGGGCAATTCGCTCATGAATCGTTGCATGGAGATGCCGACGTAAAGATTCAGCACCGAGACGACCCAAATCTTCGAAGTTTGCCCAGGAAGGTTGTGCGAAGAAAGACTTCTCGTCAGCCTCTCTATCAGTCGTTGTATAATTTGGGCTGTGTGAATCTCGATTCTTCAAAACGTACCATCCGAGCTTAAATTGGCGGTTTTCGACATCATTCATCGCGAGTTTTTCAAAGCTTTTCCTACTCTGGGCACCGTGCTGAAGTAATTTGTCTGGTTTGGTGATCACCCCGATTGTTCTTGAACCTCCGGGATCAGCAGCCTTTGCTAGCGAGATCACGCTCTAGACATCAAAGAATCCGGGTTAGCTTTTACTGGGGCAAGTTGGGCGGAGAAGGGAGTTGCAAGAAAGCTATGAAACTTGAGTAGAAGCCAAAAGTCCATCATTCGACGAAGGGATAGACCATGATGACCCGTGGCCCGAAAAGAATTAATAAAGAGAACTGAGAAGCAATTCAACTTACCTGGACAGTTGGATCTCTTTCGGCAGATACAACGGCAAGAATAATACTCCGGGGGTCATTCATGTGGCCTTTGACAAGATCGCGAACATCAACAGACTCTTGGGAGTCTCCAAAGGTCTTAGTACGGTTGTCGGCAAGATCGCGAGGAGGGCCAGTGTTTCGTGGAACAGAGAAGTCGACATGAACCTCACAACCATCAATAAGAGAACCCTTCTTAGCAGCAAGAGCAGAGGCAGCAGAGACAGAGCTGTCGAACTCAACATAACCGAAACCTTTGGAGTTATCGAGGATTCTATCAATAACAACCTTGACGCGCGTGATGGTTCCGAACTCCTCGAACTCTCTGCATAACCATTCGTCATCAATGTTCCGGGTCAAGTTGGAAACAAACAAGAGCCTGCATCCAGTATCCTTAACCTTTGTCTCCGATTGTTGTGGTTCCAAGGGTGAGAATAAGCCGGGAAGATCGACAAATGAAGTTGGTGGCAGATCTGGATGGTCAATCTGGAAGTGAAGCACATCGTCAAAGTTTGAGGTCAGAGAGCTTCCGGAAGCGTGAGAGAACGTTTGCTTAGCCAGGTCAATAAAGTTAGGAATGTCCCTTGAGCTTTTGCATGACTGTTTCCGTCCATCGAGGGACTTCAACCTCGGGGGAAGTATATTGACGAGGGTGTTGCTACCTGAGTCTCTGCACACCCTAACCTCCGTCGCAAATGTTGTGCATTTCTTTTCGTCGACTGGAAAGGCAATATGAGACACCGCTTCCAGCACAGAGCTTTTCCCCGATGATATATCCCCGCAAACAATGATTTTTGGCCGGGGTAGATGCGTCCCAAGGCCTCGCTGTGCCAGTTCATCAATCGCCTCCAAGAGCTCGCGCATCTCATGTAATTGTTCTTTTCGATGCTTGTGAAGCGATTCCATTTCCTCGTTCGCGTCCATCGGATCGGGAATCGTGACCCCCATGATTTTCTTCATAGTCGCGTCGAAGTTAGTTGTTTGTTTGTTTGAGATGGTTGAGGGGTCGAGGCGTGTCTAGTGAGCCATTGGTATAAGCTGAGGCAGAGAAGGCGCGATGCGGGGCCTCTGGGCCACTCATTTCGCAGGCATTTCAGCTCAAACAGACTATAAGTACCTCATAGAAAAACCAGCTGCTATTTTGATTTCAGCAATATATGACTAGAAACAAGTCGAAATGATGCTGGTTGAAATGTAGGAAGCCCTGTGATTGTCATTTTTCACAATGATTTTACCAAGGGCCCATTACTCACTTCTATTTCGACAGACTTCACTTCGTCTTCACATTCACTAAACGAAAATCATCAGCTATAAATATGAGAAATGTAGCCCAACATATCTCCTTTCACAAAACATCCAAACAACAAACACGAACAAGTTAGTACAAATGGGTCCACCAAATGACAATAACGGTACCGGATTCGCATCATCCTCAGGAAGTTCATCTTGGCAGGAACACGAGTCCAGCTCGCAGAGCTTCCATGTTGAAGCCTCGATGACCCGGACTATTGAAATACAAGCACCACAACCTTCACAGTTTGTGGTTCAGCGGCAGGTGATCCACCCAGGAGCCTTCGTTCAAGTAGCACATGGACATCATCATATTGGGGGAGGATTGATCCATGATCACACATATGAGGATGAGGCTATGGCACGAGAGTGGATAGCGCAACAACAATTTCAGCAAGACCAATTGCATCAACAGGAAATGGAAATGCAGTGCGGCCAAAACCAAGCACAAATCCACGAACACACCCAAGGAAGCCATTATCACAACTCCCATGACCAATACATGGCAAGTCGCCAACTCCAAATCGAGCAACTTTCTATCCAGGAACGTCAAATCCAAGAACAATGGGCCCAAACCCAGATTTCCTTTAGTGGATGTTGCACTCAAGGCTTTGCTTGGACTAGGGATGGAGATGGTTATCGATGTATGGGACGTGACCACTATATTACGGACGCGCTACTAGCGGAAGGACGGGGTGGTTGGTACGTCAGAGAGAATAAGGAGCAGGTGATACTTCATGGTGCAAAGGAGAAATGGCTAGGACCAATGTACACTGTAGAGGAAGAGTTCGCTGCCTCACAACAACAACTGATTAAGTACGCAGGAGGATCTGGTGGATCTGGTGGATCTGGTGGATCGAATAAACGAGGATGGACACGAAAGAAGCGTAGGGGTTGATTAACCTTTTCTCTTTCCAACTTCGTGCGAGATGTATGCATGAATATTGCCAGACTTTGAAATATAAAAAGTTCCACAGTCGAAGTATCAGTGTGAGTCAAGAAGTGTGGTCATCGCTCTTCAGCGCCATTTATCTCATTGTGCGAGATATTTTCGGTAATCATTGACTGAGAAGATTTGGGACAACTAAGAAATTGAAATCTCTTAATCTCCTCAACCTTCTGGAACAATGTTTCCTTGACCATTTCAGACAATGTTTGATACAGTGGGTCAATGACCGTTCGTCTTGCACGAAGACTGTTTTTCTGCCCAGGGAAGTGTTCTCAAGAAACTACACTCTGGAAGCGGCTGCGTTTTTCAAGTGGAAAGTAAACTTGGACCTCTCCCGTATCCAGAGGGAAGCAGTCGTTCGTAGACTCGCACAACGTTTCCACTCCTTTCACTCCTTTCACTCCTGAGACCAGGTGGGAAATATCTGTAGTTTATGCAACGACCAAAACTCTTTGCGTCCACTGTGTCCACTGTGTCCACGATATCTTTGTCCCAGACCTATTTCTATAGCTAATGCAATCAATCGTGTGTACTTCGTTTGGGATGGAATGCCGACCCATTATACCTCCCAGTCAGCACCAGAATTCGGTGTTATTGTTTGGGGTTCATGGCGCGGAAATTTCTGGAAGATTCGCGGGTAGGAAGCTGGAGTCTAGAATTCGGCATTGGAGGTTAAAGTTATTGCCTGTATCTGAGGTCAGACCGGAATATTCAAATAAAGTAGAAGGCCGGGGATACCGAGGCGCCCAAGAACCACAATCGCTCTCCTTTTTGGGTCTCTTGATCTTTCCGCACATCGCCCAAGCCTCAAGACGCACGGGATATTTGCCGCATAGTTCCTAGGCAAGCCTCTTCGTTCCGACATTTTGCTATCTGTTTCGTGCTATGAGTAGCCTCGAAGTTGCCATGTTGAGCCTATTCAGGTGAGACTTGGGGACTGCGAGGGTGCCGCCCCGCTAGTCCGAACGACTCAAAATGGGGGTACTCCGTACAGTAACGAGGTGGACTTCAGGAATTTCCATTCCCGATGCGAATTCAAGATAATACCTATAGAAGTGGTTGGGAGGGCAAGGGGGGGCGTTTAATCTTTGGGGGTGGTGAGAGTTCCATCTCATTCAGGCATAATCCGGCTGAGCGCGATATGTCGAAGCAAAAACAGGAGGACAGTACGGAGTTGAACAACTTGGTATACGGACTAAAAATACCAGGGTCGAGGCCTCTGTAATTCAGCCAATTCCGGGGTGAGGATGCGAAGAGAAGGTCGGGCGATTATTTAAAATGAGGTGGAGGATCACGAACCGGGGCTCGAAATTGTAAGAGAACCCTGTCACCGCACACCATGTTCTTTCCCATCTTCACCTTCTCTTTTCGTCTTCAATTCCAGCTGTAAAGAGTGGTCTTGGGGTTTTCAATAGAACTCGGTATTGTTTTGTTATGGCAGCCGTGTAAGCCAAGATCTACTGTACATGAAGCCTAGCTTATTTCCTATCACAATCTTTAAACTGTTGGAAATATCACGGAGCTAAGTGACAAGTGTTAAATTGCTATTCCTGTGGTATGAGTTCTGGGGAAAGGTGCATAGACCTTCTCTATATAACTATTGATCTACTCTATCACCCATTAACACTCACTCGCTTAACAGTCAACCGTTCCCAGCCTTCTTCACATACTTAATAAGACTACACTCTCGTTTCTTCCAAAAACCCTATGATCTCTCTCGCAATGGCTTACGCAGTCGTATTTGCCATGGTCGCTATGGCCGCAGCTCTTCTGGACCCAGTCTCAATGGCTGCAAAGCGTCTTGAAAATATCGTTGGAGGAACCGCGGCGGCTACCGGAGAGTTCCCATACATCGTCTCGCTCCAGCTTATAAAGGGAAATTCCCACTTTTGTGGTGGTGTCTTGTTGAACGCCAAAACAGTTGTCACTGCAGCTCATTGCTCTGTAGACAAGACTGCATCAACTGTGCAGGCCCGCGCGGGTAGTCTTGTAGGTTCCACCCATCACCTCACTCTTGCTTTTAGAATTAGTTACTTACTATTTCCTAGCTGTATGCTTCAGGTGGCACTGTCGCCAACGTCACTGAAATCATTGTTCACCCATCTTACAACACGAGCAATTTTGACACTGACATTGCCATATGGCACTTGTCTTCCCCCATCGCAACCAGCAGCACCATTGGCTATGCAAGCCTTACAAACGAAGGTTCTGATCCTGTTGAAGATACTATAGTGACCACTGCTGGCTGGTAAAGTGCCCCTTCTCTTTTTACATGAACGGAACTAACACACAAATCCAGGGGACTCCTCTCTGAGACTGCAAACAAGCTTTCAGCCAACCTTCAAAGGGTCGATGTCCCAATCGTTAGCCGTTCTTCTTGCCAGGCCAGCTACAGTAAATCTGCCGTCACTGACAATATGTTTTGTGCTGGTTTTGCCGCCGGTGGGAAGGATTCTTGCTCGGACGACTCTGGTGGACCAATTGTTGAGGCTGGCGTCTTGATTGGTGTCGTTTCTTGGGGTAGGGGATGCGCTGAAGCTGGATTTCCGGGTGTTTACACAAGGCTTGGTAACTTTGTCGATTGGATCAATGAGAACCTGGCATAAGAACCTGGCATAAGAACCTAGAATTGTAGAATGTTTAACCAGAGAAGTTATTTAATAACCTACCTAGTTTGGAGGTGGGTCGCACGTAACCTCGTCGGTGCGTTGTATAGCAGTGGCCTAGAGTCTGAGGATAAGGGGCAAAAGTATTATATTATATAGTAATATAAAAAGAGAAGACTAGCTATAAGAGGCCTAAGTATCTAAGTATAGGCAAAATAAATTATTAGGCTAGATAAGCGCTAAAGCGATTATCGCTCTAATAAATATCCCCCTCCCCTTTAAGGTAGGTGTCCTTCTACCTATACCTATATTACTAATATAATTAGTTATATAAATATTTTAGATTCCTCTCTATATTATAATCCCTTATAAATTAACCTATAACCTTAAATATATACTTATTTATAATATACTATTTCTACTTATCTATTCTCTACTCCTCTTAATTATTCTATTTTACTTTTATTAGTCTTTTCTTACTTTACCTTCTTAATTATCTTAACTTCTTTTATCTATTACTTATATTCTATTTTACTATTTAGATTAAAGAACTTAGTATTAAACTAAAGAGTAGAAGCCTCTATTATAATAGAGTTTAATATTAGATTTAGGTTTAGGTTAAAGTTATTAAATACTTTAATACTAGAGCGTTATAGTATAGGAGTTATACTTAGCTCTTCGTTACTAGGTAGACTATTAACTATAGACTAGCTTCTTATATTAATAACTCTCTTCTTTAGAAGTACTAGTTTCTTTTTAGTTTAGTTTCTTAATACCTAACGTTATAAAGGGGTAGGTATCTCCTTAGACATATCTTTATTTAGTATTCCTTTACTAGCTTTTAGTACTTTTCCTTTTCCTTTTTAGTTTTTTTATCTCTAGTTAGAGGATCTTTATCTACTCTTTTAGCTTAATTTTTAAAGTATAATTAATATTACTTAAGGTCTAGTATATATTTAATTAATTATATATTATTAAATATTCTTTTATAATTACTTTCTAAAAAAGTACCTATTAAGCTTAATCTCTTCTTTCTAACTTAGTTAATCTCCTCTTAAACGTTAATACTATACTATCTCTTTCTTCTTTATTAGTTAATTATCTAAGAGTAGCTATATAATCTCTAGCTATACTATTTAATTCCTATTATAATTCTATAAGATAGTATATTTAGTTTATATAACTATATTTTAAGTATAATACTAGATTCTAATATAATTTATATATCTTAGTCTCCTTTTCTTAAATTTAATCTTAGGTATCTTTTAATAACTTTTATTTCTTAGATAATTACTATATCTCTTCTTAGATATTTATCTCTAGAAGGTTAGAAGCCTTTCTTTTTTATATATAGATTAGTAACTTAAATTACTCTTTTTCTTTATAAGATCTAAGATCCTTTCTATATTTATCTAATAACTATCTTTTTACTTTAAAGAGGTCTAGATAAAGCTTTATAAGCTTTAACTTTAAGAATTCTTTTTATAGTTTATTAATTTCCTTACTACTAAGAGTTAGCTAATTCTCTCTTTACTATTTAATTATACTCTTTCTATACTCTTCTAAATAATATCTCTTTTTATTAAACACTTTACTTATACGCTTATATTTCTTCTTACTTAATAATAATATCTTTATATCTTTTAAAGTAGATATTAGAAGGTCCTTTCTAGTCTCTATTCTATATTTTAATACCTTATCCTTCTTAACTTATACTAATAATTAGGTTATAGACTTTATTTTCTTCTTTCTATAAGTAATAGTAACCTTTTCTCTACTCTTATCTAGTTTTAGATTATTATTATCTAACTCTCCTCTTCTATTTTCTACTTCTTTCTCTTATATAAGTTTCTTAAGTTAACTTATATATAATACTTATAATATATTATAATTTCCTCTTATAACTCTTAAAAGAAGTATATATAGATTTACTTCTAGTATCTTACTAATTAAGTTATCTAATTTATAGCCTTCTTTAAAAACATTACTTCTCTCTAAAAGGGTTTCTTAACCTTCTATTACTAACTTTATTTTATACTAAAGATCCTTCTTATTCTTTCCTACTTTAGCTTAAGTCTTTAAGTCTATTTAAATATTCTTAAATAATTATTAACTTATATAGTAAGAAGGTATATAGTTATAAGATCTCTCTTTTCCTAAATATATTAAATAAAGTATTAGTATATTAAATATTAAATTATCTTTTTTAAGGCTTTTTAAATCTTTATATTAATTATTTCTAACTAATTTAAGACTTTCTATCTAATAATATTTAGCTACTTAGAATCTCCTTTTATAATATTAAAAAGGTTAAGTAGAGTATAAAGTTAGTTTAATAGTTAATATTATCCTACTCTCTTAGTTTCTAGAATAATCTATAAGAGCTAGGTTACTCTAAGATAAATCTCCTTTTTAAGATATATAATTCTAATAATATTATACTTATTATTACCTAATCTATTATCTTCTATTATCTATATTAAGAATTCTTTCTTTAGATCTTTCTTATTAAATTAATAGATTATATTAGTTAACTCCTAAGCTATTAGTCCTTAGTAGAATATATTTATAAACTTAGTATTCTTAAGTATCTTAATTATATCCTCTTATAATATCTTTAATTCTTTATACTTTTTATCTAGCTTAAGTATAAATCGTTTTCCTTATAGTAGTAGTATCTTACCTTATATATAGTATACTAAAAGTTCTTATAAAGTTTAGTATTTTATTAGTAGATAGATTTAACTCCTCTTAGTATAATAAAGTAGATATATATTAAGCTTACTAGCTATATTATTCTCTTCCTTTAATTCTTTAAGTTTATATAAACTATTAAAGTCTTCTTTAAACTAGCTTATTATCCTATCTTCTAATACTATATATTTATATTCTCCTTCCTTCTTTACCTTATCTATCTTTCTAATAACTAATTCTAACTTATATATATTATAATTAAAGTCTAAGTTACTACTTATATTATCTTTACTTTCTTCTTCTTCTACTTAGCTATTTATTATTAATTAGATATTAATTATATTTCTACTCTTACCTAATTAGCTTTTTAGCTTAAGCTAGTTATTAGAGCTAGCTTTCTTAGGTTCTAAGTAATAGTCTTTAGTACTTAAAAAATTATCTACTTTATAATCTATCTCTCTCTCTAAATCTAATTTAATAGAGTAATAGAATAGCTTCTTACTTTACTTTACTAAAATATAGTTATTTAGTAATAGTTAATCTTTTATAATAGTTATTTATTTAAGTATAGAGTTAACTTTTAAAGTATTACTTATCCTAGTTATATTAAAGGTTATTAAATTTATAAGTTATTCTTAATTATTTTAGGTTTATTTTTATATTATAATAGTATATTCGATCTTAATAATACTTAAGACGTTAGTACTTTTACCTTTATCTTTAATCTATAACTAGTTTCTATCTATCTCTAATCTACCTAAGAAGTCTTACTCTTTAAGTATTTAATTTAAGTTTAATATTACTTATTATTAAGTAAAAGAAAAGGTTATTATACTTAATCTAAAAGTTTTTAATCTATTATAGTAAAGAAAGGTTATATTATAAGATCTTAGGTTAAGCTTAGAGGAGATATATATATACTAAGCTCTACTTTAAGGCTCTATTTCTTTTTCTTCTTCTAGCCTCTATTATCTAAAAGTAAAGTTTATCTTTTTACTCTCTATTCTCTCTAGATATCTTATTCCTCTTAACCCTTTATAACTATAATTCTAAAATACTAATACTTAATCTCTTTATTACTCTCTATATATTAATATTTCCTACTTTTAAATATCTCTAACTTCTTCTCTAATTATATATACCTCTTCTCTCTATTCTCTATATTTTCTTATTTATATTCTATAATCCTTCTACTATCTAATAAAGTATATCCTTACTAATATACCTTAATCTCCTCTCCTCTTCTTAAAGAAGGTCTAGCCTCTTAACTAAGCTATATAAATCTATAGCTTAATCTTATTAGTATCTATTAACTATAGATTCTCCTATTCCTTTATTAAGAGAGTATTTATAAATATATAGTAGATTAAGTAGGTCTATTATTTTTAATCTTTACTTTACTAGTATCTTTCCTTTAATTATTATCGCTTTTCGCTCTTCTTTACTCAATTTTACTATATATATATAATTTACTATAATCGGTTTTAAGTTCTTATTAATTTTTATAATAGTCTTCTAATAGCTAATAATTTAATTATTCTCTAACCTCTTAATTAATTTCTTAACATAATTAAAGTAATATTTACTTATTAGTTTATATATTATAAGGTCCTCTAACTATATAGATATATTATTTATACTTATTTTTCTAACTTAGTATAGCTCTAACTATCTTAGCTCTAGTTTATAAGAGCGCTAACTATCTTATTATAACCTTTATAATAATACTAGGTTACTTGTAATAGTATGCTATCTTAGATAGCTAGAAGTACCTGCTATATATAAGGTTTCAGTAGTTATTGTCTTATATTATCTGTTTTAGGAAGGTTACGTAGGTTCGGGCTTTTATATTAGCTGACGTATAACGTTAGTCGGTTTCAGACCCTTTTATATAGTCTAAACCTCTTATATATAGTAGCCTACTCCTAGAGTAGAAGAGAGATAGTTTTTCCTTTTCTTCCGTATTAGAGCCTAGTATCTATATATATTATTCTGCTAAACGCACTCCTATATGCCTCTTTTATAGTTATATATATTTCGTACTATTATATAAAAAGGAAAAACTCTTCTTTGCTAGTAATAGTATTTATAATATCTCTTTGAGCTTATTGTTGCTTTTATTTCTTTTTCAGGCCAGAATCGGACCTAAACAACGCTATCCTTAAATAGCCGAGATTCTAGAGATCTCCTAGACAGCTAGTAATATCAAGGTTTAGTATCAGTTTTAGACAGCTAGTAAAAATCGTGTCTTATACGTTATAGGATTTAAATACACTAAGTGTTTAGAATCCTAATAACCCTCTCTGTATAAGGACTACTATACATAGGTTCAGTGAATAAGTCGATATACTAAAGTCATCCAGAAGGCTTCCGAATCTGCTCTTACCCCCTCCCCCTAATTCGACATCATGTCGACAGTTCCGCTGAATAGCGTTGAGCGACAACCCCCTTCCAGGGCCACCCCCCTTTTCGAAAGACCCTCTAAACCCTCTCCAAACCGAAACCATACGCCGAAAAACACAAAAGGTCCCAGAACCGAGACTTTTTAAATACAAACGATATTCGGACGAGATAGAGGTATAAAAACAAAAGACAAACGATCGGTTAGACAAGATAGATAAAATTATAAGCAAACTTTAAAGTCAAAAACAACCCACCTCTGAACCCTCCTCAATCCGACCCTCTTTTAAACCTTCGTTCGAACCCTCCTTTGCTTTTCAAAGCCTGAATTTTAGACCTTTTTCGCTTAAAAGACACCGCTACCCTTGATGCCTTCCTACTACTTCTCTCGAATCGGATACAAATCAGTCGAAATACGCTTTCTATTAGGACGAAACTCAGAAGCGAGCTCTTAGCTAAGTTATCGCTATCTTTAATAATACCGACTGAACATTATCTAAAAGAGATAGAAGTGGAATTAGGAGAAGATTACACTAAAGAAACGTTCGCTTTTCGAGTACGGCCATACTCGGAGGGAATTAGAACGGTTCTTCTATATGTGGGATACATACCTCAGCTCTGAAACGCGTCTACTATACTTAAGAGACGCTAGAATTACAACTTTGCTAAGAAACACTTCGGTTCAGAATACCCATCTAGCTCCAAGCTCCCCACAATATAATAGCGACTCTTCTTCGAAATCGGAAGATGACGATTAAGTCCTTAAGTACCCTCGAAGGGAATAAGGCAATACAACAACTTTGGCATTAAGTTCATTTAACCAGCCGAAACTACTCCTTTTGTTGTCTCGAACTTAGACAACAATTTCAACTTCGACAACTCGGCAACAACTTCGCCTTTAGCCAGCTAGGGCGTCCCGTATATACCAAAAGCCGGAATCGACTAAATCGCAAATCGCAAATCGCAAATCGCAAATTACAAAAGTTAAGAGACATAGCAAATCTTAAACTATATTACCCTATTCTCTTGCCCCCTTGCTCTTGCTCTCTTACTCTCTTGCTCTCTTACTCTCTTGCTCTCTTACTCTCTTGCTCTCTTACTCTCTTGCTCTCTTACTCTCTTGCTCTCTTACTCTCTTGCTCTCTTACTCTCTTGCTCTCTTATTCTATTCTTCTATATATTACGTATACTAAGAGAGTGTAGGAGAGGGTGGGAGAAGGATAAGAGTAGGAGAAGGATAAGAGTGAGGTATGTTGAACATCCGTACCTATCACGTGATGTGGGTCTTCCCAAACCCTCTTGTATATAAGTAGAGAGCAATTCCCCTCTAGAATTACTTAAGTAATATAATTATATTAAAACTTATACTATCCTTTTAATAGGTTATAAGCCTAGAATTCCACCCTAGACTTATTAATTAAATTACTACTAAGTCTCTAAATAATTCCTTAACCTAGTATAAGCGTGTTCTACTAATAGATATATAAGTTATTATAATTTAAAAACAGGATCTCTTATATCTATTATACCTAGTATTACTACCTCTAATTCATCTTAACATATATTATAATAAAAGTACTAAGACACCTAAGTACTAAAATACTAGGTCGACCTCTAACCTAGCTTATATAGCTCTCTAGTAGTAAAAAACTCAGCGACCTTAAAGAAGTTAAAAACACTAACCTCTTAATATACTACCTAGATAGCTTACAAAATCATATTAATATAAGCGAAAATTTTAAAATAAATATATTAAAAGAAATAAGGTCTTAAGAGATCACTAAGAGCTAATTTAGAATAAGTCGAGAAAGGCTAAGAGCAGCCTTAAGAAGGCGCTTCCTAGCCTATTAAATAATAAAGAAAACAAGATAGTACTTACCTATATTATACTTTAAGCTTAATCTTTTTCCCTATTATACTCAAACTCTTCTTTAAACTTATCCTAAACACTTCTATAAAGACAATCTACTCAAAGACTCTAACTATATACCCTTAGAATCCGAATCCGAAACCGAATCCGAAACTAACACTAGCTCTAATACTACTAAGTTATTCTTATTAGAAAACGAACTTCTTCCTCCCTCTTTAAGCTCTATAAACATCTTTAGACTCTATACTAAAGAACCTTTACTTATTACTCTTACCTCCTCTACTCCTAGCCTACTTAGTTCTCCTTAATTATATCTACTAAAAATTAAACTTAGAATAATATCTAAGAGCTCGATAAAGCTAACTAGACTAAATAGGAAAGACGAGTCGTTAATAGCCTCTATATTAAAGACTACTACTATAAGTAGCTTATTACCTATAAGAAGTAGCGACTAGATACCTTCCTAGTAGTATAAGCTATAGGTCTTAGATAAGCTACTATCTTAAAACTAATAGTAACTAAGAAAAAAGAATATAGAAAGGAGGATAAAGAATAGATTAAATTCTTAGACGTTAGATCCTATATAATATATAGTAAGTATAGCTTTCTAGCTAGGAACTATATTAAGAATAATAGTAATAATATCCTATAACTTCTTATAAAACTTAAGAATAGATTTTAGCTTAAAAGATTAGTATAATTTAATCGACTTATAGATAAGCTCTTATCCTTATAGCTTAACGTCTTCGCCTCTATCTAAGAGTATAACTCTTAGTTCCTCTAAATCGATTATAAGCTCTTACTTATCTCACTAGACACTAAACTAAAGGATCCTTAGTTTAGCTAACTCTATATATTCAGCCTTACTCTAGCATATAACACTTTTAAAGGACATTAGGCCTAGACTTATAACTACGTTAATAATACTAGCTATATCACATCTATTAGTAAACTTATAGTAGTAGTCTAAAAAGAGGAATAGTATATAACCATAGATACTAATAACATAATAACAGGTATACTTACTTACAAACAATCTAAAACTAATAAAACACTAAAATATATATACTATAGAAAAATATATTATCTAGAAGCAAACTATATCAAAAAACATCCTCATCTAAAGCTAGCTTATAATAAGCAAATAGCTAATAAGGCAGCTATAAAAGCTACCAAACATAAGAAGCGTCCTCGCCTCTAAAATAACACCTAGGATCGGAAAAAGAAGCTAAGAGATAAGAATACTAAGACTACTACTATAGTATTTACAAGACTATTAGTTATTAACTAAAATAATAAAGCCGACTACTACTCTATCTCTTATTAAGCCTAGATAGTATATCTTATACTAAATCTTAAAACACTAAAAGCCTTAACACCTAAATCCTTATTATAAAGATAGATTATTAATAATAAGTACTCTAAATCTATCTATTATTAGAAGTTACTCTTTATAAATCTAGAGCCTCTAGACTCTAACAAACTATAAGTAGTAGCAGGCATTAGTAGAATATAATTACCTATTATCTCTAAAGGAATAGTAAAGTTAGTTATAGAAATAGAAACTAGACTATAGATACTACTACTATCTAATATACTCTACTACTCTACTCTAAGAGCTAACCTTCTTTCTTTCTTATAGCTACTAAATAAGAGACTCTAGGTAGACTTATAGAAGACATATAGGTATATTTAGACTCTACTAAATACTAAAAACCTATACGTCTATAAACTCACTATTAAAGGCAACCTTTAAATATTAATACTAGGAACTCTTCCTAGTACTATAATTCAATCTATAGAGTATAAAGGACTTCTAGTACTTCTAAGCTAATATAAGCTCTTACTACGCCCTCGCCTACACTCTAAAACATTAGCTAAAGCCTAGATCGCCTATACTAATAAGCTAGTAAATATAACTTAGTATACTCGCTTAGAATATATAAGCGATAAAGTAATCGAGGCACTTTATAAAAGATCTTATAGCATAGATAAAAAGACATATATAGAAGACTATACCTATACCACCTATATAGAAGGGCGTATAAAATCAGTTCCTCATTTAGGCTATATAGAGCCTAGACGTTACTCTATAGAATTAGTATATATAGACGTTATAGAGCCTCTAAAACCTAGACTATTTAGTTTTTAATACTAGGTATACTTTTACTATAATAAAATAAAAGACGTAAAAGCTTATGATATAAAATATAAAAGCAATATATTAGCCTATTTCAAGGAATATAAGACTACTTATAAGCGCCTTAAACGACAGATCCATTATATTTATAGTAATAATAGAGATAAATATATTAGTACTACTCTTAGTAAATATCTTAAAGAAGAAGGTATTATACTTAAAACTATAATTCTAAATAATCCCAAGATAAATAGAGCTATTAAACGCCTAGGCTAAACCTTATAGTAGATAGTAGAAATAATAAGAAAGCACTACCTTAACTTTCGCACTAACTACTTTTAGCTCGAATTATTATAAACCTCTATCTATCTTTACCAAAGACGTATTTACATAGCTACTAAAATTTCCCCCTTTAAAGCTATTACTAGCTTATACTCTTATATTAATTATTTAAGAATTATAAGGTTATAATATATAGTTCTTAAAAATAAGCTTAAAAAGAGTAAGCCTAAAGAGGCTTAAACTTTTTCTAGACACCTAATAGGCTACAAAGGAGATTATATTAAGCGGATCTAGACTACTAATAAGAAAATCGTTTAAGCTAACAATATTCATATCAACGAAATATAAGTCGACTTATAAGTAAAAGAACTAGTACTCAAAGTCCCCGCCTCTAAGATCACTCTAGACTAATAACTTAATAAAGCGGATTCTAATTAACAACGAAGTAAGATAGTTAACCTCGAAGCTAACTCTATATTTAAAATCAAGAGAGCCGCCATAGATACTACTAAAGTAGTTATAAAGCTAATTAAAAAGTCTTATAAATATAAGTTATAAACTACTAGTAAGATATACTAATAAGAGATAAATAATTAAAGACTTATACCTTTAGAAGGAAAGGGTTAAATAAAGAAACTATAAGTATACCTAAGACTAGGCTACTTACTACCTTTGCCTAAGCTTAAAGGCTCTAGATTTATAAAGCTATCTAATAATTTAGAAAATAATATCCTAGTACTTCATCGAAATAAAGAAGTAACACCCCTGCCTACCCTACTACTACTAAAGCTCATAATCGTCATATACTATAATCTAGCTATACCTACTACTATAAGAGTATTAAAGTTATAAATATGTTAAAGGTCATAACCTTCTATAAACAATAATAGATCTAACCTTAGTAGTCTTAAAACCTTACTAAACAATATAGTAGACTATATAGATAACTATAGCCTTTGACTAGTACTCTCTTCTAACCTACTACTATTCGCCTTTATCTACTAACTAATCAACGAGTTACAGTTTATAGTAGTACTACTAGCTTAAATATAACACAACGTTTTTAAACTATAAATATATAAACAAGCCTACGCCTACGCTAAAGCTAAGAAGTAGACAAAGGCTAAAGATAAGGAAGTAGACTTTATTAAGGAAAATAACACTTAGAAGGTAGTAGATAGACTAGTAAACTAAAAGGTCCTTATAAGTAGATAGGTTTATAAACTTAAGATAGACGATAAAGGCTAGGTTACCTAGTATAAGGCCTACTAGGTGGTCTACAGCTTTAAATAAGAAGAGAGCATCGACTTTAACAAAACCTTCACTACTATTATAAAGCTAATAAGCTATAAACTTATCTTTACAATCGCTACTACTCTAAACTAAGAGATTAAATAGATAGATATTAAAACTACCTTCTTATATAGTAATATCGAAGAAGAGGTCTATATAGAACTCCTAAATAGTAGAGAGAATAGTACTAAAGTCTATAAACTTAAAAAAGCACTCTATAGATTAAAATAAGCTCTTAAAGTCTAGTACGACACTTTCTATAGCTTTCTAAAAACGCTTAGCTTTAAACTACTTAATATAGATACTAAAGTCTTCTACTATAAAGATATTATTATTATAGCCTATGTTAACGACCTCCTTATTACTAATAGCTTAATAAAAGAAATCGACAAAATTAAGATAGTACTTAGCTAACGATTTAAGATGTCTAATCTTAAACTAGTAGCCTTTTATCTTAGAATAATAGTAACTTATAATAGAAAGCAACATACTCTTTAGTTAAGATAATACGCCTATATTAAAAAGATACTTCGTAATTTTAATATACTTAAAACTAAGATATATTATATACTAATAAAAGTAAATAATTATCTTATAAGTGCCCTTAAAGACTATAAGGCGTCAAAGACCTTTAAACGTTAATATTAGTCTATAATAAGCTTACTTATATACGCTATACTTAGCATTCGACTAGATATTACCTACTCTATGTCTATTATAAGTAGATTCTTATCTAATTTAACTAATAAATATTAGACAGCGGTAAAACAAATCATACGTTATCTTAAGAGTACTATAAGCTATAACTTAGTGTTTTAAGGCAAGCTTAAGAGACTTATAAGCTATTTAAATACTAACTAAGCTAGATACTACGAAACTAGACGATCTACTTCCGAATACCTCTTTAATATTAACAGCGGCGCTATCTTATAGTTATTTAAAAGATAGGCTATAGTCTTACTATCCTTATACAAAGCAGAGCTTAAAGAGGAGATAAATACTATAAACAAAGCTATTTAACTACAACGTCTCTTAGACTAGCTTATCCTAGAGACCAAACTAAGAGTTGCTATAGTAATCCTCTATAATAATTAAGAGGCTATAATACTTATAAAAAACCCTATCTACTATAACTACACTAAGTATATCGCTACCTAAGACACTAAGGTTAGAGAAGCATAAGCCAAAGAACATATAAACCTTATGTTTATTAGTATAAAAGAGTAAGTAGTAGATAGACTTATAAAACCCCTTCCTAGGAATGCTTTTAAGAAGTTCTAATTCTTAATAAGTATTAAGAAGAGAGATGTTTAAAAGCTTAGTAAGGTATCGCTATTACCTCACACTTACTTAAAAATACTATAGAGCCATATCTAATACTTTAAAGAAAATAAAAGAAGATTATATAATATACTCTTTATACTTATACTATTACACCTTTAAATACTAAAAAATAGATCTAGTACTTAAAAAACGTTTTTTATTATAGTTTTTAAAAGTTATACGACTATATAGTATAAATTATAAGGGGAGATTATATTACTAAGACTAACGATTCGTATTACGTAGTCGGCTACCTAGCGCTCTAGCTACTATACTAACTACCTATATATACCTAACACTTAAATATCTTATAATTAAACTCTCTCTATTATCTATAAATTATCCTTTTTTAAACACTTATTCTACTTAAAAAATATTAAATACTAAAAACGTCCCTAGTATAACTCTTAAGAAGTTAAAAGCTGTCACTCTCTTAAAAGAACTCTTCTTTAACTTCGTAGATATTAATACTTAATACCTAAAACTCCTATTACCTAGAAGTCTAAAGACTAACTCTACTAGTTATAATATCTAGTATTACCTATCTAAAATTAATAGTATCTATAATAGAGTATACTTACCCTACTAGATTATATAACACCTTATCACCTATTATATAAAGCAGGAAAAAGTAAACTAGTAAGATAATATAAATAAATACTACCTCTTATTTAAATACTTCTTATATATCTTTAGTCTAGACTAAATTAAGTCCTAAGACATAATTATTATACTTATAGTTACTTAGACAGAAACCTAGGTTAAAATAAATCGGCTATAATACCTTACTATACTATAACATACCTAGGTTATAGTTATTAAACGAAAACTCTTTATAGGTCTACAACTTCTTATTCTAGACACTAATACTAAAGTCGAGTATTAAGATACTAATATTATCCCTTTTATAAGTCTACTTAGTATATAAAGGAAATTTATTAACTATCTATAAAAAGATAGAGGTATAAGAAACCTTAATATATAGATTAGCAGAGGAGGTAATACTAGCCTAGTTAAGAGATGTCTAGCTATCTTGAGTTACTTTATTTAGGACCTTGCTAGTAACTAGGACTATCTTAAATAGTAGCTTTAGAGTCCTAGTTATCTTAAAGCTACTAGTTTTAAATAGGTTACTCTTAGTACTTAAATTAACTCTTATAACTATACTCTCTCTATTAAGGCACTAATAAATAAAGTTATTAATCTCTATTCTTAGAAGCTCTTAAAAGGAAGAAAACCTATTCTAGTAAACCTAGCCTAAAACGACTCTAAGAGTAAATAGGCTTCTAATAAGTACTCTAGGTATAAGAGTACTAATTTAGACAATATTAAAGACAAGGATATAGAACCTATAGATATAATAGAAGCTGTGAAAACTGTAAAAGTAGTAAGAGTAGTAGAAGCTATAGAAGCTATAGAAGTAGTAGGAGTAGTAGAACCTATAAGAGTAGTAGAAACTATAGAAGCAGTAGAAGTAGTAGAACTTATAAAAGACACATCACCACCTACTATATAAAGTTCTAAAATTAAGCCGTCTCTAAAACACTATCGTCTTAATACTCTACCACCCCCACTATACCAGGTATCCGCTATACTCTCTAAAGAAGCCTTTTAGATACTACTCCAACCCTTACTAATAAGGCCTACTAACATCGTATACGCTAAGTATAGAGGACTTTTAATTAAACGTTTTACTAGTATATAAAGGCGTATTAAAACTAATAATACTAAGTATCTACTTAGTATTAATTAATCGATTAAAGTTAAAGTTAAGCCTAGTACTAACACGTCTAAAGAATAAGATAAAGACATAAAGCATAAGCGACTTCTTATATATTTAAGAGAGTATATTAAGAATCGACTAGACTAGCTAACAGATTTCTACTATATCTTAAATAACTACAACTATACAAATAATATAAGTATAAGAGAAGATACCACACTAAGTAACTTAACTATAAGAGGCGTCTTAGTATATACTATAGATATAGAAGGAGAGGACAAAGTTAATACCTTAAATCAACTTCTTAAAAGACTCTGATTAGTCTTCTTACTTATATATTCTTCCCTAGCTTTTTATTCTTTAAAGGTTTTTTTAGCTAAAGGTTTATTAAAGTATATTAGTATTATAATCTAGGAGTATTTAGATCGAGTAAGAGTATTAAATATCTATACCTATCACGTGATGTAGGTCTTCCTAAACCCTCTTATATATAAGTAGAGAGTAATTCCCCTCTAGAATTACTCAAGCAATACAATTATATTGAAACTCATACTATCCTTTCAACAAGGTAAGAGGGTAAGCAAACATTCCGGGGGAATGTTTTTCCTAGCGTAGGTAAGAGAAGTTTAGAGTAAACATTCCTCTCACTCTTCCCCCTATCTCTCTTCCTCTCTTCCCTCTTCCTCTCTTCCCTCTTCCCTTCTTTCTCTTTCTCTCTTATTTATTTCAAAATAATAGGAATTATACGATATAAGAGTTAGGTAATAGGGATCGATAGCGAGGAGGCAATGTTACTACTATATACGTAATACTCGTTCTCTCTCTTTATCCTTTAATTAGTTACTATAGTTAAGACTACTAGTCTTAATATAGAGAGGGGGAGAGAGGGGAGAAGGAGGGGAGGGAGAGAGAACTTAAATTAAATAATATTATACTTTAAAAAGTAACACTTTACGATTTACGATTTACGATTTGCGATTTAGTCGTTTCCGACTTTTGGTACATACGGGATGCCGTACCAGCCGAAACCCCACCGACTCGGGTACAGAGTCTTACATTCTTTCTTACTTTCTTTCATTCGAATTCGACTCGGATGCGAATCGGTACGCTCTCGAAGTGAGCTCTTAAATGAGTTATCACTGTCACCTACAACGTTACCTCTCGATGTTCGCCTCCGACTCTACTTTGAACTTTTTCTGATTTTACTTTGAATTTTCTCCGACCTGCTAGGCGGATCGGACCACACTCTTTTAGCGAACGCGAATGCTTGCTTTGATATAGAAGGATTGGAACGAAGTCTCTCTTTTTTGCAAGCATCTACGAATTGGGTCGGTTACGATTCGGAGCCAAAATCGACATCTCGACAACCGTCTCGCTTACGACAATTTCAAATAAATAAAGCATCTACGAACTCGGGTTAGCTACGATTTAGACCCTAACCTTCTCGCTTACGACAAATTAACGAATACGACAAATGTTGCAACACTTATACCATCCCGATTCGACCCTGAACGACAAGAGATAGATAGACTCGAGGACGAGTCTTTTTTTAAGGGAGAGGGATGTGATGGCATGCCATCCTGGATAGCTGGGAGTACCTGCCACATATAAGGTTTCGGCAGTTGTTGTCTTATATTGTCTGTTTTAGGAAGGTTACGTAGGTTCGGGCTTTTGTATTAGCCGACGTATAACGTTAGTCGGTTTCGGACCCTTTTATATAGTCCGAACCTCTTATATATAGTAGCCTACTCCTAGAGTAGAAGAGGGATAGTTTTTCCTTTTCTTCTATATCAGAGCCTAGTATCTACGTATGTTATTCTACTAAACGCACTCCTATATACCTCTTTTATAGTTATATATATTTCGTGCCGTTATATTACTAAGTTTTAATAAAAGGTTCTATATTACTACTACCTCTACTATCTTAGCCTACTCTACTAACTATCTTTAATTTACTAATTCTTATATTTTATCTAATATAGTAAGCCTTTTTTTAAGCGCTTCTTCTACTAACTAGCCTATAGTTATTATAATAAGTAACTTGATTCCTTCCTCATATACTACTACTTTTACTAATACTATCTATAGCTAAGTTTCTACTAGTTAGTTAAATACTAAAACTTAAGAGTTTTCTCTAAGTATAAGTTAGGCTAAGGTAAATCTATAAATATATATATCTCTTAACTATAATACTACTTTAATTCTTATATAATACTTATTCTACTAGAATATCTTTACTAATAAGGCTTATAATTCTACTCTTAAAGCTTCTAGAAACATCTTTATATATACTTCTACTAACTTTATAGATTAAGAGTATAATATAAGTATAAAGTATTAGTATACTCTATTCTTAGCTAACTCTATAAGAAATACCTCTCTAGTAAAATAACTACTATTATTACTATAAGCTACTCTTAACTACTTAAATAGTCTTACTACCTATTATTAAAAACTATATAACGTGTTTACTAATATTATAGCTTATTATAGTTTAAAAGTCGCTTATCTTATTATATAATTAACTATTAATAATATGAATCTTACTCTTAACTTTACTACTAGTAAAATAAGACTAATATAATTAAATTCTACTAAATCCTATAGTTATAAATATAAGATTAGTAGAAGTCCTTTTATTAGCTTAAGAGGTTCTAAGAATTAGTAATTTAGATATAAATAATAGTATATAGTAATATCCTTAGTTCTAGTAAGCTACTAGAATCTTCTAATAGTTCTTCTTAGTATAAGTTTTTCTATAAAGTACTTATAAGAATTATATAATTACTAAAGTACTACTACTATCTACTCTAGTATAATATAGAACGCTAGTTTCCTAGCTCGTTCTTAAAATACTAATTTTAAGTATAATAGTTTATTCTCTTCTAATATTATTAAATTTATAGCTTACTTTCTAGTAACTTTCTTAAATAATTTAGTTAAGATTCTTATATATAATATAGTACTTATAATTTTATATTCTAGAGTATTAGTATACTATAGAATAAACTACTTTATCTATTATTCCTTCTTTTTTTAAATTTATTCTTAGATATTATTATAAATTAATTTAGGTCTTAAAGTTCTATCTATCTCTACTTCTCTATTTATAATTTCTAATACTATAGCTAGAAGAGTAAATTCTTTAAATCCTACTAGATATTAATAAGCTAAGTACTTAATAATCTTAGATAATCTATCTACTACTACTAATAATTTCCTAGGTATATTAATAATTTTAAAGTTATACTTAGTAAGTCTTATTTACTAGTAAATAATCTACTCTTTTATATTATTACTTTAAATTACTATTATTAAAGTAGAGTAATTAGTATATACTTTTACTAAGATATTTATTCTTTAAATAAAATAATATAATTATTCTAAGCTTAGAAGTACTATATAAGCTTTATACTTAGTAGTATAGTACTTTTACTATATTAGTATAAGTTAAAAAGATATAAATATAATAATATTCATTTTAGCTAGTTTTATAAACTTAGCTTCTATTTTAATTATACTTCTAAGTAGTTAAAAAAGAATATCTCTATAGCTAGTCTCTAATATATTAGTTACTAAATAATATTATAGATTACTATCTCTAACTATAATAATATTTATATATACCTCCTTTTTTACTCTCTTAAAAGCCTATATATATTTTTCTAACTACTTAAAGCTAGTAACCTTCTATTACTATTCTACTACTTCTCTTAATTTATAGTCTTTTATAATATATATTATTAAGCTTTTAATAATTATTAAAAGGTTTATATATCTTAGTATATAATCCTTTAAGAATAGTAGTATAAATAAGAATTGTTTTACTTTCTTAGTACTTTTAGAGACTACGTAATCTCAAATTATAGCTAGCTTATTAAGTACTAGCCTTAAACCCTCTTTAGCTAGCCTTTAATATCTTAGATAGTTTAATTTAGTAACTATAAATTTCGTCTTAAGTAAGCTTAGTATAAGCTTTACCTATACTACTCTTAGGAAGTAGTATTCTCTTAGAAACTATATTAAAGTAGAGAAGTCCTTTATACCTTCTTAGTTATTATCTATAAAATATAAGAAATAAGTATTCTTATTAATATCTAATAGTACTAGTTTAGTATTTAGTTCTAGTATTACTAAGTACTCTAGATCTTTTAATTTAGAGTAAGTACCTAGTACTCTAGTAAGTCCTTATCCTATTACTTAGTAGTAATACTAGTCTAACGTAGTCTAAAACGCTATTTTATACTAATAATTCTTAAATAGCTTTATAGCCTAATAGCTATTACTAGTATCTAATAAAAACATATACCTTATATCTAGCTTTATAATTTACTATAAAATAGTTTCTTATTATTTTATTAGATACTATGATTTTATTATAGCTTTATTTACTAGAATATAATTATATACTATTCTTATTATATTATTTTTCTTTAGAATTAATTATATTCTTACTAACTAGGGAGATTTATATTAGATAATTACTTTTACTACTACTAGTTCTAGTAATAACTTCTTTTAATATTCTATCTTCTTTAATAACTATTTTATAATTAATAATTTCTTTAAAGTATAATTATAATATATAGGAATTCTATATTTAACTAGATCTATTTTAGATATCTTTCTAATATTATCTATAAAGATATCTCTCTATTAAAATAATAACTTTTATAAAGTATATCTCTTTTCCTCTATATCTACTAAATCCTCTATTATCTTATTTATAATATTCTTAATCTTCTCTTATTTAGGTTTATATAGTTCTTATACTTTTATCTACTTTCTCTTATATTATAAAGGTCTTTTAGTTATAAGGAATCTATATATTATATTAAATATATCCTTCTCTTTATCTACCTTCTCTCTCTATATTAGACTTTTAGTACTAGCTTTAATATTTATTTATTAACTTATAAATATTTCTATTTTATCTTACCTAGTCTACTAAGAGTTTAAAATTTATATTCCTTTATCTATTCTAACTTCTAGTATTTTATTATTAGATAGGTTATAATTTCCTATAACCTTAATCTTAATTCTAGAGTTTTCTACTTCTTTAAATCTTACTCTTTTTTTTATATAAGATGCTTTAGTACTACTTTAATTCTATTTTAGTAACTTAACTATAAATAGACTATTCTTATAATCTTTACTTTTTACTATTATAGCTTCTTTTAAAAGTTATACTCTAATATTTATTACTTATCTCTATGACGGTATGCCGTCCTATATAGCCGCTATTACGTGGTATATGCTATATATATTAGCTTTCGGTAGTTGTTGTTTTACATTATCTAATTTAGGAAGGTTACGTCTGTCTAGACTTTTGGACGTACTTCGTAGGTTCGGGCTTTTGTATTAGCCGACATATATCGTTGTTCGGTTTCGTACCCCTTTTGTATCGTCTGAAACCTCTTATATATAGTAGCCTACTCCTAGAGTTAGAAAAGGCTAGTTATTGTTTTCTTCTATATTAGAGCCTAGTATCTATATACGTTATTCTACTATACGTACTCCTATATGCCTCTACTATAGTTATATATATTTCGTGCTATTATAAAAAAATAATAACTCTTCTTCGCTAGTAATAGCCTTAATAATATCTCCTTTAAGCTTGTTGCTACTCTTTATTTAGAAGTTGATTCGCTCTTAATTTAGAATATTACAATAGTATTCTTAAATAGCCGGGTAATCAGAGACTACCTAGATAGCTAGTAACACTAGGGTTTAGTATCTATATAGATAGCTAGTAAAAATCATGTTTTAGTATACGTTAAGGGATTAGAATACGCTAAGTGTTCCCGAGAGTCTTAATAACTCTAGGTTTAGTAAATAAGTCGACTTATAATAGTTATCTAGAAGGCTTCTGAATCTAACCTTACACCCCCCCCCCCCCCCCTAAATCGACGAAGATGTCGAACCTAGTTCCGCCACAAGGCGTTGAACAACCTTCTAGAGCCACCCCCCTTTCTAAAAGCCGCCCGAATAGCACCCGCACACCAAGATCTAAAAGATCCTAAAACAACAGTCGAAGAGACCAGCAGGACTTCTCAAATGCGGACCAGATACGGTCGGTTGTACAAGCTTTAGAAGCAGAGAATCAAGAAACAAGGAATCGGCTAGCCGAGCTAGAAAGACAGATAAGCGACATTCAAAGTTAACAAATCGCTACTCCGAACCCTCCCTGATCCGATCCTCTTTTGAACCTTCGATCGAACCCTCTCCTGCTTTAAAGCCCTAATTACCCTTTTCGGCCACGGGTAGCTGCCTCTAATGCCTTTTAACATACCCCCTATCAATATCTTCGAAATATCGAACCTAGTTCTACTAAATAGCGTTGAGCAACAACCCCTTCTAGGGCTATACCCCTTTTCAAAAGACCCTCTAAACCCTCTCTGATCTATAACCGTATACTAAGACCTAGAAGTTCTCGACAAAACGATAAGCGAGACTTCTCAAATACAGACAATATACAGACGAGATAGTAGTATAAAAATAAAGGACAAAACGATCAGTTAGACGAGATAGACATAATCATAAGCGAACTACAAAGTCAACAACTCAAAAAAACACTCCGCCTCCGAACCCTCACCGATCCGACCCTCATTCGACCCTCCTTTGCTTTTTAAGCCCCAATTCAGACCTCTTTCGCTTAAGGGACACCGCTGCCCCTGATGCCTTCCTACCACTTCCCAACTCTCGAATCTCGAATCTCGAATCGGATACGAATCAGTCGAAATACGCTTTCCATCAGGACAAAACTTAGAAACGAGCTCTTAGCTGAGTTATCGCTATCTTTATTAATCCTAACCAAACATCATCCGACTCTACTCTAAGCTTTTTTCTTAAACCTCTACCAGCGAACATTTAAAAAGACTGCGGTTACGGACCGAGTCCCCGCCGGTACAAAGGTTAAAAGAGATGGAAGTGGAATTAAGAACAAGATTACGCTGAAGAAACTTTTGCCGACTTCAAAAGGTCGCTTTTCGAGTACAGCCATACTCGGGGAGATACCAGAATCGGAACGCTTCTTCTATATGTGGGACACATACCTCAGCTCTGAAACGCGTCTACTGCACTTAAGAGACGCTGGAATTACAACCCTGGATAAGGAGAGACACAGAAGCACTGAATATTCAGAAACGACCACGCCTGTCGATATCAGCACTTCAGTTTAAAACACCCCTCCCTCCTTATCCGATTTAGCTCTAAACTCCCCACGATCTGACAGCAACTCTTTTTCCGAAATCGGAAGATGAATAAGTCCTTAAGTACCCTAAAGGGAACGAGGCGGCCTACGGGCCTGAGCAACACAGTTCATACGACAGTACCGATAAATGTCGTACCTGAAACTACTCCTTTTGTTGTCCTAAACGTCGGATAACAACTTCAACTTTGACAACTTCGGCATCAAGTTCATTTGACCAGCCGAACCACCCCTTTTGTTGTCTTCGGAACTTCGGACAGCATTTTTTTAAACTTTGATAACATTCGGCAACAACTCTTTTGTTTTGACTAGCCGAAACCCTACCCCTTTTGTTGTCTTGAACTTTAGACAGCGAAACTTTGATAACCTTCGGCAACAACTTCGCATTTGACCAGCCGAAACTACTCCTTTTGTTGTCCCGAACTTCGGACAGCGAAACTCTGATAACATTCGGCAACAAAATCCTTTGACCAGCCGAAACTCCACCGACTCTGATCAGAGTCTTACAGTCTTTACATTCTTTCTTACTTTTATTACTTTCTTTTCACTTCTAGCCGGGCCAGAAGTTCTTTTTCATTAAATTCTTTGAATCGGATACGAATCGGTACGCTCTCAAAAGGATAGTGACCTCTTAGCTGAGTTATCACTGTCTACGACATTATCGACTTTTCGTTTCCGACTTCACTCTGAGTCCCCGCCGACATCAGTTCGGACGAACCTACACTCTTTTAATAAATTCGAATCGGAGAATTCGAATCGGATGCGAATCGGTACGCTCTCGAAGTAAGCTCTTAACTGAGTTATCACTGCCTCTCAACCAAACGACCTCCGACTTCACTCTGAATTCGCCTCTGTCTCTGCTTTGAACTTTTTCTGATTTTACTCCGAACTTTTGAACTTTTTGAACTTTTTTTCTGACTTTACTCCGAACTTTTGAACTTTTTGAACTTTTTTTCTGACTTTACTTCGAACTTTGAGCTTTTTACGACCTGCCGGACAGGATCGGACCACAGTCTTTTAGCGGACGCGAATGCTTGCTTTGATATTGAAGGATTGGAAACGAAGCCTCTATTTTGCAAGCATCTACGAATTGGGTCGGTTACGATTCAAAACCGACATCTCGACATCTCGCTTACGACAAATTTCAACTAAACAAAGCATCTTCGAACCTGGGTCAGCTACGATTCAGACCCTGATCTACCTTCTCGCTTACGACAAAATCAACAAATACGACAAATGCAACACTTACACCATCCCGATTCAGCCCTGAACGACAAGAGAGAGAAGACTCGGGACGAGTCTTTTTCAAGGGAGGGGGATGTGACGGCATGCCGTCCTGTATAGCCGATATTACGTGGCATATGCCGTACATATTAGCTTTCGGTAGTTGTTGTTTTACATTGTCTAATTTAGGAAGGTTACGTCTGTCCGGACTTTCGGACGTACTTCGTAGGTTCGGGCTTTTATATTAGCCGACGTATGTCGTTGTTCGGTTTCGTACCCCTTTTATATCGTCCGAAACCTCTTATATATAGCAGCCTACTCCTAGAGTCAGAAAAGGCCAGTTATTGTTTTCTTCCGTATCAGAGCCTAGTATCTACATACGTCATTCTACCATACGCACTCCCATATGCCTCTACTGTAGTTGTGTGTATTTCGTGCCGTTACAATCTCTAACTTCTCTACTAACTACTTAATTTACTTTATAATAGTTTAATACTAGAATAATAAGAAAGGTTATCTTTATTAAAAGCTATAGTAATACCTAACTATCTCCTCTTCTTTTATAGATATATATATATAGGTTTAGATTCTAGTAATCTAGATATAGATAGAAGTATACTTTTAACTTCTATTATATTTAAGCTAATCTATTTCTCTTCTCTACTATCTAATTTCTTATTTTATATAGATTTTAGTATTATAGTAATAGATAGTTATACCTTCTACTAAGACCTTAACTCTTCTATTCTCTTCTTAACTCTTATTCTCCTCTTTCTATTATATAGCTAAGATTAATTTAAAGCTATTTTAATAGGATTTATAAGGTAACTCTCTACCTTCTCTTATATATCTATTAACTACTAATTATTTAATAATAATTATATTAAAAGTATTTTATCTTAGTTTTCTAATTATTCTAAGATATCTTATAAGAGGACTAAATTCCTATGCCTTTCTTTAAAATATTATACCTTAATAGATAATTATATTCTAGGTTCTAATACTTTTCTCTCTAATCCTTCTCTTTCTAGCTAGACTTTATCTTTATAAGTAGAGACTAGGCTTTCTACTTATAGTTAGCTTTTAAACTAAACTATAGTCTTATTATTATAAATTATCTAATTATTAGTAAATCGACGCTAGCTAGAGTATTAGCTTCTAGAAGTTTATTTCTATCTTTATATTCTTATTTAATCTTATTTTATAATTCTTTAAATATCTAATTAACTATTTCTTTATTCTTAGAATCTACTTTCTTAATATATTCTTTAGTAACTTAGGCTAACACCTATATAGTTATATTATAGATATATTATACTATATCTTAAATTTCTACTTTATATATATAAACGATTTTTCTAGCTATAGATAATTTACTATATAAAACGTTTAGATTAGTAACTACTTAAGAGACTTCGATTCTCTTAGTTAGAATAGTATTCTTAAGCTCCTTATATTTACTTTCCTTTATCTTAATCTAATATTTCCTATTCTTATAATCTCTTATAATTCTATAATCTTATATCTACTATTAACTTAGTAATAGTAAATATAAGGTTCTATCTAGGATAAGATATATGTTAATAACTCTATTAATACTACTAATATATATATTAAAGTAGATAAAATATTCTAATAAATAAAGTATTATATTAGCTACTTTAATTATAATCAAATAGTTTAGTCTTAACTTATACTTTAAATTCTATACTACTAATTCTAGTATAAGGTTATTAATAGAACCCTTATTTAATAGTACTTGATTTAAATTATAGATTCCTTTCTAATTAATATAAGATTATACTACTACTTATATATAGAAGTTATATACTTTCTTAGTTAAGAACAGAGTTAATTCGTTTTCTAGCTAGTCTAAGTATTTACTATTAGTTATCTTCTATATTCTTCTAATTATTTTTAATAAGTACTATAGTTATTATATTAGTATCTTTAACCTAGAAAACGTTAATAATATAGCTATCTCTTAGTAGCCTAGCCTTTATAGAGTTAGATTTAGGTTTAAGTTTAAGTAGTCTTATAAGTTTAAATCTATTCTTAAGAGACTAATTATAAAGCTAAAATAATAATATCTTAAGCTTTATATTTACTAAATTTTAACTAAAGAAAAGTCCTCTTATTCTATTATACTTATAATAAGTTACTTAGCTTTCTTTATCACTACCTTCTTTTTTAGACTAAGAGTAGAGAGTTAGAGTAATAGCTCTTATATAAGTATAGTATCTTCTATAATATTATCTTCCTCTTTTTTAACTATAAGTACTCTATATTTTCCTTTCTTAGTTAGTCTATTAAAAGGTTTTATAGAAAGGATACTACTTAAGATCCTTATACTTAACTACTTCTTTACTACTAATACTTTAATCTCTTATAATTATACTAGAGTTAATATATTTACTAGTGCTTATATTTCTACCTTCGTTTTATATACATATCCTCTATTATAGACTATGTCTAAATCTCTAATATTCTACTTATTAATAGTAGAATTAGAGATATTAACTATCTACTTTAGTAGTACCTAAGTAACTATTATACTATCTAATATTAATCTATTCTAAATTATCTAAGTTTCTTAGCTAGTTACTAAATTATTACCTATTACTAATTATCTAAAGCTAGCTCTATCTTAATTTATCTACTAAGGCCTAATACTATAATAATTTCTTATATTATTTAAAAAAGATTATTCTTCTTAATTCTCTTAGAACTAATAACCTAATAAGTTCTATTAAAAGTATTAGTTTTAATTATAGTAAAGCTTTACTATATAAGCTTATATTATATAATTTTAATTCTATTTATCTTATTATTTCTATTATTTAGCTCTTAATAACTATTTAGATAAAGAGGTCTTATAGTCTCTAAAACTATAACCTTCCTTTCTATAAGTATAGTATATAAATAGCTTTCTTAGGCTAAACTAAGTATTAGGTCTAGAGATAAAAGCTATATTAATACTAACTAGTACTATATTTCTATTTCCTTCTTAAGAAGGAATCCGATTTTAGCTTTAAGAGACTAGGGTCTACTTTATAAAAGAGTTAATAAGAGCTTTTATAGTAGCTATATAATGATTATTCTTTTCTTAATCTATTTTTATAAACTTCTATATCTAACTAAATTCTAGTTATAATCCTAAGTTATCTACTTCTAAATATATATTAGCTGCCTCTACTACTCTTAGGTTATAGTTATCTAATCCTTTAATAGTAGCCTTTATATTTTAGATTAAAGATTTAATCTTAATAATCCTTAATATTACTTTATTAGAATAAACTACTATTCTTATTAATTCTTTATTAAGTCCCTTAATAGCTTACTTATATAGCTAAGCTTCTATAGTATTAGGTAAATCCTACTTAATATCTTATATTTCTATATAATACTTATAAAGAGAGCGTCTATTCTAACTTAAGAATATTATCTTATCTACTACTAATTCTACTTTATCTTCTCTATTCTCTTAAAGAAATCTATTAATTAATAAAGCCTTTAACTTCTTAAAGTCTCTTTTAATAGCTTATAAGAGATCTTAAATATATCTAGTAGTCTCTTTATAATAATTAAATATTATAATTAAAGACTTCTCTTTCTTTAATATAACTAGATTATTATAATTAGCTTTTATAGTATATTCTATAAAAGTTAAGAACATCTCTATATCTTTATATAGTAAACTATAGAATAGTAGAACTAATACTATAGATAATATATTTAACTTAGTAGCGATTTTCCTCTAAAATAGTAAAGGTCCTTTATTTAGTAAGAGAGTATTTCTAACTATAGCTAAGTTTCTTTTCTCTACTAGTAACAAGTCTAATATAATAGATATTTCTATTAAGAATTCTTAAATAGCTTATTCTAAGAGTATTAGCTATACTTTTATACTCTACTTAAGTATTAGTAAACTCTTACTTTTAAAATATATATTAGCTATTAGTCTCTTATCTTTAAAATCGAATTATAATAGCATAGGAGATTCTAAGTTAGACTTTATAAAGTATAGACTATTATAAGAAGGTTCTTTAAATTTGTTAAAAGAAGTTTCTTTAAATAGTAATCTATCTTTAGTTAATATAAATAAAGTTAAGAGACTGTTTATTAAAAGAGAAGGTAGCCTCTTAAAGATATAGTAGTAGATTATTTTCTTCTTTCTATTTTATATAGAAGTCGTATCTATATACTGTTCTAAAAGCTAAATTAATTACTATTAATAATACTTATAGATTTTAAATATCTTTAATATTTATAGTATTATAGATATATACTATTCTTTTAGTTCTAATATTCTAATATACCTTATATATACTTTTTTTATAATAGTAGATACCTAATATTATAGGTAGATTTAAAGGTTTCTAGTACTAATATTTAATTTTTTAATTTAGAGAATAAAATTTTAATTTTAGAGTTAATAGACTAATACGTTTATTAGATAATTTAAAGATTCGTTACCTTACTAAGGATACTATTTATATAGTAGTAGCCTAGAGTCTAAGGATAAGGGGTAAAAGTATTATATTATATAGTAATATAAAAAGAAAAGACTAGCTACGAGAGGCCTAAGTATCTAAGTACAGGTAAAATGAATTGTCAGGCCGGATAAGCGCCGAAGCGATTATCGCCCCAACAGCGTTCCAAAAATCGCTCCATCCGCTCCGTAACGAGGCTTCTTTTGCGAAAGTTAGCGCATGGTTATCCCGCTTGCTAGACGCGTTACTTGTGAAGCGTATATCGCATTGAGCTTTCCTTTCTTTCAATCTCTTCATTCTGTAGTTAAAAGCTCGCGTTATTACTCCGCGTATACGTACGGAAGTACAACAGCTCTGCTTTTGGTCCTGTGGCAAGAACAGAATATTGCTCAAATTTTCTTATTTCTCCTCTTGAAATTGTCCTACTGCTTGGTTTTCTTTTGCTGTCTCGCTGTATATTGTTCGTTTTTTATGCATATTCCTTGCATTGCTGATTTAGTGCCTTTCGGGCTCATCCTATGATGCTGCTATTCCTCGTCTTGTTTTCGTCTTATCATTTATTTTTCATTTTATGGTTTTTTTACTGTACAGAAGTTCATTATCTTTATGGTAGAATCACAACAGAGGTCTTCCGGTCTTTCACTTCAGCGTAATAGGTATCTACCGAATGGATGTTCAGGTGTAGGTACGCTGAACGATGACCCGAAAACGCGGAGCTTTAGTGGAGAAAGCTGCCTGCTTGGGGTAAAGTTTCCCCGCACTCACCGAACTATCGTCTAGCTTCCACCACTGCCAGAGAAATACATCGAGCGCCACCATACCGCTTGATGGAATATCAGGTCTTCAATCACGAATTACTCTCCTACCATGTCCAAAATCAAATCGATTGAATATTTTCGCGTTCCGCCTCGTTGGCTATTTGTCAAAATCACAGATGAAGCGGGAAACGTGGGATGGGGTGAAGCGTCGCTGGAGGGTCACACCCAGGCCGTGGAAGGCTGTCTGGATTCTCTTATTGAGCGATATGTTGGAATGAATGCTGAGTAAGTTTTCTCTCCGGAACTCTAGTCCATTGCCAAGTGATATTTACTGACAAGTTGGGAAGTGATATCGAACATATCTGGCAAACAACTTGGCGTCTTGGTTTTTATCGAGGAGGTCCAGTATTCATGAGTGCACTGTCGGGAATCGACATCGCGTTGTGGGATCTGAAAGGTGTGAATTTCCAATGTTGGAATTGCTCCTCTGGCTGACCAGCTCTCAGCAAGAAGATTGGGAGTACCGATTTACGAACTTCTTGGCGGTAGAGTTCGAGACAAACTGAAAGTTTACGCATGGATTGGTGGTGATCGACCTTCTGATATCACAGCTCAAGCGTGAGATTCTCCTTCCCGAAAACAGCATTTGACCCCAAAATACTAAAACAACCCAGCCAAGTCCGGAAAGACCAAGGCTTCACAGCAGTAAAAATGAATGGAACAGAAGATCTAGGTTGGCTTGACTCACCATCTGCGCTAGACGACTGCGTAGAGAGAGTCAAGGCAGTAAAGGCACTCGGGATGGATGCAGGAGTTGACTTCCACGGTCGTGTCCATAAACCAATGGCAAAGCAGCTTGCGAAACTACTCGAGCCTCATCGACCTTTATTTATTGAAGAACCTTTACTTTCAGAGCACATTGACGGAATCAAAGCAATTTCTCAAATGACAAGTACCCCAATAGCCCTCGGGGAACGACTTCACAGCCGATGGGATGTACGGCCTTTTTTAGAAGCAGGTGCAGTGGACATTCTTCAAACGGATATCAGTCACAGTGGTGGTATTTCCGAGATGAAGAGAATTGCCGCTATGGCCGAAGCATATGATGTTGCCATGGCTCCCCATTGTCCATTAGGACCAATTGCACTTGCTGCCAATGTCCAAGTCATGGCAACAACAGCGAATTTTGCCATTCAAGAAATGAGTCTCGGAATTCATTACAATGTTGGCGGTCAAGATCTGACAAGTTACACACATAATCCAGAAGTTTGGAAAGTGACCGGAGGATATATTGACTTGATGAAGGGACCCGGACTTGGAATTGAGGTTGATGAGGAACAAGTGAGGAGGTTGTCTGAGGGCGCGAAGCCTTGGGTCAGCCCCGGCTTTATTGGACCAGGTGGTGAGGTTAGAGAGTGGTGAGTGATCTAGACTACAAGTCTTCCATTTGCTAGAAGCAAATCGAATTGTTGATGAAACAAACTACAAGAGGCTTTGCAACTCTACCTTCTCAGAAAGTGAAATTTTCCCCGCACCCTTACTCACTGCCCAGAGGTTTATTTGCGCCCCATTTGAGTATGACTTCCCCACCCCAAACTAAGGATTTTTTACTAACTAGTCTCATCTTCTCTACTGTTTTCTTCTTTCGTCATTGCGCATTTCACGTTCCTGCTTTCCAATCGAATGCCTCACTTCGAAGAAAAACAGATACTGTAGGAATTTGCAGGCCTTCTTTGTGATGAACTGTTCCCAAAAAGTCGAGATATAAACGACTTTGACGTGGAAAGAAGTATTGGAACGGCGCTAAGTCGGGTGGGCCTTTGCCAATCAAGCCCAAACACAATGGAAGACAAAGCGCGGAACCTCCACGTCTCTACCTACTCGAATTGTGATTGAATTAATAAAAAAAAAACAGACGCTAGTTGCAATTTCAGGTCTCGCTAGTAAGAGTAAGATTACCTTGTCACTTAACGAATTGGAGTTCTATTTTGGTGGGCATTAGAGTTCCAATCTTTGTACCAGCCTCCTCAAGTACTACACTTCCAACCCATTTCTTTTTCCACAAGCATGCCGCACAACTAACTTCTGAGCTCCTACTTAGTCCGGTCGAATCTACTTTTTCCCACAATGTTATGCTAGCATCGTCCATTTGTGACGTCTAAACAACCTCAACTGAAGGAAGTGGAAGCCAATCCCGTCCAGTAGCGAAGGGACAAGTTTCTCTATGGGGATACTTGCCAACAACGGAAATGTGCATGTTGACTCAAACATCAATTGGGTACAGAAATGGTATCTTTATCTTTGGCACTGGTCGCAGAGATGGCTGCACAAAAGGGAGCCGACGACCCGCAAGAATATCATGGACGGCGAGGTGGCGGTTCCGAAGCAGTTGTCTTAAAAAGCAAGGTTATTTGCTTGCCTCTGAAGCTCTTCTTCCTCAACAGAGATGATGACCCATTCCTTGCCGGTATTACGGGTGAAGAAAAATCTCGACAATGATAGGTATAAAAAACACACGGAAATGTTTACTGGTGCTAAGTACGAGGCAGTAGGACAAGAGAGCCAGTCACGGAAGGGAAAATTTATTACGATTGAGTAATTTGTTAGTATTTCTCTCCTGCTGTGATATCAGGGCCACGTAACTGGCTGATATTCACAGGGTCTGTTCGATATATGCGCTTTTAGTTAAAATAATACCGTTCAGTAGTTATTTTAGGTAAACTTTTACGTTATAAGAGCCTCTAGCACAACGGTTTACCTTGTATATTACACAGACTAGTAGCTAGTAATATAACACTGCAAACTCGGTTGGGTCACGTGGCCTCCCCCTCCTATTGATTTGGAGCAGCCCAGGTTACGGAATCAAGGTATAGGCAATCGAAAAATGAGAGAAGATAATTTTGTGTAATTTTACTTTGCAAAGGTAGTATGTAACAGTAATATATCTTAAACTTTCCAAGTGTTTCAATTTAAATCGTTAAATTAAATAAACAACTACTTTTTACGGGAACACTATAAACGGATATAAAGGATCTTTTATGTATTTCAGTTTGAAACTTCACTCAGTAAGATTTAACATGTAACCTGGAATCGCGAAAGCAAATTAAAGAGAGAAACCCTAGATCACAATCCGGTACTGAGTTGCACCCAGTCAAGATAAAAGGGGTTTAATCTCTCAAAAAGATGGAAGTGGGATATACTCTAGAAGTTCGAAACTCTATTTTCTAAACGCCCGGTGCCCGCGTTTCCTATCCAATGCCTCGACCAATGCTTCGATCTCTTCCAACGCTCCCACCAAAGCTACGCGTCTTCAGTGTTCCTCCATTCGGTCGATGTGTGCTGGCAAGCATTCTTGTTCTATCGGGACTACTTCATGTTCTCTCCGTGCGGCCGCGTTAGCAGCTTCGTTGCCAGCGCAATTGGCGACTGAAGTATCTTCTCCATTCAATCTTGGGCGAGTGTCATATCTGTCTTGTCGAATATTGTTTGGCCATGGGAGAGAATTAAGGTGATAAGTCGGAGGTGCAGGAGGGAAGAGACCTCTTGGTAGTCCAACGCTTGGAAGAGGAGCCGAGGGAGTAGACTGTTGGTTGTTACTGGTCCTATTTTCCGGGGTATTCAGTGTGCCTTGGTTGGAAAGAGATGGATGTCTGCTTGTTGCGTCCCTCGAGCGTTCCGGTGACGGTGTTTGGGTGGTGGTTCGAGGGATCGTATACGTAGTGGTCGAACCGAAAGAGACATGTTTCGGCTTTTTGCTGTTTTGAGACGACATGGTTACTTGAATATGAAACCTTCTGTTAAGAACTTGATATATGATGTACTGTTGCCATTCAGGTTTGGGTTTTGTTTTGGAAGCGAAAGCTGCTGGAGGGTCCTTTAAATACAAGAAAATGAAGGCCAAGGATACGGAATGAATGTATTTCAGAGCAAGTGAATGTTTTCGAATATGGAAAAGTGATGCGATGCCTTGTGAATAGTAAAACCTACTACAAAATACTCTAAAACTATATCGATGACATCTAGAAACCATCTGAATGGCCGGCCACCTCTTTCTTTTGTAGACATCGCTTATCCATACCAACTTGGGTAATAAAACACTAGGATATTGGTTTTGATATTGGATGGAGTTCTTGTTCTCGTTCACTAATGTACCACTTCTCGAACAAAGCTGGAGAAGCCTGATATTATGTTTCTTTGCATTTTAATGTCTTTGTGGAAGAACTGAGAGACATCATGCGGAGTTATGATGAGTAGACCACTGAGGGATATGTTCCCGTGGCTCTTGCCGCGTGACGGAGATGATAACACGAGATAAAACGAGGTGAGATTCGTGAAGTAGGTAGTAGAGGTTTTGTCTCAAGAGGTGACTGAGAGCCAAAGAATTGCCAGCAGTTATATCATAGCTTTCAAATAGAGGTTATATGTTTTTAGCATATATTATTCTGCTAGGTGACAAAATCATTCAACTCAAAATTATGAAACCAAAATGTAAAGGATAAGATGAAAAAAACTGGTCATAAGACCAAATTTCGTTGATAAGATGAGAAAGTTTTGAGAGAGAATATTTTAAATTATTTTCCAAGTATAAATTACCCTATTTTGGTCCAAACAGAAGACGCAGTAGTGCTACCAACAAAACAGAAAACCAGGGAGCGCTCATAAAAATACTCCTATAAGAAAAAAGGTAATGGGTATAAAGGAAGTTACAAATGATATATGCAAAGTATATATACAAGAATGGAAAATGCAACAAAAAGCCAGCTACGCTAGTCTCGGCTCTCACTAGAGACCTTGACGCTCAGCCTCAGCTACAGAGATAGGAATTTCAGTCATTGCTGCAAGGCGGAAAAGATGGCGTGCCTGCTCGGCATTGTCATAATCTACCGTTGCTGTATCTGGTATTTTGTGAGCATTTTTACTCTGTAGAAGTGGACGAGATTGAAAACCTACGAAGAGTTGTTCGTCCATCAAACATGACGACTGAATGTTTTTCCCAATGGACTCTTGCTTGGAAATCATGGCCCATTCGAATGTGATCGAGTAAGAACTTGACCACAACTTCGGACTCCTCCTCTTTCAATCCAATGTACTCTTTTGGCCATTCAGCGTTGGTAAAAAGCGCTCTCTCGCCAGTCACTGGGTGAACCCGGACAACAGGGTGTGTTGAATCGACAGGGTTACTTCGAACCAAGCCTCTGTTGGCTTTGGCGTGGGCAATTAACTTCTCCGAGGTGTGGACTGCTGTCATTTGGTTGACCATTCCTTGAAATGCCGGAGAAAGACGCTGGTAAGCTTCAGACATATCTGCAACTACAGTATCTCCGCCGACATCTGGGCAGGCCAGTATACCGAGCATGATATACCCTGGTGGTTGTCTTTCGTAAGAGACATCGTGGTGCCATATACAGCTCGAAGTTTTGTGCATGAAGAAGTTTGCAATTTCCTTCTTGTTCCCGTCCCTGTGAATGATATGAAATTGAGGAAATCCCTTGACGGCTCCCGTCACAGGTTGATGACTGAGCTTCCCAAAATATTCCATAAATTCAACTTGAAACGTCGGTCCTTGATGTAAAAATTCCGACTGCTCTCGACAAACAACCACTTTTCGTAGTGATATGAGAAGGGCAAGTTCGTCCTTCGCCTCCTGGCCGAGAGTCTCGAGTTTCACTCCGATCAAAACAGTGCCCATTTTTGGAGTCAGGGGAATCGCCTTTACACCAGCCGTAAAGAGATGAGGCATTTTCTTGTCGGCTCGCAGTGCTGGATCATGGTATTCGAACCTTGGCACCTCGTCAAACCAGACACCTTTCTCCCATACTGGTAGATAGTCCGGAAATTCCGTGTTATTCTTGATTTTGGCTTCATAATCTCCCGAAGGCGGCATATACGGAACATTGATATCGTAAGAAACCTTAGGCTCGGGACCCTCATAATCTTGATAGTCGACGTCGTCGGTTCGTGAAGGGACCATTTTGGATGTTGGTGACAAAGTGCACTTGGGGCTGGCAGCGAGACCTTCCTTTTGCCGTGAATATATGGAGCTTGAAAGAGGTTGGGTGGCCGACGTTGAAGTGAGGAGGTGTGGTTTGGTCTTTATAAAGAAAGTTCGAGCTGGTCCGTGTTCCCTGGCGGTGAGGGCAATTTACCCGTTGCTGATGCTGATTTAAATAAACGTTGATGATATTTTGGACTCGGGTGAAAAGGAGTCCTTCTCCTCAAGGATGTGGGTGGGAAGAGGTGAGGTGAGCAGGGTGAACGATACTGCTTGGGGTGACCCGGTCAGATCGGTTCTTGATTGCGGTTGGAAAAGGGGCCTGGCCATTAGACCCATTAGACCCACCGTGGAGAGGAAATTGGATCCGCCTGGTGCAGTGGTGTCGTTTGGGTTGCTACTTAGTAATTTGCATCATCGTCATGGTCAATTATTAATATCTCATAAAGATCTGAAGATCATCGTGGAGCGGATTGGACGCTCATGTACCGTACCGCAGGATGGGATGTAACTCTGCTGGTAGATACGATACGATACGATACGATACGATACGATACGATACGATACGATAGATGTAACCATACAACACAATACTTGCATGAGAATGAATCTCTGGTCATTGGGTCGTGAGCTAAAGAAGTCTTTCATCCCGAGTCGTCGCGAGACTTGGCTTGGGCTGCAATAAACCTTGTTGGGCCCGGCTTGGAGGCGAGAGGTTCATTTGAAAGCCGAGCCGCAAGGTTGAACCTGCCGTGCCACTAGGCGTTATCGATAAGGAGTTCGCTTGGCTAGTGTCGCGTGTCTGGAAAGGGAAAGGTCTCAAAGTTCATCCGAAAACTCGGTTATCTAAGCCGGGAACAACCCGACGGTCCCTTGACATGGTAAGGTCCGGAGCCGTTTTGAACGCCTTCATCAAATTCATCAAAGGATCCTAGAAACATTGCGACTTCAACCCAATTAATGATTATTATTCCCCCCTTTGGCGTCATGGCCTGAGCAATCCAACTCACAACCGAGGGCTCATCTGAAAATAGCTGCCATGGTACATGTGCCATGTATGTATCTATACGCACCCCGCCTTTCTGTCATGGACGCCGTACAACGTGGCCCTCCTCTATTCGAAGCACAACAAAGCCACGAATGCAGACAGTAGGAAGATCATACTACTGTACAAGATGACATGGAGAGGTGCCCTTGACAACCATTCGCTCCAGGTCCTTCATTTTCGGGTCTCGACATGCTTCTCTTCGCCGCTTGCTTGAAAGATGCCAATCTGCTATGGCACGAGTCGCACTGATGATCCGATCCAAACAATTGCCTGGGACGAACCTAGAATTTCCCGGGGTATTACCGACCTGCCTTCTAGGAATTGAGGGGCTGGGAGACCCAGATATCCGTTCGTCTGCATTGTCAATCTTCCAAGCATCTACCTTCTTGTTTGGAATTACTAGCAAGGGTCTTCCTCTTCCATGATACGTACCACTACTCGAGTACCAGATTTTACATTCAAGTCCCAATGCCACGACAGGAAGTCCTATTTGGGTGTCCAGCATTGGTTTCTGATTGTGAAGAGCGATGGTGATTGTTTTGTTGAATTGGACGCTCATGGAAGTCACCTGCACTTTGCAGAACCATTCCATGAAAATATATATTATTCTACGCACTCTACCATTTGTAATTGGGTTTCGCTCTATCCTTTCAACCTCTTCGCGAAGCAACCTCTTCTATGACCTGTTGTTACAATTCCGTACAAGGTTGCGTGTGAAATAACACCCTTCCTACATTTTCTAGCTATGAGATCTAATTCCAAATACCCTCGGTGTCCCTAAGTCGGCTTCGCGATAAAATAGTGCGCCACTTGTCGTACGACGATCGTCAATGCAGTTGCAGAGAGCGACGATTGCCAAAATGCTTCGTCGCAAATCAAATGATCACTACAGAAGCTCGGTAGAAGAAAGCGAGGATCAGCTGAGTCCAGTAAGAATCACCGACTTGCCTGTGTATTCAATGTTACACCTAGGACAATGTGCAAATACAAAGTCGGTTCCAAAATGGGGCCAACGACATCCAGAATGTATTCTGCTAGTATAAAGAGTCGCATAGTCTATAAGACAATTGCAATGCCATTTCGCTATGAAGAGCAGTGGCGAGGCATGTTACATCCCCGATCGCACAATTCCCTCATCCCACTTACACGACTTAGGTAGCCAAGTGCGACCAGGCCGATGTTAGGGCAGGAACGACCCTTACTAGTCTAACATTCAACATGCAGCAAGTCAAAACGACAAGGAAAGGGTATCATTTTACAAAAGAACAAATTTTTGGGCATCATTAATTACGGCCCTTGCCCTTATTAGTGCACTTGCTTATTTCCTCATCCAATGGCATTACCAGGATTGGACTGCCCAAAAGGACTTCCTGAAATATTGTCGGTCTCTTTTGGTGAGTACTTCCTCCATACTTTGAGGCGCCTCGAAGGTCAATACCATACAGAAGCTGGGCAAGTTCCATAAGCTTTTCAGGTCCTGCTCTGGAATCTGCCAGCGTGGTAAAGTATTGCCCCCTGAGCAGCCAACGATCCTTCAAGACAGAATACTTTAAAGCTCAACTAACTATGCTAAATAGCAAGCAAATCAAACTTCCACAGCCCCTTGCGATCAAGCAGTTACAATCCCATTACCTCCTCCGCCATTCTCTCGAATACAAGTGGCCAGGCGCTCTTTACAATCCCACCTTTCTGCCAAATTGGAGCGTCATCATAAACTTGGCGTACCTCCTGTAATCTTAGGGTTGCTTTCTATGATATTCTTCGCGGTTGCATTATTGCTATATGGGCTCAAAACGAGCAAAGTGTACCCGTTCCCCGACTGCCAAGCAATCCAGTTCCTTCTACTCCGGAGTCGAATGTTGTCCCAAATTGGGGAAAGAATCAAAATGGTTCTACGACGCAAAAAGCGGCACAGGACACAAATCTCAGACGTCGTGGTGTTACCCAACGTGAAGTTAATCTGGCTGCTGTGAGTGAGCGCAAGCAGCTAGGCACACCCACTGCAGAGCGAATGATGGTCAATGTGCAGAGCCATGGATATACGGCGGCAACACTCGATTTCTACCTGCGACGATCTCCAACCATTTTAACCTGCTTGATCCCCAGAGACTTGTTTTCGCTGAAGGATCACTAGAGAGTACTATTTTCACGAACACGCTGAAGAAGCTCGCTACTATGACGAAGTTCAACGTGCCGAAGAAGTGTGTCAATCCGAAGAAATCCGCTTTGCTGGAAAGATTCGTATCGACGGATATATTGGGGCCTGATTGAATCTCTGGATTCTGTTTTCTTGTTTGAGCATGGGAAGTAAGTGAAACCAAATCTTTTAGCGACGATAGTCAAATAATATTCGGAGCACGCGTGGAGGAAGGTTTAGAGAGAGCAATGACCGAAAAAACATGTGAAATATTTTTTGGCTTCGTGTCTCAAGGGGTGTAGGAATTTGTGGATAACTACGAGTAAAGTGCATGCTATTTTATTCTCTACTTTTTCAAATAAGACCTGGGAAACCCTTTCAATGATTCTAAACAATGGGATTCATGTCGAGTTTATTTTTTGCAGAGGTGTTACACATATTCTATAATAGTTAAAAGAAGAATTTATAAAACACTGTTGAAGAGTAAGAATCTTTAGTTTTTCTTGAATTCTTTCTATTTCTCTAAAGAATTCAGAAAATAACATTATATAAAGAAATATCAGAGGATAACTAAACAGTACTACTTTATAAATAGTTGTAAGTTTATTTACAAGTTTATCTTTTTCTAACGTGTTAAGACAAGTGGATTTGATAAAGAATTATTAGTTAAAGGCCTTATATTTCCATGGATCATTTATTGTTTTAACATTTTCTAACCACGAGTTTAAAGTCACGACTTTCTCCAACGTGCGTGATACGGCAGTTCATTTACCTCATCTGAATCACAAGTCTGGAGAAAGAAATACCAAGGTAGCTAGCTAGCTACCTGTAGATGAGTATGTTTAAGACCAAAAACTAACTCCTATAATAATGTCGGAGTAGTGTAATACCCCCTGGACTATTTCCCCTGCGCGGATCTCGCTCCAAATGAAGTTGTTGACAGGGATATCCTGCCATCTCAAGCAAATCATTTCACGCTCTCGACGAAGCAATGTGAAACTTACACGAACAAACTGTGGTGACACAATATATCGAAACTTTCTTCTAAAGATCAAAACTGTTGATAGTGTTTCTTCTCATTTCATGCTTTGGTTTTTAATGACTGGCACCATATCGTATAGCTGTGGACGTATGGTTGGGCGGATTGGTGAGAGAATATATCCCAAAGACTCCAGGTGAAAACATGGAGTGAGACGCAGAATATATTGAAGTCGTTTATATGGATTCCACTCTTAGATGACCAACGGGGAAAGAAGATTTTTGATTTGCTAGATTTACATGAAGAAAAGGGGTTGGGAGGTGTACAGGATACTTTGTCGGTTAGTCGCGGAAAGTTTCTACTACCTAAAGTTCTTTTACGGCGCATTCGACTACCTCGCTTAGTTCCTAGGAGGTAAATCGCCTCGTGTTGGACACTAGAAGCGGCAGCAAATCAATCACCCGTTGTGCGCTGTCCTCTTTTTCAAGTACAGTACAGTTGAGGTCTAGAACTTGGTTGTTCTTTGTTTAGGATGCTTTGCCTGATTTGCCCTAGAAAGATCGAACAACGAAGGCTCAGGAGGAAGGTGCCAGCCTGAAGTATTGACTGACACTTTTAACGTCTATCGCGAGCTTGCCTAAATTCAGTCTCTACTATTTTTGAAGCCGGCCGGCCACGCAGCCAAAACTCTGTTGTGTTACAACTGGATATACGTCCCACGTTTCTTTGTCATTGAACAAAGTCATTATTCTTTCTGCGCTTTTTTGTTTCAAATTATTATCACGTCTTAACAAAGAGCAAACTCTATTCCAAATAAAAACAGACCGCTAATAGGTCTATTAGATACGAGAAACTTCTATACTGTTCTCCCAGCATCTCCAATATTTTTGGACCAAAAGACTAACAATGCATAGAATCAAGAGAATCTTTTCCCGCCAGGGACCTACCCGTCCCAAAATAACTGTACGACAGTCCGATCAGGAGCATACAGATATGTCAGATGGAACAAGAATTCTTCATTACCAAGTCATTAACGTTAATGAGATTCTTCCAGATGGACACGCTCGAATTTTTGATGACTGGGCTAAAAGCCCCACAGGTATGTCATTAGAAAACCAGTACTGTCAACTAGAACTGGCTCGTTTCATAACCCTCCCTCATCAAAGGTTCAAGCCATCCCAAGAAATTTACGACATCATCCGTCGTCCACTTCCTGAAGTCAAAACCAAGGACCAAGTAGCAGATCTTATGAAGCTGTGGTTTGGTATCTTCAATACTTGGTTCTTTGCTGATACTCTCAGCAAGACAAAACTAATCGTTGACAATTTTGAAACCACCACGGATGATGCGCTCTATGACCCTATAGAAAACCTCATAGTAATCATCCCTGATGGATTCGAACACTGCAAAGGCGATTACGAAGGAAATCAAGCGGCATTTCACATCATCGCCTTGCTTCACGAGATGGTCCATTCTTACATAGCGCAAGCCTCTTGTCGATGCAAGTCCTGTATTGAGTACAGCCATCCTTCGTATGGCGGTGAAGGTGTTGTATCAGGCCATGGTCCATGCTTTCTGGATTCATTTCTAGTCGTGACCAACATCCTAAGAGGGGTTGTAAAATGGCCTGTACCAACTCTAGCTTCTGATGCAGTTTATTCCATGTGTGTTGATGGATGGCAACCTTCGCGTAGGCAGCTGGACGATTGGGACGTGAGAGCTGACATTTATGGACAGCCTAAAGACTGGGATTCTGAGAGGATAGAGGTTTTAAGTCAAGACCAGCCTCTCAGAAATCAATCGGAACTCGTCCTGAAAAACGCAGTTGCGAAGTAATTTCTGCGTTTGACGATACCATTCTTCGTAGAGTTCCATGAACTCAAGACTGTTGAAGTCAAGACTCCGTCCCCTTCCCCTCAAAACAACTCAAACAATTCAAACAAAATGCTTGGTTTTAGCATCAAGAGTGACAGATGTAACTTATTGTGCCATCTTTTACCATATACCTGAACAATATCTATAAACGCTCTTAACCTAAAAAGCTGGAACAATGAGATCAATCAAGTGTAGTAACGTAGAGCATTTATAAAAGAATTCGTGATGGACCATAAGATGGCACTAGGTAGGTCGCTTTTTTCGACGTAATATTATTTTCTGGGAGAAGTATTCCTGAAACATTGAGAGCTATTTGCTGCCGCTTTTATTCTTCACTGTGGAAGGGTTGGCAGGCGCCTGCAGCTGAACTGCGGCCCTTTCAGAGCGATTGACCCTGCTAAAGGAGGCTTAGACACCCATGCACAGGGCTCTCAGAATGGGATACAACTCTCACTTCTAAACATCGGTAGCTAAACTCACCCACTTCAAACAATGTTTCAACATGCTTCCATTCCCATTTCAATATATCATACAATTGCAGAACACGTTTCGCTTTGGGCCAGCTCAACTTAACACCCCACCTTCTATACACCTCTCGACTTCACCGAACAGACTGAACAACCGCGCAAATGAACCGATTACTTAACCAAACACAGTCCAAACACCTAGTTGGAGCCTTAAGCTACTCCATTTTACAGAACAACGAACTTTTTAGGAATTCTGATAACTTGCACCACTACGCTTGCGTTTTTCTTGGTCCAATAGATCTACCAGCGCTGGACAGCTGAGAAGGACTTCCATGAGTACTGCCAGTCTCTGCACGTATGGTCTCTCCTACTATTGTAGTGTAGGGCTGCGATATTATAACCATTGACTACTAAGTACTTTCGCACCGATAGGACGCAAACCAAACAGCGACAGTGGGTTGCAGTCACGAACTGTCTACCCTTCTTCCGCCCCCGCCGTTCTCGCGAATATGGTCGAAGCGAGACATAGAAGAGTTGAAATATATGTTAGATGGAGAGTGTTTGATAGCATAAGATGCGCGAGCGAAAAGCTGGACGATCCAGCCAGCGGTGATCTTTCTTATTATCATACTTCTCTTTGCATTCAAGTCAACCACGTATGGCCTTTCGTTATGGGAACAACGGCAAAGCAACTCGACATACTACTCTCGCACAAACATTATTCATCATCGAGACGAAGAGAGCTCATTAGAAAACAACCTCCCCATTCAGAGCGATGGAGAAGACTATACAACAACCCTGGAATCGGAGAACCGCAAGGGACTTCGACTACGAAGCCAACGCTCCCAGCCCGATGAAATAGACCTCACTGCAATATTAGCACCAAACCCTGACTCAAAGCGTCTCAAAGCGTCTCAAACCTACCAGTACCAATACTTCCCGCGGTACACGCATGTCTAAAAGGAAGGACTCGAGTAAGCAAGTACCTATATCCTAACGTCTCCTTGCTCCTGGATGGATAAAAGACCAGACTACCAATTTTGATTTTTCTCAAATTCCACCTGAAGTGGAATCTTCTTGGCTGTTGGAGGACCCTAACTTGTACCACCCATCTTTCGTAACTCTCTATTACACCTCTTAATACCCAGTTCGTTGATATTTTCTAGGAAAATGGTCAATTTCCAAGAGAAAATATTGAGTATCTCAAAAGGGTTCAAATAACGGAACCAGAACCCAAATTAAGGTTCCCAAATGAGTATCTCTTGACAGGGTTCGTAGAAGTCCTTCGTTTCATTGTACCATATTGACAATGTCCAGGGAGCATGTATGTTTGGAATTTGAAGAAGAGCAATATTACAGAGAAGTTCAGTATGCAGAAGATGTGCGTGTAGGAAAAGCCGGTCTAAATCGAGAGAAGAAGAGCTACCCGAGGGAAAAGTTGTAGGGAATTTTTTCAAGAAGGTACTTGAGACGTGAAGAAAGGAAGAGGAACAAGGCCGCCAACTTCCCAACAGCTGTTTCCGATGGAGGCAATCGCTGTGTATTGAAAAACATTGAGCCATAGAACCTTTGAGTTGGGCCAGGAGTAGCGACTCGTTTCAACTTGTATATAATCCTCATCACTCAGAATTCAACTCAATTCAAGAGGAGGGAGCTTCGTTTATTCTAGAAGCTTCGTCTTATGAAAATAAAAAGCCAAACAGGATACATAATGAGCTCTGATATTGTTACCGCAACCCAACCCCAAGCGCCTCTGGCCCAAAGAACAAAAAGCAAAAGCACAGCCAAGCTGGGTTGAGAATTGTCAGGCCAACGGCCAAGTTGAACCTTAGCAGTTCTCAGAGTCCACTTGGAAAGAAATTAACTCTACCGCAGACCCCTCCTACTTTAGATAACATTTTTTACTATCAGGTATGTTTCGTTAGCGTCTCTCCCCTCTCTCGAACAGCAGCTCATTCATTATACCCAGTTTATACCCAGTTTATGCCCCATGAAAAAGACAATTTCTAAGAAGAGGAAACCAAAAATCACAAAGAAGGTAAACACGCAGAACAACGGCGTGCAAAAGACATAGAGTCAAAGGAGTATTTTCTTACTAACACGGTTTGCAAATCTCGCTCATTTAACCAGATCTACTATACCGAGAATATTTTGCCAATGTCTAGGGAGTATGTATGTTTGCAGGCTGCAGAAGACCAGTACTATCGCGAGGTTGAAATTGCAGAAGGATTACATAGTAAAAGAGAAAAGCCTCCGTTCTCACAAGGGCACCTATCCACAGTTTGCTAAAGAAATCATAGGGGAAAACCAGAAAACCTGGAGTTCTTTGAGCGCCCATTCATCCCTTGAATTATTTCATAGCCCTTCTCCTCTGGTTGTTAGCTTATCAAGTATGGCCAGTGAAAAGGCTTTTTTTTGGGGGGGTGGTGGGGGAGGGGGAAATATTAAAACCTCTGAAGTGCCTTGAAACTCTGATTGGGAAACAATGTTTGTTCTTACCCTGTCTCTGACTCCCTTCAACTACTAAGTCGCTGATTTTACCCAGGTCTTATAGTCAATTGAAAGATGAGGAAAGCTGGTATTACGAAGCAGTCAAATCTTGGGAACAGTATCGCATCATCCCGGCACGCCCTCGCACAGCGGACGACACGGAGGAGCGTAACAAACGTCTCCATCTACAGATCGACCCAGTGGATTCAACTTTAAAGCCACAAGATTTCAAGGATATTGCAAGACCAAAACACCAGAAAGTGTACGAGAGAAAACACGAAATGAATGCGCAAAGATTTTGGTATATTCCCTAAAACGCAGCTAACACGGAATTCCCCTGAGGGGACAAGCCAACGAGCTCAAGCATTAAAAGTACCCACCAAACCCAACAGAGTGATAATGCCTCATTTGCATTTGCCATCTTCCTCCACCTATCCGTCTCCCTCACCATCAATCCTCGTATTTCGAGTTCCCTACTCCGAAACCATCAAGTTCATTTGCAGAATTTGTGTATCAGTTCACCCCAGCCCACATAACCAACCCGACTTTACAACCACGTCTCCATGTTAAAACCCCATTCTCTCCAATCACTGACTGTATGTGCCTTCTTGTGAGTATTTATAGATTTATATAATTAAAGAAAAAATCCGGTGGTGGGGAGTTGGTTACATTGCTTATTCCGAGGAGCTTGGTTTTCTGGGGTAGTCGCGAGGGCGATTGAATTTCATTATTACTATGGACAAATGTAACGACCCGTGAGTTGGAGGGGTGATGATCTAATCAATCCTCGCCTTCTCTAAGCTCTTAACCGGGCTGGAGAGATTGTTGGCAAGGCGGACGACAGGACGTTTGTACTTTGTATGCTTGCGAAGGCGTTTCCTGGCAACCATAACGGGAACCGAGGACTTGGTGACTAGGTAGTTGGAGAAGGATCCTAGGATAACACTGTGGATCGTTAGTACATATAATTTGCCAATAAACTTTGGTGACTTACCCTTTAAGTGCACTTCTCCCTCGACTACCCAAAATCACCAATGTAGGCGAAATGTAGTCGATGACCTCTGTAATCAAGTGCTTTGGACTCTTGCAATGAATCACCTCAATCACCACTTTCACCTGCAATTTCGTTTTCCTCAAGAGCTTAGAAAGTCGATCAGTGATGTCCTGTACAGCTCTGTATCGATCTTGTTCGGCTTTATCCCGCTGCCTGCCCATGGGGCTGGCACTAGCACTACCTTGATCCAATCTGAAGCCTGGACCCAATGGGCTAGGTGCTAGTATGGGGCCAAGTATAGGTGTCGATGTGGCAGACTTTGTTGCATCGCCAACCGCCACTGCTTGCTCCTTTAAATGCACCTCATCTGACATGGTTTCAATCCCAAGTTCTTCGTCCACACAATAAATTGCAAGTAATGTATCCCCATCACGAAGCACAGTTCCAATGGTCCATTCTAGCGCATGAGCTGCCTCGTCACTAAGATCCGTAGCTACAAGATACTTCCTGACACGTCGCTGGTTTTCATGAGCTTCTCTATGGATTTTTGCAAAATCCCCACGATACAATGTACGGACACATCGCGAGGTTGCCGGAGTAGATGTAATAGAAGTCATGTTGACCGATAGCTTTTGTGCACGCTTGATGTCAGTAAGATCCTGTTCGGTATCAGAATCTACCGGTGTATTGAGACCAGTGGTTCCTTGATCATCGAAACTTGTATTTGGATGGACCCCAGGTTTGCTTGATTTCAATTTCGTTCCCGATGGTGCTGTAACAGTAATCTCAGGCTCCAGAAGTGATCGAACCTTGTATCTCGATGCGATTGCTTCACCTAGATGAAGTTAGCCAGTATTCCTTGAAAGGAGTTTCTTCTTTACACATACGCTCTTCTTCAGCGGCGGCCATCAAACTCTGAGCTGCCGCCCTTGGGCCTTTGGCCCGACCCATTCCAAGTGTTGTTTGACTCTCCGTTCGAGGTTGTTCCTCTTTCTCACTGTCCCTTCCCCTACCCGGGCCCTTTCTCCCACGGGCACCTTCATCGTCTGATGACCGCACCTCGTCGTCGCTGCTCTCAACTGTATCCTCCCCATCTACAGGCACATAGTCTTTCTCAAGTCTGCCACCATCTGGGTCGCTTCCTTCCCGGCTACCCCCCTTTCGGCCTCTACTACCTAGTGTGGATAGACCACCTCCCGACAGAGCCAAATTGGCATCTGATAACCTCCGGTATGCACTATTCATATCAATTACTCTGCCATCGTTAAGGACAAATTTATTGGGGTCGGGACTGAGTGAACTTGTATGAGGAGAATTCGATCGCAATCCAAGCCGGTTGTGGGGTGATTTAGACTTTGCTGTACTGATTCCAGTGCTAGCAATCGAATGATTTCGACCCCGCTCGCGTGACCCTCCAAATACACTCAAGTCACCACCTCGGACAACTTCAGACATGGCACTTGGAAGAGAGGTCTTCTTTCTCGCTTGTGTGTTCCTTTTGGGCACCAAAGGTCCTCCGGGGTTGGCAGTTAAAATCCCAGCAAACTGATATGCCGAACTTGGGTTCGTTTTCGTTTCCAGGACGTTTGACCTGGGTCCAAATTCTGCTGGTCTGCTTGCTGCATCGGAAAGGCTTCGGTGCGGTATGGAATTTGTAGAGTAGGCCTTGTGATTTGTTTGCGTAGGAGAGGCCTGGGCACTCATCGTTCCTGTTGGAGGAGGTGGTGGGTATGCTGGCCCATCAAGGTCCAACATACTCCTGATTTTGCCCATTCGAGGGGGGTTCGCGGCCGGCTTCGCAACTGGCCTCGTAATTCCTGCATTTGTCCTGGCGCTGGACACATGTCTCGGAGGAGCATCTTCTGCGATGTCGAGCATGCTCCGTACAGGCGATCTAGGAGTAAAAGGCGACTGATCGCGCGCAGAGCCTGCCGAGCTGGCAGGGCCCCTGGTGCGCCCGTTCGAAGAGCCTTCCAACAACGCCAAAACATCTCTCCTCTCCTCGTCCAACATGGACTCCATCGACATGCCCACCATGGTTGCAAATCCCCAAATAAAGACCTTGTGCGCTCAGTGTGCTCTCTTGGCAATGAATGTTGTACCTTCGGCTGGAGGCTGGGCGGTGATGCTGCCAAGAAGGATATCCGTAGACTTGGGTTCGAGGAATCAAAGCTTGCGGTGGATGAAGCGTCAATGAGAGCGAGCACTAGATCCGTGCGTAGTATAGTGTGGTAGGTATAGGCAGGAAGGGTGGGAGAAACCTTCATCCGTTGATGAACTTTCTTGGGTGGCAGCCGAGTTCGAGATTCTGCATTGTGGTAGGAAGCGGTTTCGGGGTAGAAGAGGAGACTTAGGTCATTGCAACCGCGCGACTGTTGGTGGTGGTGGTGGTGGTGACTTGTGCCTTGGAGGACGTAGGACAATAGGCAACGGGAGCACTGAGTTAAATTAGTTGATGATGTGTTTTTTTGGATTGGGTGTTGTGTCGGCAGTTGAATAACTCGACAGGCACACGTGGGCGAGAGGAGGGGGGGTATATGCTCGCGTAGAGGGGGTATATGCTCGTGTAGAGGTTGGGTTGGGTTGGGTTGGGTATAGTGAATTGGTGGTGATGGTGGTGTTGTTGTTCGTCTTGCGCCTGAGGTGAATGGAAAACGGAAGGGTCGACAGAGGAGCTTCAGGGCAAGCCTCCAGCCTCCAGCCTCCAGCCTTCAAGGTTCTCTTCTCGCTTCGCACGTGCAAAGCCTTTGGGCTCCTCGCTCGCTCGCTCGGCTTTCTTTCAGACTCACTCAACTCAACACCACGATTCTGTGAATCCTCCTGCCAATTGTCGAATCAATCAACGCTGCTGAGCCACTCTTTGGGTGCCTTCGAATCAGTTCGCCTGCCAATGCAATGGTCTGTCTCAACAAGCCAGCGCAATGCAACAACGGCTTTGCAATTTCCACGAGACAACAAAAACAACACCTGACAACCACGTCTAACCCGGGTCATGGGCGTATATAAGGATTATTCTTCAGTCGCTCTTCACGGCCCATCCTTGGGTTGGGGGGTTGGGGGGTTTAGCTTGCAGCTATTCTCCACATGGCCGACCATTCAATTCAGTTGATTCCGGGTTGCATGCCCTGGAGCGGGGGATAGCGGACCAGCCCGAGGGACTACAACTACTGGAGGTGTAGGTGTGTGGGTAGACGGGCATCAAGTGCTCATGGCGGAGCTTCATTGGCAAGAATTCAATGGGAAAGGGCTGGTGAGCTATCAAAATCAACCTCAAAGCCGTGGCGGTCTGCAGTTTACGATGATGGCTGCCGACATGACATGGGCAAGATGGCAACATCCTCACCAGAGAATCCTTTCCTACTGTTACTGTACCGACCCATCAATCAGCTCATCATCTCAACCCACGACTTTCTGTCCGTACTGTACAACATTTCAAAACGAGGGCTTGAAGACGCTCAAATCATGAGGCCTCGTTTACTGTTTCTGCAGACCAATTAGTTACAGAAAAAGCGGCTACTATTCTGTCACAAGACAGGGAGAGGGAGCTAAACACGACCTCAGCTAATCATGTTGCAACGGCTCTACATGCTCTTGTAACATGTTACACATTTATCGTCCGGTCAATCTCTTCTTTCAGGCTTCAAGGATGTGTCTCCCTACCTCAAGCTGGCCGATTGGCGGTTTATATACTGAAGAGTTGAGGCAGACGACCACGAGATCTAAGTCAAACCTCAAAATCATCGACATAATTACCTCGCCAAGACGGCGAGACCAGGCTCACTCCTCTCTTGGCATCTTTCCCATAACCATAACCGCATCAACCCGATTTACAAAGCAACCTGACTCTTTGTGGTTTTCCAACAGGGCCCCCGACATTTGAAAGTCGAAATCCCAAGAGACAACTGACTCTTCAAGACGATATGCCTCTACAACTCGCAGAAATCTAGCAGGCTATACAAGCCTATAACGGAGTCCTGGACAAGCAAAGCAACCGAACGACCATCCGGCAAAACCCCGAAAAGGAAGAGTTCGGGTCCTCAGTGCCTCACACCACCATTCTTGGCATCAAAAGGAAAAAAGGGCAAAAAAGGAGGCGCAGCACTTCGCCAAGAAAGAAAGACACATTCTTATCGCGGGGTCCCTTTTCAACTTTCACTCCGATTCACTCGGGCAAGGATGCCGGCTTGACAAATGCTTCCCCTAGCCTATCAAGCAGGAGTAATTCTTCTGCATCCCAAGGAACTTGGCAACTCTTGATCCAGCTCGACAAGGTGTTGTTGTTGCCATATTCCGAAGGATTTCATTCCTGGGACCTTGTGAAGGGTTGCATTTATACCGAGTACCTTCGTAGGGGTGTACACATTACCAAGGGATATATATCCCTTTATGCAGCCTTGTCTGCAATGATACAGGAAAGGAAACGTACATTCAGCCTCGAGTGAGCTGGTTTTACTACCCTTCCAATCATATCTTGAAGAGAGGCCGGGCTGGGAAATCCCCTTTTGTGATTTGTTCCAGATCACCAAGCTGAAATTGAGCATATTTCTAAGGGATTACCTATCTTATCATCAAGGGTGTCATCTTTCCGATAGCTGTACAACATCGATAACGCAAGCCAGTTTCGAACCAGCCTCTCAAAGTCTCGAGTGGGCTCATATTGTGCCGCTGTCTCTTCGTTGCGGGGCCAGCCTCCTCGTCAGCCCGCATATTTTATATTCATGCTTCCATATTATGTTCACTTTTTGATGTTCTCAACTTATCATCCCACGTACAAATGGATTACAAAGTATCTGCACTCTTGTATACCGAGTAGAGTGACCAATGGGATAAGCCATGTCTCTCACGGTTTCATTGAGAGTCATCTAAGAGGTCCGCTCAGATAATCAAAAAATCGACGAGACGGGTTTCGAATTCCTCTATTAAAAAAATCTTTCAATCATCCTAGACTCTTGGTCACAATCCTTGGTAAAGTCGTTATTATGAGTTTCTGAAAAGAAATTGGTTTCAATCCACGTCGTCAGAATACACTCCTCAGGTTTCCCTATCTCGAGTAAGATCATCTTCTCACTCGCACCTTACATGTGTAGGACCTAGGGAGCAGAGACTTGAAATTAGAAATAAAAACAATACAGAATCTTATCCCCTCCCCTTCATCACTTTCTGTTTCTGTTTCTCCTCATTCCTTCCTATCTATCATGCCTAGCAAGAGAATCACGAAAAGAATAAGACAACCAAAAAATGACAAGGCGGAAAACGAAAACCAAATTCCACAACGAAACTTCAACAACCAGAGTAAGCACGCGTGCTCGGAAATGCGGGGTTATATATCGTGGAAGCGGCTGAGATTCTCTTCCCTTCAAATCTCGACTCTCGTATGCAGGGTTTTGTGGTGGCGATAAATTATTTTTCTTCATCGAATTGATAAGTGTGACTTGTGACCCCACCTGATGTTGCCGTGTATCGGGCGCTGTCTTTGAATGTAGCATGTAACTCAACGGAAGTGGTCTTGACTAAATCAATAATTGTATCAGGAAAATGTGGAGTCTCGACCTTCGATTCCGCTTCCTAGAGCCGTAACCTCATGAATCTTGACACAGTGTGCAAACGTTGTTGAGAATCATGATCATTTCCAAAAGAACGTCGGAACGCGTCATATCAAATATATACTCCCTTGTGCAATCGACGTGGAGAAAAATCGATGAATCATATCCCTTTGATGGTTTTGTACGGACTCCTACTTACAATATGCTTACACGCCTCGTTACAGCCCCAGCTCAAAAAGGTGCAACTTAGTAACCAATTCTCTTCCTCCTCTGTCCAAACATCAAATTGGCTCTAGCACTCGTACCCGTCTTATGCACCAAACCCCTCTTCTCCCAAACACTACTCCGTCCCTCCACAACACTAACAACCTCCTCCGCAAACCTCTGCGCAAATTGAAACTTCCCACTCGCCCGACTCTGTTTCTTATTGGCGGAATCCAAGATCCATTGAATTGCGGTTCTTCTTCGCTGGCGGAGTCCAAGGGGGACGGGGATTTGAAGCGCGGCTCCTCCTCCTGCGGCGCCTTTTTGGGAGCGGATTCGTAGGAGGGGCGCGATGCTGTCGATTGCTAGGGTGAGGTATAGGATGGGGTTGAGGGGGAGGTGGGAGGCGGGTGGTGAGCCGGGGAGGAGAGGTCGGAGGGGGTTGGGTGTTGGTGGGGGGGAGGTGCGGAGGTGGTTTAGGATATAGGCCATATTCTGTTGGTTCTCTTGTTAGCAGATCATTCTTCAAATATACCCAAATCATTCCCAAAAGACAACCTCCCCTCCCAATTTGCCCAGTGGAAAAGAGAAACAACGTACCCGTTGCGCAACACTCAACTTTCCATGAACCATCAACAGATTCGTAACCTGATCCACGACTGGATCATACCGATAATGCAAATTCCCATCCTTGGGCAATGGCAAATCCGGTAATCCAAATTTATGTCCTAGCAACTCTCCATTCGAAGCCTTCTCCAACTCTCCTAGCGCCAGTAAATTGCCGAAGGTGGTGTTTTCCACATCTGCGGCCTTCTTCTCGGAATTTATTTCGTCTTTGATGACTGCTGGGGCTTTCTTTAGGGCTTCGGGGTCGCGTTTTAGTATCTAATTCCATGTGTTAGTCTTGCTTGAGGGAAACCGTGTGGAGAAGTAGGGTGATGTCATTGATTTCGAAGTCGGAGGAATTGTGCAATTGAGATGGATGGAGAGACAAACATCTTGAACAGGAGTTCCTTGCTCGATATCTGGTTTCGTTCCTCCCGTTATATCCCCCATATCTCTAGCTTCTTCATTGACACCCGGAAGGATATCTTGATTGGGACCCGAAGGCTGCTGCTTCTCCTCCGCGAACCCCCTTCGTGAGACGACATGTACGATTCGTGGTTGGTACGTCGTGATCGAGGGTCGTGATCGGATGGTCAGTGACCTTGCGGCCGTGTGGAAATTCAATCTTGGAGGCATGTTGGGTGGTATGGGGTGTTGACGACCCGACTGCGATCAACTCTGGACGGATATAAAATTCAAGCTCCCGGAGTTGATGCCTTAGGCACATATGAGGTTCCTGTTCGCTCACCGTCACGAGAGTTCGAAAGGCAAAATCTCACAGGGGTTTCAGGGAAGATCGCTGCTGCTGATCACAAAAACCCGGGAGCTTGGATCTTTTCTTGTATGACCTCCCTCTCTCATTCTGACTACATAACTATATTTTTGTTTCTACCGGTACCAAACTATTTTAATCATCTGAGCAACGTTTCAGCATCATGTCCGAGACAAGAAAATAACCATGAACCGAATTCCCCTCGAATGAACGACAGTAAGTGCCTGTACCCAGAAAGTCCATGCGGAACCATACCTGACCAACTGGGACAGATTTTCAAAAAACACATTCAGATCGTTTGTTTTCTTTTTCCACCAATTTTTCAAGAAGACCCTCCCAAAAACAAAACCTTGTTCGTATCTGTCGATATTCCAACTCCAGCACCCTTCGCTGTCCTGTGATAACCATTTGATAGCAAAACCTGACGCCGCCTGAATTCCAAATTCAAATTGCGCCAAATTATGCAGCCCCGTTCCTTGGTGGTTCCTTTCTATCCATTGCCAAAATATCCTACAGGTCAGCTTGACTTGTGTATTCTTCCTCTTCGCAGAGGAAACTCCCCTCCCTTTCTGTTGTTGGTGTTCTACCATCTCGAGCTGCTTCCAGAGGGCGAGGTGGGTGATGACTTTTGCAATTTTTGCAAAGCAACTTCGGCGGCATCCTCTCTGGCGTTGTTGACGTACTCTCCATCATACCAATATCGTGCCGAAATTTCCTGTCCTTGGACCGTGACGGTGCTGGACCAAGCCGTTCGCCCACCTGTTCTGCCATCAGCATGTTGAATTTCATGGCACAAGTGCTACGCACCTCGTCTATCCGAGACAATTTGGAAGACTGGAGGATGGCATTGAGTTTCGCGGCATCGCTCTGAGTTTGCTTTAGTAGAGCAATTGATCGGGGGAAATCCATACTTACCTTCGAGCTTCTCTTGCCATGATTGGGGTTTGTTGTTGTAGTTGCTTGGATATCCCATATTTGTCGATCGATCAAAGCTGCAACTTGCAAGTGGGCTGATGTACAGCTAACAATTGTGGAGGAGTGATAGTGGAGAGTTGAGTACCGGAAACGGCGTTATGCTTTGCAGGAAGTGGTTCCTTGATGGACTTCTTATAGGTAGATATATCGGTCTTTGGTTTGGAGAAGGAAGGAGAGTGAGGTGGCAGACAAGCTATCAAGAGGGGAAGAGCAAAAGCCTGCATCTCCCCCATGCAACACGGCAGGCAGCTAGACTTAAGACTGTTTCGGCATGATGCGTCTAAACAGATGGAGATATGCATTTCGAAGAAGTAACGTCGATCACCCGAAAAAGATAATGTCGGGGGCGTGTGTGTTGTCTCCAGCGAGGGCAGACCACAACCCATGTGCTACAGTACCAACTGACTTCGGCAACAGTACAAAAAGCAATATGGGGCTTGAGACACGCCAACGCTGCAGACTCAGCCAGCCTGTTACAGTTAGCCGTCGTCATGAGGCATGGGGGATATTGGAAAAATGGGAAAAAGGAGGGTTGAAGTGAGTTGGGCAGGTGGGGAGCATGAGCAAGGTATCGAGGGGGGGGGGGCATTTTGGGGGAGAATTGATAGGGAAAGTGGATGTAGACGTTTGCAATAATTAGCCCAATAAAACCGATGGGAATCCTTTGACCAGCCTTGGTCCAATCCGCTGCAGGGAGATGCAAGTAGCACGGGGAAGAGACAAGAGGTACCAAAAATACCAGGTCACAGACTAGACTACGCGGAGTCTGCGCTGCACGGTGCTTTGTTGCTGGGGTTAGTTAGAAACTTGGGGGATTGTGGTGGGATTTGGTGGGATGGCATTGCCCTCTTGAGAGTAGCTGGTTTTCTCACGCTTTTTGGTGTGGTGTTTCGTTGCTTTTCTGGAAGAATCAAAAATCCTTTGCAGATCCCTGACATCTCCAAACCACCACTGTGTGCGCGGAGACAAACGCTAAAGTTGATAGCTAGGCATCTGGATCCAATAACAAAATCCTGACCGCTGATCAAATCTCACATTGCGCAACACGATAGGTTGGACCTGAATCTTGCAAACTGCAGTGCAAAGGACCATCTGGTCCTCGACGTCCGAGACGCCGATGAAGCTACACCGCAGAGCGGGAGGCTACTTTCATTCGACGAACCATAAGCGAGTAGCAACTTTCCTGGAAGCTCCTTGATTCGAGCCAATACTTCCTGGTAACGCGGAGAAACCCTTGAATGGGCATAAAGTCCACACTGTATGAGGTCACTCTCCAGCCCTGCGACCTGCGTCTTTCTCTTGAAGTTGGAGGCTGGAACAACATCGTGACCTCTGGGATGCCTCACCGCCTTGGCGATGGTAGCAAACAGAGTTGATGGACCCGACAGAATGGTACAAATGTCGAAGAGCAGAAGGGAAAAAAAGTGACAGTTATCAACGACGTCCAAGCGACGAGTGTTTGTTTGCTAAGGTGGACTGATATTCCCTCCCATGATATTCAGCCAGCATCAAATAGAAAGACAGCCTGGTAATTGGTAATTGGATTGGCAAACAGATAGCTTCTTCCGCATCCTTCGGATCCTCTCACGCCTCCATGATGCCCGACTCGGATATCCACGAGAGCTCAAAGTGGCCCGAAGACCAAAGCCTAAAGGGATCCAAGGAGATAATTCTTGTCAGTGAGTGCTAAAGATACACAGATCCAATGAGATGGAACGGTACAATTCCCAAAGGATACGATGCTTTCGAGTGCGTGGCAGCTGGAGAGCCGGCCAAGTCGTATTCTCAGACTCGTGGTTGTCCCAAGTAACTAGCCTTGCCTGTCCAGCGCATCGATAGAGCATTGCTGCCCGAAAAATGAAGTCGTACCAAGTCTTCAAACGGGGGGAGGACAGGTGAGCCGGTCGTGGGACGACGGACGGATATGCAAGTGATCGAAGCCGTTTTTGGGGGTTGCTATTCGGATTATGGAACGGCATATCCGGGGGAGCGGGTATTGCGTAAGTTGCAGGAAGAGTTGCATCTTGATTTGAAGTTGGGCCGTTATCAAGGCATTGAGACCCGATTTCATGTCAAAGGGAATATATATCCCACGTGATGATCGACAATTCCACGATGGTTACCAAGGTACAAGCAAACGCATAAATTAGGTCCTTGCAGGAGAAGTAGGTGGAAAGTAATTCCAAAGATACTGGAATGAAAATTCCCTGGTGTTGACAAGATGAGAGCGTCTTGGAACTTTCCTCAACCACCCTCAAGGCGTTTAACACAGGAACGCGGTACTATACAGTTTACGATTCGAAGAACAGGATAAAGCAAAAAGCAGGCAAGTATTAAGAGAGCAAGGCAAGAAACAGAAGGTCAAGACGGTTTAAGTTAATGATTTTGAGGAGTAAACACCTTTTTCACAAGCATCGGCCTGGCTTCGGATGAAGCGGGTCTGGGCAAGGGATGTCGGTACCGAGGCATCTCGTCTAGGAATCGTCCCCGCGAAACTCGTCCATTCACTTCCTAATAAACAATCACCTAGACAGTTGCGAAACCACTTGGGAATAACTCCATAGAATAGACGAGTCGACTTTCTCTTTCCCACCTTCTTACAGTCTCCTTCCAGTCTCCTTTCTCGCTCTTTTAACCCCCCCGAAACCACTCAATATGCCCTTCAACACCAAGCTGACCCGGGCATTGGGGATCCGAAGCAAGCAATTTCTTTCCCACACACCATGATGTTCTTTTGCTAACTTCACCAACTACAGTCCCCGTAGTTCAAGGTGGCATGCAATGGGTAGGCTACGCAGAACTAGCCTCCGCCGTCAGCAACGCAGGTGGACTCGGTATACTCACAGCCCTCACCCAACCTACCCCCGAAGACCTACGAAAAGAGATCCGAAGATGCAAAACCATGACCACCAAGCCCTTCGGAGTGAACATCACTCTCCTCCCTGCTATGACACCTCCAGATTACGGAGCATACGCACAAGTGGCCATCGACGAGGGAATCAAAGTCGTGGAAACAGCGGGAAATAGCCCCGGGCCGGTGATCAAGAAATTGAAGGAAGTGGGGATTATCATCCTCCATAAGTGTACAACTATCAGACACGCACAGAGTGCCATTAACTTGGGCGTGGATTTCTTGAGCATAGATGGTTTTGAATGTGCCGGGCATGTGGGAGAATCGGATATCACGAATTTCATCCTACTCAGTAGGGCGAGACAAGCGCTTAAGGTTCCTTTTATTGCTTCCGGTGGGTTTGCAGATGGGCAAGGACTTGCTGCTGCACTGAGCTTGGGGGCTGAGGGTATCAATATGGGCACACGTTTTATGTGTACAGTGGAAGCACCTATTCATATCAATATCAAGGAAGAGATTGTCCGAGCACAGGAAACCGATACAGAGCTTGTGTTGAGAAGATGGAGAAACACAAGTCGACTGTATAAGAATAAGGTTTCGAAAGAAGCTGCAAAGATTGAAAGAGAGAGTTCCACCGGAAAGTTTGAGGAAGTTGCTCCTTATGTGAGCGGGAAGAGAGGAAGAGAAGTCTTCATCAACGGAGATGTGGATTTCGGCGTACGTAACCACTTGCAAGATTATATCGTCATCTGCTAATATTCAATAGGTGTGGACTGCGGGTCAAGTCATTGGTCTTATACATGATATCCCAACGTGTGATGAACTTGTCAAGAGGATTGAGAAGGAGGCTGAGGACACAATTAATGCAGCATCGGCACTCATCGTACCACGAAGCAAACTTTGAGCTTGTACATTAGACCTCAACTCTGATAGAATTTGCCTAGATATGAGATCTTTTGGAGTCAATCCTTGGTGGGAATTTACTCAAAATCAAATAAATGGGGCCCTTGAACTCGCTTACCCCTTTTCAAGCTTCTAGGTTTCTTGAATCCCATTTCGCGATGGACATTGGAAGTGGGTGGTAAATACATCAGGTTCGTACTTGCCTACATACCTAGCCCTCGTTGTTGCAACTTTATAGGGCAATTTAATAAAAACTTGGAACAAGCAAGCCTAAACTATCTGGATTAACACTTGAGGTAGAACAATTAGTTATTTATATCCTCGTCTTAACCGCGAACCCATCACTCACAACTGGAATATTTCCCCCAACATATATATATATATATATCGATTATGTGGTGCTTTTTTTAAACCTTACTCATTTCTTGATACGTACTCGTAGAATCCATCTTTGAAAGACGGCTCCACGAAAACTTTCTCATCCCCTTCCACGTCTCATTTACGGAGTCTCTCTTGTGATTTATCTCTTTCTGGGGGGAAGCTTTTTACATAAGTGCACTTTGACGACACACGATCCACCAAGTACGGCATCCCGTACGTACCAAAAGTCAGAATCGACTAAATCGTAAATCGTAAATCGCAAATCGTAAATTGTAAATCGTAAAGCTTAGATTTCTAAGTATATAGCCCTTTAGAGCTAAATTATAAATCGCAAATTGTAAATTAATAAACGTAGATTTTTTAGAAGCTATTTAAACATAAATCGAAATACTTAAATTAGTAATCTTAAAGCTTAAAGTAAGAGTATTTATAATTTATAATACTTAAATCATAAAGCTTAAATCGCAAAATTTAAGTATAAGTAAGAGTAGAAAGTAGAAGGTAATATAGTATATATATATCTATTAAATATATACGTATTATAATCGCTCGCTGCTTACTCTCTATTAATATATACTACCTAGTACTATACTAAATATAAGTATAATATAACTTTAAATCTATTATCTAAAATATTATAAATTATTAAAAGTAATATATATACTTAGTATAAATAATAACGTTATATAAGTACTTAATAAATAAGAGAGGAAAAGAGATAATTAAGACTTTTAATACTATAAGTATAGATATAATTCAACCTAAGAGCAAGAGACGCTAAGCCTAATTAGGTAATTAGTATACAATTAGTAAAGTAGTACTTAAAGTACTTAAATAATCTTAAATTATAATTATTTAAGCACTTTAGTAAAAAGGGTAAAAGAAGAGTAAAGGTAGTAAAAAGTAACTAAAAAGTAGTAATAAAATTAAGATATTATAAATAATCTTCTTAGTATTTATACCTAAAGTATCTACTACTATATACTCTTACTTCTTATCTCTCTTCTTATTATACTTATTATATATAATTCTAACCTTTTTAGTAGTATAAGGGAGTTGATTAGTAAAGGTTATTTAAGAGAGAGTATCTTCTCTCTTTCTCTTTAAATTAAGGCTATTTATAAAAGCAATCATAGTAGTAGATATTATTTTACTTACTAGCGTATTCGTAGGTATAAGAGGAGTAGGTAAGAGCGAATTAGAGACTCTTTTATTAAGCTCTTAATCGAGTTTTAATTACTCTTTCTTATTAATTAATTCAAGCCTATCTTTAGTAATAGTAGTATTAATATCTATATATAATTAAGTATTAAGATCTCTTATAATTTACTTATCTATATCTACCTATTATTATACTACTTTATCTACTCTCTCTAGCGTATTTAACTTAGTAGATATTATTAAGCTCTCCTTCTCCTTATCCTCTATAAGAGGCAATAGTAAGTATAAGCCTAGAGTTAATACTCCTTTACTATTAGTATCCTCCTTTATATCTATATCTATATCTATATCCTTACTTCTTATATTACTCCTAGAACTCTCTTTAGAATTATTATCTCTATTATCTTCCTTTTCTAAATAAGCAGTAATAATTGCGAAGTAGTCTCTTAGGTAAGCGATAATAATTGTAGATATCTCTAAAAGATTATCTAATTCTAAATCATCTACTAATATTATACTTACTCTAGTACTAGTACTATTCCCTAGTAATAGTATAGGCCTAGTATCTCCCTCTCTATCTTAAGCGTCATCTTTAAGTATAATAAGCTCGTTATTAAGTACCTTAATAGGTATCAAGAGTTAAAGAAGTAGAATTAGTAGCTCTTAGGTATCCTATAAGGGCGTAATAGATTACCTCTTTTTAGAAGATCAGAGCTCGTTGTTAGTATAGCTATTAAATACTACGTATACTTCGTAGTACTTTTTATTAGTAAGACCTTTTAGTAAATTAAAGTATTATATAAGAGCTTATATGTTATCTACCTCCTTATAATCTATAGTACTTAATTACTTAGCTTTCCTCTTCTTAATAGTAACGTTTATAGCTAGAAAGACGTCTTCTACTATATTAGTAAGGAGTAGTATATTAATAGAATCCTACCTACTAAGAGTAGGGATTATATAGTAGATATCCTCTAAAAGCTTAATAGTAAACCTTTTAGCTTATATATTCTAGAGTACTAATTTAAAGTTAAATAGATTCTTAAGATTACTAGTAAGTAAGTAAAGTACTTAAAATAGAAAGTCGTTATTAATTTATACTCTAACTATCTTACTATATTATATTATAGAAGTATATATAATTGTAGAGATACTCTTAGTAGTAGAGAAGTCCTTAGTACTTGTTATATATATATAGATATATAGAGCTACTTAAATATAGATTTTAATAATAGAGATAAGCTTTAGCGCTCTATAGGTTAGAGAAAGAGGAGCTAAAGAGTCTATACTAATTAGTAGTATATACTAAATTTAAGAGTACTACTTACTTTTAGCCTTTTTCTTATTAGAGATAAATCTCTTCTTATATACTTTCGCTCTAATTATTTTAGTCTTACTAGAAGCCTTTATAAAGAAGGATTGTCTAGCCTTAGCCTTTTCCTCCTAGATAGCTTACTCTCTAGCTACGGCTAATTTATTCTTCTTTTACTTAATAATAAGAGTAGAGTAGTTAGTAGTAGAACGTTCTATAGTAGCCTCTTACTTCCTTCTAGACTCTATAATTAACTATTATTTCTTCTCTTAGCTATTAGAGCTTTATGTTATAGCTTTTATAGAGTAGTCCTTTACTTTTTATAGACAGTTCTTAATCTTATTATTAGAGAGTCTTTAAAGAAGCGTAGATATGTAATTTTCTAGAGTACTTACTAGGTTTATTAAGAAGTAATAAGAGTATACTTTAAGCTTTAAACTCTTAGAATAAGAAGCCTAGACTTCTAAGCATTTAAGAGACTAATATTAAGACATTCTAGCGTGTTTTTAGTATTATAAGGTAGTAGACGTAGGGCTTCTAAAGGTATAAGTAAAAGTAATAGAATAAAAGTAGGAAAATCAGAGAACTATTCTACTTAAACTATACGACCTTCTATACCTCGCTTCTCACTTTTAGTATTATTCGTAAGGCTCTAATATACTATTCTAGTATATATTAAATAATTACTAGTTATATAGTATATTATCTCCTATAAAGGCTAGAACTTTATTTACTATTCTATAAGTATTTATAGGAGTAGGCGTAAGTAAGGCTAGATTAAAGAATATTCTAATCTAAGCGACTACTTAAAGGCTAGCTTAGAAACCTTCTCTAAGGACCGAGGAGGTTCTAAAGGTAAGTAATCGACGCTAAGCCTAATTTATAAATTATTTACTACTACTAACAAAAGTTAGTAATCTATATACTTAAAATAGCCTAAAAACATAATATTCTAAATTAATTCTTTTATCTTTAATTTAAGTATAGAATAGTATTATTTATGTCTATAAAGCTAACTAGAACTTAATAGACGTAGAACCTATAATATTACGATTTTTTAAAGATTTAAGAGTCTAAGATTACTAACTTTTATTAGTAGTAGTAAGTAATTTACGAATTAGGCTTAGTACTAACGGTTATAGTTAGTAGGTTTACTTTACTAAAATCCTCTCTCAAGTACTTAGAGAATTATATACCTATAACTATACTTATAACCTTATATAAATTACTTCTAATTTTAATTAAAAGTTGATAAACATGTCTATTTCTCTCTAGAGTTATATTAAGCCTTTTTTTATACTTAAAATATATGAATTTTAGGCTTAGGGCTTAGCTCGTATTTGATATAGGTTTATTCCTAGTTTAGTATATCTATTTACTTATTAATTATAGATAGCGAAAGCAACGCTATTAGCTAACTCTCTATGCTTTTTATAGATAGTAATATATACTTCCTTTATTATATTACTCTTTATTAACGTTCTATTTACTCTAGCTAGTAGGTAATTACAATTATAGACTATTATAGAGTCTATAGTTAGTTAGTAGATTATAATACTATAATCCTAGAGTTACTACTATAGCTAGAGATATATATTAAGTACGAGGTTACTAATAGAGAAAGAGAGGATTAAGGATTTAGAACCTTACTCTTTAAATAGACTTAAGAGACTATCTTTTAGTAGATAACCTAGAATTAGAATTATTAGAGCCCTCTACTACAACGACGACGTTTAATACTATCTATTAGTAGAAGGGCTCTATAAAGGAGGAGGCCTAATCCTGAGAATAAATTAGTAGCCTCTAAGATAGATTAATTAAATATAAATTTATTTACTAATATCTATCTCTAAATCTCCTTTTAAATTATCTTCGACTAACGAGGTATACCTATTAGTTATATACTCCTTTAAATCCTTATCTAATTCGTTATCTAACTCCTCTAATTCCTTATCTAAGAAGTTGCTATTATATAGATAATCTAGTACTACGTTCGTTACTTAATCGCTTCTATCTTCATTATTAAAGTATATACTAAATTCATCTTAATTAGCCTCTCTAGCTTTCTTTAATTCTTAAGCTACCTTAGAATATAGCTCTTACTTATATACTCTCTCTAGCTTACCTAAAAGGCCTAATCCTACTAAATTACTCTCTTAGATATATGCTAATAATTCCACTCTTAAATCTAAGTACGCTATAGTATAAGTTTCTCTCTCTTTAGTATATATTGTCTTATCGATTAGTAGTATATATCTATATACTAATAATTTTATTTTATACTATTCTAGGGTTGTCTAAGGCAAATATATATTAATATTCTAATCCTTATATAATTCCTAAAGCTTAGTAAGCTTCTTAGCAGGTACCTTAATACTATAATCCTCTACTAGATGCTCTTTACTCTTAGGATAGTAAAAGTTAGTCTATAATACTTCTAGTATCTTATACTCTTGATTAGTATTAGTACGAATATAATAGTAATTCTATATATATATAAACGTTTAAAGCTTCTTCTAGATAATCGGAATATATATATATAATATAGCGATTATATTAGAGAGGCTCTTTTTAGAAAACAACCTCTTTTTATAGATGTTTTAGAAGTATATCTTCTACTTATTCAGAGACTCTTTTACGAGCTATCTCTACTAAGCTTTAATACGTTAGTTAGTTATAGAAGTACTAAACTAATATAGGTCTAAAAATTAGTATAGCTCTCTACTACTTTCTATAGCTTATTATTAACGAAGTATATAGTAAGCGTCTACTACTATTAGAGATTCTAATCCTTAATCTAATCGTATATAGTATAGTATCTTTCTAAGGCTACTTATAGTATTATTATATTACTATAGAGTAGATACTACTATATTATTCGAGATACTATAATAGCTTTAAGAGAGAAATCGAGTATAGGTATTAATACTAGTATATATCTTAATACTAACGAACCTTAATTTATAATATCTATTAATACTCTATATAAAATTAAGCCCTAGTACGATATATTTATTATAAGTATCCTTAATCTCTTATAACCTATAATTATACCTCTTCTTATTAACCTTTAATAGCGCCTTTTAAATCTTATTCTAGCTTTATCTTTTATCTCTATCTCTATTAATACTATAAGTATTAAGGTACGTATAGAGGAACCTAAGGCTAAAGCTTCTTATAGTACTAAAGTAGCTATATTTGTAGATCTTATACTAAAGGATAGCCTCTAGCTCTTTACGCCCTTCTTATATAAGGAACTTTTAACATTAAAGACTTATCTTAAATTATAACCTTTAAAACCTTTAAAGCTTAATTACAAAGCTCTTATAATTTAACGTATATACTATACTTAAATTAGACAATTCTATATCTTTAAAGAGATATACTACTTATGTATATAAGATAGAAGTAGTCTTACTTTTTTTATATTAGCGAAGGTTCTATCTTATATTAATTTAGAGCTTAAGAGTAGTATTAGAGACGTTGATATTATACTTACTTTTAAGAATATCGCATATCTCTTAAGTAGAGACTTTCTTTTAATATAACTCCTTTATAAACACCTTATATAGCTCTAAATCGATAAACTAACGTAGTATATTTAGGCTTCTATTATACGCTCAAAATCGCCCTTTTTATACTTCCTATTATACTTAAAATTCTAGGATTATTACGCTATAATACTACTACTAAGGATATCGTACTTTAATAGATACCTAGAGCTGCTACTAGAGATTATTCTCTTCCTTCTTCTATTGTCGTTAGTACTTGAATTCGAGGAGAGAGAGAGAGTATATATAGTAGTAGGATAGTACTTTTAAAGGAAGGAATAATATAGAGTAGTATTTAAAGGAAGGAGTAACTGATTCGATTTATCTTAAGAGGTTCTACTACTAAGGATATCGTACTTTAATAGATATCTAGGGCCGCTACTAGAGATTATTCTCTTTCTTCTTCTATCGTCGTTAGTGCTCGAATTCGAGGGAAGAGAGAGAGTATATATAGTAGTAGAATAGTACTTTTAAAGGAAGGAATAATAGAGAGTAGTATATAGTATTTAAAGGAAGGAGTGATATAAGAGAGTTAGTATACGAGGTAAGTATACTTTTTAGCTTATAAAATAAATAGTACTAACCCTAATTAGGAAATTAGTATATGATTGAGAAAAGTAGTTAAAAGTGCTTAAATAATCTTAAATTAAGATTATTTAAGCTTTTAAAGTAAGCTAATTACTTTAATATTAAGTGATCTAGAGTAATTAGTTTAAAAAAGGCTTAGTTTTAAGATATAATTTAGGAACTTATTATAGTAATAAAAGTCGATTTATATAGTCTTTTTATATTATATATATATATCTCTTACTTTAATATGTTTTAATTTAATGTTTAATGCCTTTTATGATTATTTATTAATTATATGACTTTTGTGATTTACGATTTATAATTTACGATTTACGATTTAGCCTCTAAAAAATCTACGTTTATTGATTTACGATTTGCGATTTGCGATTTAGCTCTAAAGGGCTATATACTTAGAAATCTAAGCTTTACGATTTGCGATTTGCGATTTGCGATTTGCGATTTGCGATTTAGTCGTCGTTTCCGACTTTTGGTATGTACGGGACGCCCTACCAAGTCTCTCGCCAAGAACTATTGAAGAAAACAAAAATCGTAACCGAACGAGCAAAAGCCAAAAATAAACTCATTTTTTATAATACTCGATATCAGACTCGAACTGATGTTTCTTCCGAACCCCCGACACCCTTCCCAAAGGGAAGTCTTTCCCAAGACTTAACTGGCTTTTGGTCAAGCTGGCTCTTTCTGCCGCGCACTCGTGAGAGAAGCAGCTATAAGAAGCGTGTATACAGCTTGCAAGCGGGCCTCATTTAAGAGGCTGTGCCACTTGTTGTGTTCAGGCAAGCCTTCACAATTAACTTGGCTTTTGAAATCTAGTGTGGCCTGAAACCAGTGTGTACTGGGGAGTACAACTTACAAGTTTGATGGGAGGGGAATAACCAAGGTTATTACAATGTCGCATTTGGGGAGAAGCGTTTTACCACTAAACTAATCGAGCTGTTGTTATTTCTGAGTTTTTTGATTGGGAGTAGTTGTTGCTAATTTGGTTTCTGAATGGAAACTCTCCTAGCAAGGGGTGAATGTGAACTGGAAGGTGAGGAACTTTTGAAGTGATCTTGAAGAGGTGAAGACACATTCAAAGTTTTGGAACCTATTCCTATGACTCTAGCAATACGCGAAACCTTCAGGATACTACTTCTCTGGAGTCTTCTTCATCCCAACTATCTGGAATGGTTACCTATATTTGGTAACTTAAAGCAACGGCAGAACATTCAACTAAATAACTATAGCTGTAGAAATAAGCACTGTTGTGTTTGCTAGAGCTGGCTATCATTCAATTTCAGGATATTCATAGCAACAAGGTATCATTTAAAAAAAGCAGTAAAGTTCAAATAGTGCTTGCTTCAACAAAGTTTTCCACCAGCCAAGTCCAAGGAACGGGAAGAGGCTTATGCAGGTCCATGGATAGGTAAAAGAGTTTCATGTGACTTAGTTTGGCTTGGATATATATAAGCTTCCTTCCCCACTTCTCAGACTTTCAACACCCATCCTCCATTCCTTCACAACCACTTCAGAGCTTCTTTCTTGATTCTAACGATTGAGTCTCTTGATACACAAAAGCTGAGTACACCATCCTATGCTACTGCATGGTCCTTGTTTGCATCGACCAGTTGCCACCTGGCTGCTCGACCACATAACTATCGGTTCTGCACAACTGCTCATCCTCTTTTTACTTAGGTTTCCCGGGCGAACGATATCGCTGTTGTTTGCCCCATGCTGACACGATCGCCTGCCTCTCTTGCTGCTTCGAAAACCACAGCTATTCCTTAACATCGCAGAATCCTAGCTGCACCGCTAGCTTCTGGACCCACAGACATGGCAGTTCGAGGTATTGCGCTAAGCTACTACACTAGTAGCTCTGCTGCGTTTCAATGATAAGAGCATGCGATCCTCTCTGAGCGTGATTTCTCTCTCAAGAGTTCCCCCACTTGTGACAAGTGTTACAGAAACCCAGGATGTGCGAAGCTCTTCTTTCTCTTTCTCAGCTTCCCACGAGTTGGTCTGGCATTCCATCCTTCTTGTTTGTGGCTAGCTTCTGCCTCGATTTGGCCCCATAGCCAGTGTCTTCCACTTGAGATTGAGAGCTACGCTGTACGCCGACGTAGGACCCATCAATAGAAGATATACTTGCAACCCTCGTTCCTTCCTGGCCCGCATGTGAGACCGATAAATGCCAATTTAGAGAAAGAGCAACCAAAAAAACACAACTATGTTGCATTGAGAAAGTGCAGTCATGTAATCAATCATACTGCACGTCCAACTGGACACCATCCTAGGTAACAAGTTTTCCACTCTGTAATATCGTGGATTGAATCTGAGACAAGCAAACCAATGAATATGAAATATCTGGAAGTCATGGACAGAAAAAGCGGCAGTAAACATCTCTCATTGTTCCAACCTTCCTAGTACAATCAAATATTACCCTAAATACTTTAGAACAATGAAACCTGAGTGTTCAAAACATCTAGGTTAATGTTTCAAATTGTTCCAAGTCGCTAGGGGAATTTCCTTAAATTGCCCTAGATACCTGGAACAATGACTAGGTAGGCAGGTACGAAGCTGATATTCACGGCCCTTTTACTGTCCACCGAGGGCAATCAATTGACCATTCAAGAAAGTCAAAAGCTGCTGCTTTTTCGGAGCATACACCAGCTAAAATTAAGATACTGATTGGCACTTGTCTAAGGACATAAGATTCCTTTGAGGAGCTGCAACCAAGTGCTCGCTCACCTGTGAATTGGGATTTAATACCAAAAGCATAATTTGAGATTTCTTTCAATTCCCATACTGAAACAACCACGACATGAGAGGACATCGGTCAATTGAATGACGATGTGGTGAAGTGCAATTCTGATGTATCACGGAGTCTCCGCTTCACTCCGCCACAGCTGAAGAGGCTGGTGCAACCGATTAATTATCATTGGAGTCTGGCTTTACGGTGAGGAAAAAATGTCAAGATTAGCACGACATCAAAATTTCCGAAATCGGATTTCAGATTGTGTTGTGCGACAATGGCACCAGGCTGCAGGGCTGTGCAGAAGAAACAACCCGTTACATATGACCTTCACAGACCATCATTGTCAGCCAGTCGGTCAGGAAACAGGTTGAGGAACCAGCCAAATGATACAGGTACTGCTGTTGTATGAGATGAAATCCCCGCTCTCAAAGATGTATAAGGAGGGGATTGCCACTACTTCTTGGCTACCACTCGTACCTCATCCAATACAACTTGTTGGACACAGTCGTTCGTTCTACCATCCAGCCTTGCAATACCTTTGTCGTTAACATTCAAGACCTCCTCCGATCTCTCCTCCGGTACCTCGAACAGATCATCATCCAGACTCGGGAAATATTTTCCGAAGTTCCAAGCATCCTGGTCTCGAAATGTCTACCATCTCCAAACTCGTGAGAAACGGATCTCATTCGTCGACCTCTTCAATGTTAGACTTCCCTCCCCTATCAGTCTTCCGAACACCACCTAACATATCCATCAGCTCACTTGATGCTTCAGCGCACAGCCATGTGCTATCGCAATGTCACTCCATTTCAGACATCAAATCTTGGCTTGAAGAATCTTGGTCGCCCATCAACACTCGATATGAACGATTCGCGACAGGAAACCCAACTATGGGAATGGCTGTTTTCACAAGATCCATGATGGAAATGCACATCGTTCAAAGCCCCGACATGCGTGGAATGATCGACTGCTTGCCAGTTGCGGATCGTCAAGCTCCAAAACTCATGGGATGGAGACAGAAACTTGGAACGTGGCCTTTGTCCAAGCATGAAGCTCTTGTTGCAAGACAATTCGCAGCTTAGGGCTGGATTCAAGAGTCCATATTCGCGAACTACTCGCAAAACATATAACAAAAAATGGCCGGTTCGCGAGGGATTCTGACGACTGCTACGAAGGACACTGTTGGGAGTAGCAGCGAAGCTAGATTTCTAGTTCTATGGTGGACTTGGGACCGGTTATGGCGCTACGTTTGACAGGAGGAGCGGATTCAGCTGTCATGAATTAGAATTTGTTTTTTTCGTTTTGGGGTATCGGGGGCTATTGAGACTTGCTTGGGGTTTGACCCTTGGAAGGTCGTCCGGTCCTTATATCGATGCAACAGTTGTACTGCAGAGCAAATAGATTCAAAAAATCAGACAATTTTCTGATCAACCACGAGTACAATTCCAGACTTCCATGTTACCAAGCGGCTCAAAAGAGTGTGATTTTTTGAAAGAAGATCGATTTTTGAAGTATTCCGGTGAAGATTTGATGATGTTGAGCAGGCCGTGTAGATCGAGGCAAAAATTGATTCTCTCTGGTGCCACGTTTCTTGATTATTTAATCGAGATAAATACTCGGAAATATTGGATCATAGACAACGAGTCAGCTGATGAGAGAGAGAGAGCACTCCAGGTGGTTTTTGACGCCACACTGCTTGAGGACAGAGTTGCCTTCAATGAGCTCCAGTAGATAGATGGTGTTGGGTGGTTCTAGGCTACTAGTATTCGTGAATGAATTATTAATAATAAGGCTGGACAAGGCTGTGGCTGTGGCTCCGTCTCCGTAATAATTAATACGTAGCACTAGTGGTGGCACCTAAATTTGCTAGTCTGCGCGGCCCTGATGCCTTGCAGCGCTTCACTGACTGATGGAACCAAGTCGAAGGGTGCCGCCTCAGGCTAGCCGAGAGCTATCCTCAAGCTTGGATACTTATCCAGCATTCTCGCAACTCTCCATCTCCATCTCCATCTCTTTCACAACCCACAAACACCATCCACCAGAGCCAGTCTCTACCCCCTCATCTCGACCCCTTTTTGTACAAAAGCATCGCCATATTTCGGCATCTCTAATACCCTTCTCCTCTCACCATTGACTTACGTCCGCGACCTTAGGGTTCAACGCAAACAAGATGTCCGCAGCACCGGATCATGTCGAACACAAGAAGAAGGTGAACCTCAAGTAAGTCCAGAGACCCCTCCGCTTCAGGATTCAGATCGTGTGCTAACCAGAATTCTCAGCGATGCCTCTGGCGCCGAGCACAAGGCAGTAAGTTGCTACAACGCCACCTGGCAACCTGGCAGATGGGATACTAACATTACTCCAGGCCGATGACACGGCGACCGCCATTCTCAAGAAGAAGAAGAAGCCAAATTCTTTAATGTAAGAATCTCCAGTCTACAACTTACATTCCCAGCTCTAACGCCTCGTTCGTAGGGTCACCGATGCCGTCAATGATGATAACTCCGTCATCGCCCTTTCCAACAACACAATGGAGACATTATCGCTTTTCAGAGGGGATACCGTCTTGGTCAAAGGAAAGAAGCGCAAGGATACGGTTCTCATTGTTCTCGCAGATGATGATTTGGACGATGGAAGTGCCCGAATGAACCGTGTGGTTCGACACAATCTACGCGTCAAGCACGGAGACATTATCACTGTTCACCCATGTCAAGATATCAAATACGTACGTTTCCAGTTACCTCATGCGAAACAACGAATAGTGATTAGTGCTAACATAATGAACAGGCCAAGCGCATTGCGGTCCTCCCTATTGCCGACACCGTCGAAGGTCTCACGGGTTCCCTTTTCGAAGTATTCCTCGCCCCATACTTCCGTGAAGCCTACAGACCAGTCCGACAAGGAGATTTGTTCACAGTTCGCGGTGGCATGAGACAGGTGGAGTTCAAGGTCGTTGAGGTTGATCCTCCAGAGTACGGAATCGTTGCCCAAGACACCGTTATCCATTGCGAAGGAGAGCCTATCCAGCGCGAGGATGAGGAGGGAAATTTGAACGAGGTTGGCTATGATGACATTGGAGGATGTCGAAAGCAAATGGCACAAATCCGAGAGATGGTTGAGTTGCCATTAAGACATCCCCAACTTTTCAAGTCTATTGGTATCAAGCCTCCTCGTGGTGTTCTCATGTTTGGTCCTCCAGGTACTGGAAAAACCCTCATGGCTCGAGCTGTCGCAAACGAGACTGGTGCATTCTTCTTCCTGATTAATGGACCAGAAATCATGTCAAAGATGGCTGGTGAGTCTGAGTCGAATCTCCGAAAGGCTTTCGAGGAGGCTGAGAAGAACTCTCCTGCGATTATCTTCATCGACGAAATCGATTCTATTGCACCAAAGCGAGACAAGACCAACGGAGAAGTCGAGCGTCGTGTTGTTTCCCAACTCCTTACCCTCATGGACGGTATGAAGGCCAGATCAAATGTTGTGGTTATGGCTGCAACTAACAGACCTAACTCTATCGACCCTGCCCTTCGTCGTTTTGGTCGTTTCGATCGGGAGGTGGATATCGGCATCCCTGACCCAACTGGCCGTTTGGAGATTCTTCAAATTCACACCAAGAACATGAAGTTGGGTGATGATGTCGACCTGGAGCAGATTGCATCAGAAACTCACGGTTATGTCGGTTCTGATATTGCATCCCTTTGCTCAGAGGCTGCCATGCAACAGATTCGTGAGAAGATGGACCTCATCGATCTTGATGAAGATACCATTGATGCCGAGGTTCTGGATTCTTTGGGAGTTACAATGGAGAATTTCCGTTTTGCTCTTGGTGTTTCCAACCCATCTGCACTCCGCGAGGTTGCAGTTGTCGAGGTTCCAAATGTCCGCTGGGACGATATTGGAGGATTGGAGGAGGTCAAGCGCGAACTTATCGAGAGTGTCCAATATCCAGTGGATCACCCCGAGAAATTCCTCAAATTCGGTCTTTCGCCATCTCGAGGTGTCTTGTTTTACGGTCCTCCTGGTACTGGTAAGACCTTGCTCGCAAAGGCCGTTGCCAATGAGTGTTCAGCAAATTTCATCTCTGTCAAGGGTCCTGAGTTGTTGAGCATGTGGTTTGGTGAGTCTGAGAGCAACATTAGAGATATCTTCGACAAGGCTCGAGCTGCGGCTCCTTGCGTGGTATTCTTGGATGAGTTGGACTCTATTGCCAAGTCTCGTGGCGGTTCCAATGGAGATGCTGGTGGAGCTTCTGACCGTGTTGTCAACCAACTTCTGACTGGTAAGTCTCACAAATTACCTTGATAGAAACCCGAAACCTTTACTAACAAGCAATAGAAATGGATGGTATGACCTCGAAGAAGAACGTCTTCGTTATCGGTGCTACCAACAGGCCAGAGCAGCTCGACAATGCTCTTTGCAGACCTGGGCGTCTCGACACCCTCGTCTATGTTCCTCTACCAAACGAGTCTTCGCGTGCAGGTATCTTGAAGGCACAACTCCGAAAGACTCCTGTCGCCGATGATGTTGACATCGAGTTCATTGCCAAGAACACCCACGGATTCTCTGGTGCTGATTTGGGCTTTATCACACAACGTGCCGTCAAACTTGCTATCAAGGAGGCCATTTCTCTCGACATTGACCGACGCAAGGCACGTGAGGCTGCTGGGGAGGATGTTGATATGGAAGATGATGATGCTGAAGATCCAGTTCCTCAATTGACCAAGGCTCACTTTGAGGAGGCCATGTCATCAGCTCGACGATCCGTTTCTGATGTTGAAATCCGCAGATATGAGGCATTCGCTCAGAGTATGAAGTCATCTGGTCCAGGTGCTTTCTTCAAGTTCCCTGAAGCTGGTGAGGCCGCTGCAAACGCTGGAGCAGCTGGATATGGTGATGGTGGTGATGACGAGGGTCTTTACGACTAAAAACCTGTACTTTACTACTTCTGTTTATTACCGCATGCATCGGCATTGAACCATTAGAATGGTGGGCGTTTGCTGCGCCAGGATGGACAACTGGAGTATGGGGTCTTCGAGGTCTACGATGGTGTGTTACAGCTCTTCATTCTGCTTCGCTCGCGCATGCAATATGGCGACGAACGGATCTATATCTCTTGTATCAGAGATTGCATCTGTTTCTAGGTATGACCTCATCTTCATAGAACGCCAATAATCTTTTCCATAATCAGTTTTTCTCCCTGACTTGCAAGTGATAAATAGTGATGTTTTGTATTTTCAAGCGTTCGTGCCCAACTTTGTCCGTAGCAATGTAAATAAAGTAGCCCAGCAAGTGAAGTGTACTTGCTAAAATATTTAGCAATAATGAAAAGTAGTAATCAATAACCTTGACCATTCTTGAGAAATCAAACAAAATCGCCGAGTGGAGTTCTTGCCCCAAGCTCAAGCTTCTTCGCCAAGACATGGAACATTTCAACCTATTTCCACAACAGCAACGCCATCTCTCTTTCTCCCCCCGTCCATCGCAACCTTCAATTGGAAAAGATGGCAGCCCCTCTCACCCCCCGAACGGAAGCTCGCACACGCAGCGAGTCCTCGACCATAATCCCACAGCCAAAACCGCGACCTCTAACCTCGAGCTCACCCAAAACACAATACCTCATCATCTACAACTTCCTCTCTGCGCTTGCTTGGCTCGTGGTGCTGGGACGAGTGTGTTTGTTGGTTCCCTTGGTGGGATTTGGGAGGGTTTATCCGGGGGTGGGACAGTTTGCGAAATGGACGCAGACTGTGGCTTTGCTTGAGGTTTTGCATTCTGCTGTTGGTATGTCGTTTCCAATCTTTTTCCGGGGGAGTTGAGGAAGCGGGATATAGAGAGTTGGGCTGATTGAGAACACAGGAATCGTACGCGCCCCCCTCCTTACAACCCTTATGCAAGTCTCCTCGCGCATCCTCCTCATCTGGCCCATCGTAAACGTCTTCCCCCACCTCGCGAAATCGGCCGCCTACTCGTCCATGCTCCTTGCCTGGTCCGTCACAGAAGTAATCCGGTACTCATACTTTACCCTTACCCTCTCGGGCTTCAATCCAGCGTTTATTACCTGGTTCCGATATAATACCTTTTATGTGCTGTATCCGTTGGGAATTAGCTCGGAGTGTTGGTTGATTTGGAGTGCGATTGAACTGGCGAGGGCGACTAGACAGGAGTTTGCTTGGGCGCTGCAGGCGGTCTTGCTGGTTTATGTCCCGGGGAGTTATGTGCTTTTTACGCATATGATGGCGCAGAGGAGGAAGGTTATGAGGAAAGAGGTTAAGAGGGCTTGAGGTGGTGGTGTATGATAGCGAGAAAGCGGGGATGGTCTCGAGAAAGCTTACTCTTGTGGAGTGGTTTGGTATAAGTTGGGGAGTAACAATGTTATATACAGGTGGACTTTGTACTAATGGAAGATTCGAAATCCGAGGTCCTTGGGTGCCCATGAATCTGTTTTGTCCCCTCAGTTCTGGGGGCAATTATCATCGAGGATGGCAGTCCATCCTTGGGATTCTATTTCCTTGGACCAACCATCAAATGGTCTCAAAACTTTCCCCTCGAGAAGGTGTAATAAATGGGTGGAGTAGAGTGGTAGGGCCCTATTCTGCTCTACTATACCCTACTCTACTCTGAGTAACCCCAGGACGTTTGAGTAGTCGAGTAGTTTGTGGTTGCACTGTTCCGGGGAAGAAACTCTTGGGCCATTCAAACCCTGTCAATCGTACTCGGGTTCTCAGGAAAAAGTTATTTCAATTTGTCAGATTGCCTCTCCCTTTTGTGGTCCTTTCCTGTAACAAATATTCATGAGCGTGGTCTTCAAATCAAGCGGCTGAAGTCAACCCAATTTGGATTCTTGAGAGTAAGATTTGTATGGAAAGGAATCTATCCAAGGGCAAAGCGATGTAGTATTGACTGTCTAGTCAGTTCAAGTGGTCTGACAACTTCGTCATGACGCACTGAGACTGAGAATCTATTTTCAGCAAGGATTTCTTTCAGTTTTTCAAACCTAGATCAAGAACAAGGTTGTGAATTAGTATACATACAATATTTACATAGAGATCATCCACACGTACAGTAGATGAGAGCAGCCCAAACAGCGTGCCTCTCGACTGTGGTGCTCTCTCAGGTTTAGTCTGCTCAAGTGGGGGTAAGTCCGGGTCGTTTCTTCCTTCGCTCAAGGCGAGGCGACCTGGTTGTTTACTTCCCACTCACAGACATTTTCACAACCAAACAACCCTTGCACACGACAGACAATTAAGGTGGAGGGGGGTTAGTAAGAGGGAAGGAGCAAGCCTCGACGACGCCAATTATTAGCCAATCGGGGTTAGCTTTGACTATAACCCTCAGATTGCTTCTCCTCCAAACTATTTTGAATAGAGGACAAGACAGAACCCACGGCCCGCTAGTTGCCTAGGCCCAAAACAGGTAGAGGTGTTGTCTCGAACCCCTATACCAATCCAGCAACCAAGCCTGTGAACAACATGCTAACAAGTGTCTTCGTACGTATAGCCCAGTTTTCTCGTCGCAAGAAAACAAGTCAGTACACCTCTCCCCGCCGCTCACACCGACTGGCAGTGGTGGTGAGATTGAGGTGAGCATAGACAGCTAATCAACCAAAAGCTATGCACTCTCCATCCTTCATCCCAACAACAATGTTTCCCCTCCTTAGCACCAAACATACAAATCCCTGCGATATAAAACAAAAGCCTCACCCCTCATCCAATCACAACACCAGCTATTTATTCAAGTACCAAAATTAAACTTTTCGCTCTCCACTTTGTTCTGTTTTGAGATTGGACAACAACAAGCACTTGCGTTGTTTTTGAAGGCGGAATGCGTAAGGCTTTGAAATTTTCTACGTCATTTTGCGTGGTGGCCTTTGGAAATCTCAACCTAAGGAGGAAGGCAAGCAAATGATTTATTTTTGCAGAGTTTCTGTGTTACTATTCTCGAACTCGAACTCGAACCTTGGCAGAATTGTTTGCTCTTCTACCTAACATCGCCTCGATCATTTGCATAAGCTTCGGTGAGACTTGGGCGCATCTTCCCGTTTCCCTATGACTGATTGATGACCCGGCGTTCTTGAGCCTCATCTTGCATACCTCTTTCCTTGAGCATATAAATAAGGGTTATCTTGCTCTTCTCTCTACTCTCAATTCTTTATTTGCGAAGAACCATCACGTCGCAACTTCGACAACAGTCGACAACAGACATACCACTCAAAATGGTGCAACCAAAAACCCTCCTCCACATCCTGGAAATCTTAGGTGTCTTTGCATGCGCACATCACTTCTGGCCAAAAGGAGTAACATACGGAGAAGAAGAAGAATGGGAAAAGAATATGAAGGAGCAGGGGGGCCACAAATCTACCAAATCCTCCAAGTCGAGATCGAAACATCCTTCGAGATCCGACAGAACACGGTCATCGAGAGTCGAAAGGGACGGAAGAAGGGATGCGGATGATAGTGATGGGAGGAAAGCTAGGAGGGGAAAGAGGGAACGAGGGGAACTTGGCGTTAGCGGGAGGGAAAGGGGCGGTCACACGAGAGATAATCATCTGAGGGATTATGGGAGGGAATGGGAGTATGCGTATGAGGGTAGCAATTTGGGGGAGGGAAGAAGGAGGGATAGACGGTGAGATGTTTGATTCTGGGAAGTAATGAGCTTCCAATGGGACTGTTTGAACCTGGCGGAAAAGGCGAAGGAACAAATTGACAATGGGAAGATGCATGGTTCGCTTATGGGGGTTCGTATTAGAATGTAATGTTCTATGAAGATTCCGAGACATAGATTTCTGTTCGCAACTAAATTCTATCTGTTTCTGTCTATTTCAAAAACAGGGGCGTAATCTGAATTCTTGGTAAGAGGCTTGGTCATCACGCCCCGACACCTACTGCCCACGGATAATTTGAGACGATTCAGAAGAATCGAATTTATGATCCGAGAGCTTTGTTAGGAGAATCAAAACCTAAATCTTCTAGGATATTTCGTACAAGCAAGAGTAAAGTAGGTACCGGAGAGTAACGCTCACTTGACTTACAGACTGTTAGGTCAATCCACCGTAAAAGTATATTACCCCTGTTTAAAGTTGTAGGGCTTTTTTACAGTTATCATAAACTTTTGTCACCAAAATGATGGTTTCAAGTAAGTTTAGGTTAGCGTAAAATCAGTGCTCATTTAACCTTTTTACGGTGAATTAAGGGAACAGTCTGTAGGTACCGGCGAGTAATGCTCACTTCACTTACTCATAGGCTATATCTCACCAACAATATACCCACATTCAAGCTTTTCGGCTTCCGACTAATGTCGACCCTTGTTCTCTATCAATAAAAGCTTGTTTCGGCCTTTCCAAAGATCCGAGATTCGCTTTTCCTAGCTTCCTCATTACCGTTCCCGCGAATTTCCCATCTGCAACAAGTAAGCTTCTGGAAGAACTTTACTCAAGAAAGCTTGAGAGGCGAGAGTGTCTACTCCCATGATTCCCAAGTTCCAACATCCAATAAGGGATTCCATTATTGCTCTTTGGGTATTCCTTCAACTTGACCATTTCGTGTGACCCAACACAGAGTACCTTTTTTCAACTAGAACCCAATGACTAAACTTCCTTATATCGCCTCTGAACCACCTTAATTCGTTTTCTCATTCGTCGCGTCCCCATTCTCGGATGCCCTCGAAATTCCTTGCAAACGTTTCAACCTACTCAAAGACTCCCAAAACTCTTCATCCCACCAGAAACGTGATCCAAAAATCAATCCCACCTTCCCAACAAAGCCGGTATCCAAACAAAAACATCCAGTCTTTCCCTCTCTCTCATCGCTGACTAGCAACAGCTAGTCGCGTATGCGTATTAGCCAAGTCCAGGCCAAAGCCAAAGAAAAGTTGCGCCTCCAAACATCGCAACAAACCCACGAGTAAGTATCAGTCAAGTACCGGTATACATAAACGGTCGCTTCGGTACTTCGCCTCCAATCAACACGATCCTGGGGTAGACTAGCAAGCTGAACCTAGTGGAAATTCTGTCAGATGTGATGATGTTTTACGAGTACCGAGCACTAGAGGAAAGAGGAACGTCGTGGGTTTAAACTTATTTCACACACCACAAGCAAAATGGAACTGTGTTAATGACCAGCAGTGCTGCGTAATGTTGTGAAGCAAGTCAATTAACACTTTCAAGGTACCGCAGGATATGATATTTTGTTACATTCTCTATTCCATCCATTCATTTCTTGCTAATTGGTATCAATCAAAAGCCATTCCTCCCGTGCCCTCGTACGCCATTGCTAAATACTCGATATATGTTCAAACCCCTCCCTTGCCTATCCACTGTGAAAATTTCCAATATCTATCGGCTCAAATCTCTGTCTACCCTATTTAGGTACATGTACATTAAAAACATTATTGATGTGTTCGTAGTACACATTTTTCAATATCTTCCAATACCAGCACACAAAAGAAATCCACTATTGTCACCGTGCGAACATGATGGTTGCCCACACGGCTATCACCAACGCACATAACGCCGAGCTTCCGTCAAGAAGGTTTCCTTGACTGCTCTGGGAATCAAAGGGACTTCCACCTCCAGTATCTCCTCCGGCTGTTACTTTGTTTGTAGGTTTGGCCGGTGATCCTGCCGCACTTGTGCTGGTCGCACTCGAAGCCGTGGTCTTCCCAGGCGATGGAGGATTTGAAGTTGTTGTGCTTCCTGGTTTGGATATTGAACTTCCATCATTTCCATCACCTCCATTTGCCGTGGAGGTCGCCGAGGTCGCCGACTTTGACGAGGTAGTTGGAGTAGCCGCAACAGCTGAAGTAGAGATAGATGTCGAACTCATTGGTGGGGACAGAGAACGTGAATTCGAGACTTGCGACTGGGGTGGTGTAAATGAAAAACTTGCTACTGCTGATGACCGGGTGCTAACTGGAGGTGCAATCGCGCTGGGTGAGGTTCTTATAGTTACTGATACCGGCGGGACTGCCGTAGAGGATCTAACGGATGTGACGGGCGTCACGGATTTAGAAGTGGGATCCAAACTTGGGTTTGGTATTGGTATGGTCGGTATTGAGGTGCCAGCAGCAGAACCTGAAGCCAGTGCCGGAATGGGTGTAGGTGCCACACTCGCTTTAGATGATGATATTTTTGTCGTTCTTGTCACTCTCGGACACAGAGCTTGTATAATTCCCCCATTCATGATCATCCCCAGTAGTGTTGTTGAACTCGCTGACACTGTCAAGCAAGATGCTTTCACTCGTTGCGCCTGTGATATTAACGCTGATTGGCATGTTGACGAGCACGCCGTATTGAAGTCGGAAGTTGTACATGTTGGAATTTGACTAAACCCCAATTAGCTATTGCCCCTTCACAAAAGATATGTATCATAGCATACCCATTGTAAGCTACCAGGCAGGTTAGAGGTACCAATGCTGATGTAATTTGTTGGAAATTCGCAAGAGCAAGTGCGTTGGCTGATGGGAGCAAAACTATTGCCACAGCTAAGTTTTTCCGCCGCATTCTTGGTGTATGTGTTGACCGAAGGAAGGGATATGAATTCGCCAACAAACAAGTTGTCGAAAGAAGATATCAAAGGGCTACCAGGATGCCCACCCAGAGCTTCGTAAAGCTGTGTCCAAACCCCCACAGTGTGGAGTTGCAAGGCCGAGCGAGGAACTGAGGGAGCGTGTTGACCTTAACCAAACACTCGAGGTTTTAGATGCACCGATATCGAATTTATTGACCGATTGTCAAGAACACCGTTCTGCCGTCCGGGTTTTTGCGACAGGAAACGCTTGATGAATGTGGCCGAGCGCGGATCGAGTTCTCCGTCGTCTATGATGGCGATACTCTATAAAGTTCGTCTGAAGTGAAATTGGTCGACTGGCGAGTAAAATGAGAAGGCAAAAGGACGTTCCTGACTGGTGTAGACCGTTGCGATTGTTGCAAGTAGAATACGGTTACGAAGGTATACTACAGTAGGTTTGTGTGGTTGATTGGTTGAAGGGAAGAAAAGGAGAAAATCAGGAAAGAAGAGAGTGGAAGTTGAGAAAAAGAACCAGCGCTCGATTGGCGAGAGAAGAATGGAAGGAAGAAAGGAGCAAAGGGAAAATATGAGGCTCTAAATGGAATGGAAAATAATGATGATTCAAGGAAAGAGTCAAGGAAGGAGCAGACGAGAGAGAAGAGCAGCCAGGAGCAGGAGCAGAGCCTCGGACTTACACTTTTCCCTGTGGCCCCAAAATGGATACTCTACCCACCCATCACTTCTCATCCACTGGCACTTGCAGAATGATGCTCTTCCAACAATGCAGGGGCAGCTTGTCTTTCGCCTTCTCCGTTTCTCACCAACCCTCGAACCTCAACCCCTCGACAACCGACGATTCAGATCCCCGTTTTCAACTACGGAGCAGTACAGAATCGGCAGAGATCAGTCAACACGTCATGATTGGTCTCTCTTGGGCAATTGAGAGCTTTCTGGTTCAAGGTCTGCAACGACGAGAGAGGATTGCCAATCAAAATGGGGATGCCGTTGCAAGGTGGTTGCTTGAAACGGGGCAAGCTTGGACTTCCGTTTCATGTCCGCTGGTGACGGGCAAATCAGGGGCTCCTCTTGGTCCGCTACCAACACCCTACCCGCCAATACGAGCTGCTCTTTTCTCCAGCTCTCCACCCGGAATGAGGTTATTACTCGTGTACTCTCTCCGAGGACTTTATATATCACTTCTAATGGGGTGCATTTATAACATCGCCGCTAGCTAAACGTGACAGCTTTCGCTTCTGCAAGTTTAATCCAACACCAACCAAAGCAACAACTTCCAAGTTTCTCTCTCAGCAATCATCTCAACCTCCTCAAGAGTCTAATCAAAATAAGAACCTCTGATATTCATTTTTGACAGGACCAATTCCACATATTTAGCCTTCGTATCCTCTTATTTAAGGACATTGACCGAAGTCACTGGCACCTGCCCACGCCAAAGGTGTTCATCAAACGAGTAAAACCCCGCATAACTTGTTGCCGAAGAACTTCCACGGCTTCATGCGCGGAGTTTTCGTCTGAAGAAAAGCCCCTTTCTGCTTTCGTATGGCGACTTTCCGACAGAGCAATGGCTTGCCAGATTCAACGATAAATGATATGTGATATGACCGTGCAGCGTAAGATCGCCCGCCACAAGTCCTTCATGGCTTTTATGAAGCTTTCGTCTTCTACCCCGGATTTCAGAAATCCGGTTAGCCTGGTGTCACTTTGTCTTCACTGTCATGCCATGATGATGAGTTGTTCAGCGTGGTCCGAGAAGATGGATTGACTCAAAGCAATCCATACCGTACACCTACATCCTCTCAATTATAGATTGGTCGAGTGGAAAAGACAAGAACAAAACTTACTCTGCTGACTTGTACGAATACGATGAGAGATACTTCTCTCGCGGTGGACAGGAAAAGCGGCAGTAATAATCTAGGTGCCTCTCTGGCTCTCATTGTTCCAAGTTCCCACCTGTAAAACAAAAAGAAATAACTTAATGGTCTCAAGCAGCTAGGTCCAAATTTTGGAACAATAAAGCTCTCGAGGCAGGCTCTCGGTGGACCCATTTACTCGCAACGTGAAAACATAACAACAACCAACTGGAAAAAGATAACAACAATATAACTAGATGCGCTAGAGGCTAATTGACCCTCCACCTAAGTTTTAGAGTTTTCTATGTTGTTTGTGTTAAGTTATATATATTAGTATACTTTTGAAAGCTTGAAGTGCCACTTTTCGTGTCCACCGAGAGCAGGTACAAAGAGGTATGAACCCCGCAGTATTTACTGCCGCTATTACTGATCGCGAGCTTGCACAAGGAACGAAGTTGGCTACTTGGACAATAATTATACGTAATCTTTTATATGAGGGGTAAGATGCGAAGAAAATGACTTTGACACTGAGAAATAGAAGAACAAACAATGCTTTTAAACGCCAAATCTATTTTAGTCCTCGGCTTGGAATTCCCCAAAGTTCTGATTGGTTGAAGAGAAATTACATAAGAGAGTCTAGACGTCAGCCTTCCTATTTTCCGTCAGCCTCGTCACTCGACCACCTCAAGAGCAGCAAGTAACAATAAAGACAATAGCCCAAAAGTCCCTCTTCAAACACCACAACAATAACCAGCCAAGTCCAATTTGCACCAATTACCCCCTCGATTCAATTCTGGATTCCAGTTTTAATCTTGCACTCGCAACAAGAGCATAGCTGCCTCACGAAATACAAGCTACCAACACAAATCAACCTTCAATTCCACAAGTTCACAAAAGATGCCTCCTGCAGAAACGACAACACCGGTCCGCGTGCCAAAAGCTGTCGCGTCGTATGCGCCAACCACACAAGATCCCGATCTGCGGTCACAAATAAATACTGTTCTGCTGCGAGACGGTCATGTAAATAGGTAAGTAACTCCCCCTCCCCAGCCTTCTCCACAGGCCGATTCATTCACCCCTTCCTTTGAACCCCTCACATACGCAAACACAAAATTAACACAAAGCCCTCTCCAGAATCCAAGAATCCCTTCTCCACACACTCAACTCCTCTCCCACAAACTGGCCCACCCTCATACAAAACCACGCCCTCAATCTCCTACGCGCGGGCGACATCACCTCGTTTCCTGCGCTGATGAGCCGAGTACTGGAGGATATTAGGAAAGATGGTGTGGTGGCTAGGAACGCGGAACAGAGCAATGGGTCTACTACAACGACGGGGAAGAATGATGGGAAAGGGAGGGGAGAAGGAGGTGCGAGTTTGGCCTTGCCGAAGGTGGTGCTGGACGAAGGTGTAAGGATTACGAGGGAGTGTTTAGAATTGGTTTGTGAGGTTGGGGATGCTTGATGCTGAGCTTATAAGGGGGTGCTGGGAGAAGGGTTGTGTGGGTCTGGTTGTGACCTTTGGTATGGGTGTGGGATTGAAGTTCAGAAGCAAAGGTAGAATGGCGAAGGTGTAAAATGGGGAGATGGTGAAATTGTTCATTTCTCAGGGGAGGAGGAATGATGACACTTTGAAGAAAAAAAAGGACTGTGTTGCATAGGGAGGCGTTTTTTTGTGGGATCCAGATGATTCTTTCACATATAATTGTAAAGAGTACATGATTTGGTTTTTCTGTACCCGTGAAAGAAAATAAGGAAACCAGAATAAGTTGTACTCTAACATTGTTGATTTAAAGTTGCTTTTCCAAGCACCTCCATAATCAGGAATGCTTCTTTCTCTATCGATAACGGTTATAATCGTAGAAGCAACAGTCCTATAATCAACCAAAACACACCAAAAAACACGCACTTCTCTTACTAATTATAGAGCAACGCTATAATAAATTTATATAAAATTAAGGATAGAGGATCGGGTAGCTAGATACTTAAGCTTCCTAAACTTTTTTTCTATATTAAAGTAATATATAGTAAGTGCTAAAAAAATCTCTTAGTTGCTTTGTTAGTAAAATACTAGTTCTTAAAATTATATATGTAGCAAAAGAGTTATAATTAAGAGCTTAGTTAGATACATGTTCTTCTTATAAGTCAACGTGTATAAGCGTTGTTAAGATAGAGTATGTCATATATTTACTAAGTTATGGAGTTGCAAAGGTGACTCTTGGTGTGTTTTCAGCTGATTCTAGACCATGCGCACAGAGTAATGACCAGGACTGTTGGAATTCAGTACAAGATAAGGTATCAACAGTATTGTGCCATCCAAACAAGGACTTGGATTGGAAGTGTCCTGGGTTGAAGGAGTAATACCTCAGAGGATAAAGTTTAGGTATATCTGCGATGTCTACTTCTGTGACGGCTTGTAATGGACAAACTTCACGTTCGTACCTGCCTATCCAACCTCGTTGTTCCAACTTCCTATAGGTAGATTCGTTCAGGTACCCTGTCCTAAACACGTAGAACAATTTAGCACAGATGCTTTAGAACAATCAAGTTCCAAGGTAGTTCAACTTACTCCCACTTTAATGTCTATCACGAGGGCGGTCAAATTTCTGTCATTGGGATAAACCCATCAAGCTTCCATGTTTATCTCTATATATATCATTTGTATTGATACAATAACCCAACCTTCAAACACAATAGAATCATCCATCTATCCAAATCGTTCCACAAAAAGAGGTCTTATGTATATATCTATCTCATGCTCCGATCACTCTGCCCTGGTTCTGCTGGTTATCCTATTCCCAAACATGCAAATCAAAAAGAGGAGAAACCCAACAAACATTTAAAGAACGTACTCTCAGAGAACTCTAAAGATAGACAAAAGCAAAAAGCCTAGCCCAATCCAATCCAATCCAATCCAATCCAATCCAATCCCAACCAAAAACCCCCAAACCCAAATTATGTATGTACTCGCCCTGTTGTGCCCGTGTATTTGTTTGTTTCTAGGGGTATCGTCCTTTTCCTTCCGTCCTTGCTATGCGTATCGTTCGTTCCTCTTGTCCTGTTCCAGCAATCATTAAGCTCTCTCCAGTCGGATCCCATGGGCAGTGGTCTCCCATATTATATACATTACTCCATCCATTCCATTCTCGGGTTGGTCATTTCATTTGATCATGACGTCCCTGGTTTTCTCCCCAGTACCTCTGCAATATCAACAGACCGTCTCGCCTGCGCCGCAACCATCGGAAATCGACTCGCAAGTTCGATATCCTCATGCGATCCACCCGCCATTCCCACCGCGTTCTCGGTACTAAACTTTCTCCTCGTCAACTTCCCACTCAAACTCCTCCTCATACCTCCCTCAGACTCAACAGGACTCTTTACAAGAGCCCCATTGGCATCCAAATCAGCATCGGTATCCCCCATGCCTACCCTGCTGGGTCGTCTTCCATCTAATATATCTTGGATCTCCCTTTCACCTCTGATATCCGTACTTGTTTTCTCTTTTCCCATCTCCATACCGCCGTAACCATCTTCCTCTGCCTTGATGGCATCCTCAAAACGTCTTCGGATGGCGGCATCTTTCTGCAATACCTGGAAGATATCTGTGTCCGTGGGCCAGAAACTCTTGCGTATGGAGGACACCCCTAGTTCCAGAAGGACAACGGCAGCGAGTGTGAGTAGTACCACAAGCCACCAGAGAATATTCCGACCGAAACGGGTAAGAAAGCCGCTTGCTACTGGGTAGAGAGGATAGACTTTCGTTGTGGGTTTGAATGCAAATGAGAGGAGGATATTCCACATGAACCAACCACCAACCGAAATGCTCCACCCAAATACGGGAACCCAGGTCTTGTTATGCATTTCGAGAATCCTATTTTGTATTAGCTTTTTGGCTTTTTGCATATATTCGGTAAACTTACAACATCTTGGTATTGATGAATACTACCGCCGAAGTGAAGCACAGCTGTCCCATCGAGAACAAAGTATTATCACTCGTAAAAATCGATTCGCCAAATAAGCCAAACGTCACAAACCATATGATCATGCATTCGCAGGCAGCCATGAACATCCAACCGATATATTTCTTGATGTTGAATCCCTCATTCCTTTGGCCCATGGTGTACAGTTCCGGCACCGCGAGAAGGGTAGACGCATTGAGATCTTGCTCGAAAATTCCGAGGAAGATAACAGCTAGTGATGTGAACAAGGTGTTGAAAACCGTCAAGGATGTACTCTCAAATAGCGAGGTTCCCGTATATCCCGTCCATTTTTGAAACACGGCCTGTAGCATATAGAACACCAATTCTTTCCAAAATGTACTCAAAATGTACTTGGAAGTGCGAACGTAATTCCAACGTCCATGAACAAAGAGTAGCCTCTGTAAAAACCGGAATTGGGCAATGGAATAATCGGAGATTCTGGCTGCTTGAAGGCCTTCCTTTCCACTGATACCAATGCCTACATGAGCTTCTTGAATCATGGCGATATCGTTGGCACCATCGCCGATCGCTAACGTGATCGATTTGTTGATCTTAGTTCTGATCTTCTTCACCAGTGAAGCTTTCTGGCTAGGACTTGCTCGGCAACAGATCACCGAGTCCGCGAGTACCGCTAAGTCAAAGAAGAGAAGTTTCAAGGTCTCGTTGGCGTCAATTTCGCTGAGGGTCTGACCATCCACAACTATAACAGAATGTGCGATGGAACCCTTGCTGATGTCCAGCGTAGCAGTGGCCATTTTTTGTTCAACTTCCCCGGTGGTATGATCTAAGATAATGACCTAAAAAGCAAGTTAGTTTCCTCTTATCAAGAATGGGATAGGATAGATAAAGCAAAGTATCCTTACCTCGGAGTAATTCTTTGCCAATCTGGCAGAGTGGGCGATGTTAATAGCAGTTTCCCTCTTATCTCCTGTGAGCATCCAAATTTTGATGTTAGCTCTCCTCAACTTATCGATAGTCTCAGGGACACCTTTCTGGAGTTTATCCTCAATAGCCGTAGCACCAGAAAGATCAAAATTCTGCTCAATCATCTCACCAGCCTTCTCAATCAACTCTTGCCGGTCGACAAGACTGGTAGTTGCATCAAGGTATATCTTTTTCCAACCATCGTATTCTTGTTCATCCAGAAATCGATAACCAAATAAAAGTGTGCGAAGACCTTCTGACGCAAAATCATTCATATGTTGAAAGCAACGTTCGAAAACTGCAGCATCATCCAATACAAGTGCCTCGTCGACAAGTTCGTCGAAATGTATATCCTGGAATGAACTTCTTCGATCCATAGAAGCAAACGAGAATCTGCCCATCGAAGCTCGTGGTGTGGCAGGTGATTGATAAGCACTGAGATCTTCTGCTGCCATCTCAACGTCAATGTTCTCGCGGTCTTTTAGCCAAGTATCGAGTTCGTCCCGAATTGGCTGAAGTCTCGTACTTGCCATGCTTGGTCGGCCATGATTTAGACTTTTTCGACTTTTGCTCACGCTAGGTCTACCAAGATTCATGCTGGGTCTGCTGAAACTGTTTCTCGGACTGTGCTCACTGTGGTGGCTCATCCTACGAAGCGCTTGCTCGGCTTCCATGCTTTTTCTAACGCTAGACTTTCGGATGACTTCTGCTGCTTTCTCAATAGCCAATGAAGCCAGCTTCAGTCTAGGGAGGATAGCCGAATCCGCGCCTTTGCAGAATATGCAAATCTTGCCATTGGGGAACTTCACAACAATCGACATGCGTTTCCTCTTGCTGGAGAATTCGATAACATCTAGTACTTCGTATGATTCCGTGACCGTGTCATCCGGGTCGGAAGCATTGGGGTACTTGAGAGTGATGGATCTTGCCGGGCGATCAATAACTAGAAATCCAAGCTCTTGGGCAGCTTGGACTAAAGCCAACTCGTCGGGCGAGGCAGCTTGAAACTCTATTTCTCCATTTTCCTGTACTTCTGGCAAACATGTGTGACAGAGTGCCAAGGAGAGAAGGAAGAATTTGGCCTTTTTGGTGAAAATTGAGTGAGGTTTAGATTGCATGAATCTTAGCATTTCCTCCGTTCGAAGTTCGACTTGAGCCTTCGTCGGCCTGGCTGAAGACCGCCATACTGAGCCCGATCTACGAATGGAACCCGCTCTTGGAGATGCGAGCTCTGGTGGCGTAGACTCGTTAGATTCACTCCTCTCAACATGTGGCCTAGATGGCTGTTTCTTCACAAAACGCCTTGCTACGCCCTTTCCTTTGTGTTTCTTTCCATGGGTTTCTCTGTTGTCTTGCTCCTGCTTGAGAGCTGCCTCCTTCTGCAAATCAAAGTCATGAAGCCATGCATAACCGGCAACACTGAGTTTTCTGAAGCGCATGATGTTGTCGGTCAGAGTGCCGGTCTTGTCGGAAAAAATATAATCGACCTGACCCAAATTTTCAAGAATAGTTGTTGTGTTGCACACCATAGGTGTATTGGAAACTTCATCATACATTTCGACATCAGCCATGAGTAGGAGCTGGCCAATCTTGATGATCTCAAGACTGACATACAATGAGAGTGGAATCAAGGTGTTGTAAAGAATTATGAAGCCAATGATAATTTGTGAAAAAGGTACTTGTGCGTGATGTAAATACCACGAATGCTTTTCGACATTTTGGGACCATATTTGATATGCAATTGAGCAGAACAATGCCAGTACGACGACGAAGAAGACTAGCATGATGACTATTTTATTCGTGATCGCCTGCATCGCAGGAGCCTTGGTGCGGGGGTTCTTGTTGGCATTCATCCGAATTTTGCAGTCTTCTCCAGTGTTTATGACCATTCCGATAGCCTCTGTCGTATTGCGAAGGGTACTTCCACGCAAGATGACCTCGTTGGTAGTGAGGGGCATTGTCTCTCCACCCACAGTAACCCGCCCGTCAAAGTTGTATAGATCAAGGTTTGGGTCTTCAACAACAATAGTGGCACGGCAAGCCCCGATTTCCTCGACAGTCTTGCAACGTTTGACTAAGGACGGTGGACCCTGCTTGCTTTTGAGATTTGTTTCGCCGTCAAGAGCCATGGTCTCAATGTAAGCGATGCCGTTTGGCCCATCGGAATGAAGTAGAACCATATCAGCCGGGATATTGTCGTCTCGACCGAGCTTGATGATATCCCCTACTTTGACATCTTTCCATTTCAGGCTTGCCCAATGCTCTGTTCCGTCTGGGCCAACCTCACCCAAAACCGTAGAAGCATCTCCGCTCTTCGGAGATACTTTGCGTTCGTGAAATATTTTCGACGGTTTAGAGGGGTCTCCACGAGACGGCTTGTAAGCGTGAAGAACCAATGTCTCATTGTTGTTTTCAGCTTTATCCAACTTGTAACGACGAACATCATCATATCCTTCTTTTCCCATGCTAATGGCTACAAACACCAGGAGTGGAGCAATTGTGGTATAACTTCCCGTGGTACTCAAACCAGGGACCATTTGAAGGATTGAAATCAAAAGGAAATAGGCATTTGCTAACTTGGAAAACTGAAAGAAGATTTGTCGGGGTAGGAAGTTCCAAATAGTGTAACGGCTGGACCGGATGGAGTTGCCAATGTATTCCTTTCCAGTTCTTTCATCAATCAAATGGTAACCTCTGGATGCATCTAATTCAATATGGCGCCCATCTTTGGAAGGTGGGATTGGTTTTGGCTCGAAAAGCGGTTTTATTTTCTCCTTGTATGTCTTCTTCAATCTTTGAACAGTTTTGTTTTCCTGACTCCTCTTTGCCAATGTTCCGTAATTCGGCAAACTTATCGTTCTAAAAGTTTTCTGATCCTTCTTTGTATATATAGGTGCCGCGTGGGTCTCGGAATTTGTTGTCGCAGAGGCTATTGGCGTGATTTCGAATGCATCTTCAATAACTGGAGAAATTGATACCATGGATGACTTCCCTTTCCCCGCATCCGGTCCAGGCGCATTGGCTCCATGTCCCCTCGATGATCCTGCCTCCACCACTTCCTCCACCGGACTACTCTCCGGTTGTGTGCTTATAGTTCTGTTGAACAATGACCTTCTCAGCGAGTATCCTCGGTCTCGGGTTCGTGGCGATATTGGAGACTGGGCCGAGAGAGCGCTGACCCTAGCGGATTGTGGTGAGAGGGTTTGCCTGCCATCATTTGATCCCCTCACATTTCCTGCCCCACTAACACTGGTATCCAACGATAAATTTGGTGTGGTAGGTCTCGCAGACGCTGCAACTCTGTCGATATCCTCTGAGAAGCGGACCCGCGGGGGCTCTCGATCAACCGATTCTCGTCCGTTCGAATCCATATTGAGGGAAGATTGCACTGGATCCGTCGACGCCCTTCTCTGACTCGGTGATGAGCCAGATCCCTTTCCTAGATTCTCCGCCATTGTATTGTACTGGGGCACGCTGTCATTTGGGGTTTTGAAGGAGAGTAGGATGTTGGTGTTGGGGGTGCTGGGCGCAGCAGTGGTGAGAGTACTCGGTTCCCTAGCGAATAAGAATACAGCTGAAAGTTAAACCCAAGTCTGCCTTGTCTCAGCCATAAAGGAGCAGCTAGAACATTTCGTGAGAGTGCTGCAGCAGTATGATCCTCAGGGCGGTTAAAGAGTTGGGTTGTCAATAATCCATCTGCGTACCTGTATCATTTTAAACTTACTTTTCTTTGACTTGGACAGGTTCGTGAGGTCCGGGCCACATGTCTATTCTTGGCACTCACAGGGCTGTAGGATTCCGAGGAGTCTTCACAAGGGAGTACATTTCGGCTGCTCATTTTGCATCTTCACAATCTTTTATTTGGAAAGTTATTATTAATTGTTAATTACTCTGATTCCACAATAACCATTCAAGTCCTCTTTACGAGCGCTCTATTGATCCCAAGTCAAAGCCAATGCCTCGGCAATTACCGAGCATTTCCAGCTTCCCCGCATTTCGTGTCTAGAGCACAACAAGCGGGGCAACTCTTATATTCACCTGATTTCGATGAGGTATTAAGGACAACCTTATTCGATGAAATCTATTTTGGACAGTATCGTGGTGGACTGAAAAAGCGGCAGTATATTGCTCGTTGTTTCAGCCTTCTAGTACAATACTATGATATTACTCCAAATAGACTGGAACAATGAGACCTATCATTTCAAATATCTTCCTAGCGGCATTAATAGTACGAGTAGTTTCAAAAAAACGTAAAGACAAGAAGCTCAGCCATTGTTCTCCACAGACTTGGGCGTCGATATCCGGTGGCATATCGGGGGGGTATACGATAATAATCGTCTCGATGGAATGTCGCGATGATATATCGGATTTCTGACGGTAAAGATGAATAATCAATAATCGGCGGGAAATAGCTCATCCAGCCGAAGGCTAGTAGGAAGACTATAGCTAAGTAAAGTTATATGTTTTCTAGATATATATATTAAGAACTTTTAAATTACAAAAGTAGTATAACTTATATTTTTAAAGAGCTCTTTTATATTAATAGAAAAAATGAGATTTAAATAAATAGAAAATATAGTTTTTAAATAAATATAAGTTATATAATATTTATTTAGTACTATAGAGCACTAGTGTCAAAAACCCGATATTTTATTAGTTATTATCACTTTTTAGACAATAATAATCGTATTAGATCTAGAGCTTATTTAGCCTACTGTAGAATAATTATAAAGAGTCTATTAAATATACTAGAATCTTTTGAAAGTAGTATAGTATATATTATTTATTCTATAATTATTTGGCTCGTATATCTTAGAGCTAATATTCTATCTTAGAATTATAGTAATAATATAAGTAGTAGATGAGAAAAGATAGACTAGGATATATTCTAATTATCGTAGGTTTAGTATTAAGCAGTAGTAAGCAGATAATTGCTTTTTTTTAGTAGAGATAATCTCGTGTAAAAACAGTAGATTATTTACTTAAATAATCCGTTACAAAAATATATATATATGCTAAACGATTTAATATATTTTGAATTATCGAATGTAATAATGTATCTAATATTATTATAACTTCTTTTTAGTAGTATATATTCTAAACAGTCTCTTGAATGATCCAGCGATATCTATCGCGATATTTACGATACATATCGTATCGGGGCCCAGGTCTGGCTCTCCAACACCCTCCTATTACTACTTGAAGTAATTTTCAAGAATTGCAGTTACTGGGAATATTTAGGAGAATTAAGAACCAGAGTTTCTCATTTTTTCCAACCTCACTGAACAGATCGTCCTAGTTTTCATCGAACACTCTTCCGAAAAAGGTGCACAGTGTTAAGCGAAACTCTTGCAATTATTCATTGGATTTAGCATAACTCTTGACAATCGCCAAACGAATATTTTCAAGATGTGGTGTATATATTTCTTGTAGAAAAGTGGAGCTATTTGTAGGTGACCTACCTTATCGGGTAGAAATATCTTGGAGAAAGGTTGGGCTATCTGTAGGTCACCTACTGATACCCATATCTTTTAAAACACTAGTAGAAAAGTCCAAGAGACCTAGAGTGAGTCATTTTTCTCTCAAGTCCAACTGACAATCTCAGATCCACCAACTATCCTTCATCTCCAGGCTCCAGCCATCTTTCCGAGCCTCTTCCTCAACTAAAACCACCAAGGGCTGGAAAAAGGTAGTCACTTGAAAAGACCCATGCCAAGATAACGGAATAGAATAAGTGCCTAACTAAACCTCAGTCCTCGGAGGTATGTTCCAAATTGACAACAAATTCTAGAAAGTCAAAGTTTGAAACGATATCTTCGGTCTGAGAACTGTGTGACCTGCAGTTTGCCGTACTGCTAGCCAGGAACTAGACTTATTGCCATCTTTAAAACATTAGATTTGTCGAATTGTACCCCCAGTAGTACCCATCCAGTAACCTTGGTCTGTTGAATGCAAGTATTGGTGTCGAACCATGTCAACCGCTTCTTAAGAGGTTCGGCGTCTAGCAATCTTCGATTGAAACAGAACTGCTGGGTTTGTACACTGCTTTCATAGGATAGCTACCATGGTAATAAGTCCCGTCAAGTTGTTGAAGTGCGATACCAGAGCAGTAGAGAGTAGAAACTTCAGAAGTTAGCCACTTTTCATCTTAGAAACAGTAACAAAACTCAAATTCAAGCTCCACATATAGCTCAACCTGTAGTCTTACAATCCCAAAGAAACTCACAAACCATATAAGATTTACACACTACTCTTCTGTACCTTTCTATAATATTATGCGCAATGTTCTCGGCTAAGAATATCAATTAATCTAAAAGGTTAGGAGACTTAAGAAGTCAAACTTCTCAAACTTTCAAACTGTCTTGAATAATTCTTTTCAATGTTCCAAGCTGATTCTGATACCCTAAGGGAAAGTAGGCATTAGAGGAGAAGAATTCTCGATTCTCTCTTGTTACTAAGGCTTCTTCTTGCCTTGCATCTAGCCTCTTAAATCTGCCACTTCTACCCGTATTGAAACCCAAAAAAACACAAAGACTTGTACTCAAAGAAAAGGACTGTACCAATGTCGCTTTTCCTCCAGATCTCTATAGAAACCAAGCAGCCAAAATCATGGCACCGCCTTCAACTTCCAATTAACTTCACGGCTTCCCCATCGATGCGAAGCACCCATTTCATCAGCCATACTCCTTTAGAGGTGCATTCTTATAGTATACTTGCACACTTGTACACTTGTATACTGCCAAACCCGTACACTTGAACACTTACACTTCAGTACCACTTTACCATCAATCGCTTTATCAACGCAAGTCATGAGATGTAAATACGCTAGATGTTCTTGCTGTCGAAGTCCCTTCTACCTTCGAAATAAATCAACGTCTAGTGTTCGGCAAAACTAGGATGAGCTGCCAATCTTGCGACGGCGCTTTGGATGTCTATGTGCTCCTCATCATTGTCATCCGTTTCGGTGGTGATTTAGGGGCAACCTACACACTCTCTCCATCTTCCCCGTCTGTGCTGGGGGTTGTTATCTTCCTATTATGCTTCTGAGATCCGGTTAGAGTTAGTGTAATAATTATCTGACCACCGATTTTTTTTAAACTTCTCAGTGCGGTTGTGAATATAGGTAAATTCTCTCAAACATTCTTCTCCCATGAGACCCAATCAAAGTGCGGTTTGTAATAGAACTGAGTTGTGTTATGTACTTGCGCATTCAATAGTCGCAAAGTATATTTTGGAGCAATGGGAACAACAAAGAGTTGACGGTTCCAAGGCTTCAGTAACCTCAACTTTTGCTTAGCTTCAGCATCCTATAAAGAAAGATCACTTACTGAGCGAGAATGATAACCAAAAAATAAAAAAATAAAAAAAGCTAAAAGAATTTGTAGAACTGAGAGTATACCTTCTCCGCGCTTACAAGCAAGATGATCAAGTCAGCTACAGCCCTTTATACAAATAATATGGCTCTGGGAAAGACTTAACTCAACCACCTAAGCCTAGACATCAAGTGAAGGGTCTATAAATTTCTAGCTTGAGAGGTTCCTACCTAGTATAAAGAAAGATCATCCATCAGTCGAGGGGGGCATTGGGATACAAGCTGACCGTCTGTTTCAAAAACTTCTAAGCTTTGTCATATACCTTGAACCTTGGATACCCACGCCTTGGTATTTTGAAGAAAATAAACCATTCACAGAACTCTACTATACACCTCCGATAACTAAACTCCTAAAATATAAAAAAACGAAAAAGAGAAATAGAAATCGACAACATAAACTCTTTTGACAACAATTCATTCCTCCAACACCTACAAAATAATCGACACATTCTCAGACATACCCTTCAATACCACATAAGAAATTATCCATCTTCAAGGTAAAAGGTGGTTAAACCTATCAATAACCTCTCCAGCCTCTCACTAAACTCCAAAAGAAAAGAAGAAGAAATAGAATTCGAAAACACAATTTCTTCCAATAACAACTCATTCCTCTAATACCTACAAAAAAAATCATTACAATCTCAGACACGCCCACAGTACCAAATAACAAATCCCCAACCAAGAAAACTTCATGATGGTTGAATCTATCAATAACTCATCTAACCTCCCACTCCCACTCCCACTCCCACCCTAAAACGATACTCTTTAATTGCAAAGTTCTCCAGAGTGTCAAAAGAAAGGAAAGGTATTTAAACGCGTATCAAGTATAGACAGAAGAATTATCACACAGTACATCATCGAGAGCGAAACTGTAATAAGATAAACTAGATCAATTTCAAGCGGTTTCCAATGCACCCACAAGTCCACAAGTAACTCAAACAATATCTTATTATTACCAAGAAAAACCAACCCCCTTTTTTCCCTCCAACCCCTAAGAAGAAATTGGAAGATGGAAGTTTAATTTCAGTTTTATCAATTCCATATACCGATTAGGCACAATCTAGGGCGTCCCGTATATACCAAAAGCCGGAATCAACTAAATCGCAAATCGCAAATTACAAAAGTTAAGGGATATAGCAAATCTTAAATTATATTATACTATCTACTTACTCACTTACTTCTTATCCTTTTCGTTTATATATTATCTATACTAAGTGAGTGTAGGTAAGAGTATAGGTGAGAGTATAGGTGAGAGTATAGGTGAGAGTATAGGTAAGAGAGGTAGAGGAAAAGAGTAAGAGAGTAAGTAAATATCTTAGAGGAAAGTTTTTCCTAGCGTAGGTAAGAGGAGTTAAGGAAGTAAACATAGTCTTACTTTTCCTCTCTCTTCTCTCTCCTCTCTTCCTCTCTCTATTATTTATCTAGAAACAATAGTAGAAATATAATATAATATAATAGTTACGTAATAGTAAGAAGATAAGAAAGTAAGAGGCGATCTCACTACTAAACACGTACTATATATTACCTCTCTCTATTCTCTAATTAGCTAGTATAAGCTATAAATAAGACTATTAAGTCTTAAGATAGATAGTTTTATAGGTATAAGATAGTAAAAAAGAAAAGGAGAGAAGAGGAAGAGAGAATTTAAATTTACTTATAAAAAGTAAGACTTTACGATTTACTGATTTTCTAGCTATAATTTAGTTAATTTAGCTTTTTGGTATATTTAAGAGACTATAATATTCTCTACTACTAAAACCAAAACCCTCTAAACAAAGAAGAAAAAAGATATTACGCTAAAACATTATACTAGAACGTATAAGAAGAAAAAACATGTAAGAAGAAAAAAGAAGAAAAAGAAAAGAACTCCAAAGTAAAGAAAGGCAAAACAATAGGAATATAAAACCCTTATTTTCTTCCTTCCTTATATATATACAACCACAAACTTTTAACATCCCACTCGCCCACCTAAACCTATAACGCTAAACCCATAAAGCTAAACCTATAACGTTAAACTAAAACTTCAGTAGAAGTTTACTACTTAAAGAAGACCAAGGAAACAAGGAAACGAGGAAATTAATCTAATAGTCCAACTAAGAAGAGATCGAATCCTTCGATATAAAAAGTAATAGATAGACTATTTCCAAAAACACAGCAGCTAGGAGAGTCCTTTGTGGTCCTAGATTCTACTAGGATGAAGAAATCCAATATAAATAAGAGAAAAAAATAACGTGAATAAGAAAAGAAAAGAAAAAGAAAAGAAAGAAAAGAAAAAGAAAAAAAAGTAAAAAAAAGAAAGTACTTGAAAAAAAGAAAGAAAAAGAAAAGAAAGTAAAAAAGAGAAACTTTATTTTTTATTTTTAAAAAAAAGCGAGAGCAAAAAAGCAAGAGTAAAATTACTAACTAAGAAAACCTCCAACTAAGAAAAGAACTAGAGGGGATATAAGGTAGATACAATCAATAGTTAGTTAGTTAGTTAGTAAGTTAGTAGGAAGGTAGTAAAGTAAACGAATATCCTTGTCCTGACCTGTTAAGGTTGTTAAGATTATTAAGGTTTTTAAGGTTGTTAAGGTACTGTATATAAGTAAGATAGCTAGTACGCTTCCCTACCTAGCTTTTCCCTACCTAGCTTTTCTCCACAATAATAAATAATAAATACTAGATAAGTAGATAGGTAAATAAGTAAATAAGTAAATAAGTAAAAAAGTAAATAAGTAAATAAGTAAATAAGTAAATAAGTAAATAAGTAAAAAAGTAAAAAAGTAAAAGAACAACTAACATACTTATCACGACCATTTCCATCAACAAACAAGCCTAACAAATCCTAACAAATCCTAACGAATCCTAGTATAGATTTATTTATACTTCGCACACCCCTCTCAGCGGTTATTTTAAATGCCTTTACGCTTTACGCTTTACGCTTTGACTACTGGGAAAAATCGACAGGAAAGAAAGATAATGTTTTCCTCACTTAGGCTGGGAAGAAGGAATATACACGTAGTGCGAATGCAATGGCGATATACAAGAGAAGAGCATTCTATTCGGACTCTCTACATTCCCTGTTAACAATCTATATATTACCTCAAGCTACATATGTGCAACATCACACCCCCTCGACGTGATGGAAGAACGTGGAGAGAGTATTGTAACATCCCATCCCCTCGTCACGGTCCGCCACCTAAGCCAAGGGATACCTATCCTCCCACACTTCTTCCCCCTTCTTCCACCTCATCGCCACCTTCCAGAAGGAAAGAGAGAAAAAGGGGAAAAGTCAGAAAATGCATAAACAAGATCTACCTCGCTAAAAGCCCATCCGTCGTTCCAGCAAGCACCAACCAAGCGTGCCGGCAACCTAAAGTCTACATCAGACGTACAGTACTCGTACCCCCCCCCCAACCACCCATACACCCAACCAAGAGAGATCATTTCTACGCATCCACGGATCCACGGGTACAGTTCCCTGCTCGAGAAAGACAGCATACTTCTAACTTCTAACTGCTAACTTCTAACTTCTAACTTCTAACTTCCAACTCACGAACGCAAGAAACTCAGGAATACCATACCATACCATACCATACGCCCCAGCAAGTCCAGGCAAAAAAAAAAAAAAAAAAAAAAAAAAAAAAAAAAAAAGATGCATAGCCCACAAGAAACATACTCCTAAGTCTATGCTTGTTTCCCTTTCCCACGCACCAGCCTTATTCTGTAAAATCCTCCTTTGCTGTGACCGACGATGGTGGGGACGCTCATGCTCGCTTTCTCTTCCCTTCCCAGCATATCGTTACCGACCTTGTTTTGGTGATGCGAGAAGGAAGGGAGGGACCGTTCAGTGTTCATATAGGGGCCACGTCTAAAAGGAGAAAGAAGGTTTGAGAAAGGGTCTGATCAAACGCCACTCGGAGCTTCTATAATGCGTTTTCCGCCCCAGGAGAAAAGGAAAAGGAAAAGAAAAACTTCTTGGCGTTCTGGAGATTGATGCGCGAGGGACGACAGATTATTCGTGGACGTCTCTTTGTTGCAGTTTTCAGTTGGGGGATTTTTGTATAGACTTTTCTGTGGACGGTTGGTTGGGAGGGATTGATGGGGTGTGATGGGGTCACTAAACCCCGGCCGGACGAGCTTTGGGAGGGACCTTTCAAGACTCAAGAGGCTGAGATGAGATGGGGAAGATGTTCATGTTGCTGAGGAGAAATAAACATTGTATACATAGGGCTATAGAATATAGGGCGTGTTTACTGCCAATGAATTGTGATTGTGTGCGATGAGGTAAGCCAGTTTGAAGCGAATAGAAGTCGCATGATTTTTACGAGCAACGGAGCAGGCGGCATTCAGGGTGTGCAAAGCTGCTCCATGAACCGACCGTTCGTCGCTCATTGACGCATCGTGGCGTTTATCCCCCTTCTTTCCCTCGCCTCGTTGGCGGCTCCATTCCGATCGGATCGGAGGTTTCCCGTTCCATGTCATGGTCTGGTCTGGCTGGTCTGGTGAGTGACAATGCGATGCCTTATGGTCGTCAACGTCTTCTAGCTTTAGAAGTACGTACTTCCGGAATATTCTGAACTTCCAATTTCGTTTCACGGCATGAACAATGGAGAGATTGACTGACCAGTCTGATTTCCCCATGGTCTGTCTGGTCCTCGACTCGTCGGCAGCTCACCTGCACCGTTGTCACGTCACGGCGCACAGTGAGGAAGATTCTATTCTCGTGGTTTCCATCGTCCCAACTCCAAACTGCAAACTCCAAACGTCAAACTTCTGAAGCACATCGGATCAGCACCGGATCAGTCTGTCCGGTCCATGTCATTGGATGAATTTGGCCCATTTGGGTCATCCGACTCCGAGGGTGTCCGACTCATCGGCTATGGTTCCACCACGTTCGTCCTTGTCCAACCCCCTTTTTCATGCGACCGACGAGCGTTCCTGGCCTTTACGAGTCTAAGACCGGATAGCGCGTATCGCAGGCTGCCGTTCAACACCATTCCCGCACGCCGGTTGGAGGCTTCAAGCTGACAAGCGCCAGACTCGATACCTTGGTTGCAGCGACGTAATGCAGGTACAGAGTCCCCTACCCTAACCATGGATTGGACTACTCGAGTAGAGTCCTACTGTACTGTACTAGCCACGTCTGCGGACAGCCACCTGCCATGAGACTCGACTCGACTTTTTTTCCTCTTCAAAAAATGGGTTCTCCCACCAACAATTCTCGTCATCATGGTGTTGGCGGAGTTGGATTTGCGGTGTGGTTGTGGCACTGACACGATGCCAGAGGGCTATTTCCGTCTCGTCTATTCGGCAAAGAAATCCTGCGGGCCGGCGTGAAGATGGATGAGAATGGGTGGAAGTCTGGAAGAGGATGGGTGGCACTGGGACCTCTGATGGCGGCAATCAATCATGCTTTGGTCCTTGGATCAAGTCAAGTCAAGGCAAGGCAAGGCTCAGGGCTCCGAGTTGGCGAGTCGGAGGATCATCTCATTCAGGGGGTTTTGTTCTTATCGATTGAACATCGCGGAGGCAAGTCATCAATGGAAGATTCTGTCAGTTTTGAGAGAGATGGTTACATGGCTAGCAATCTATCGAGGTACGAGTACAAAGGACACCCTTCAGAGACACATCTCGTAGTCTTGATGAAGGTCGTCCTACTGTACCTCCACATACTCGGGGGAAAGTCGTTCGACCCTGCTGTTCTTCTGATCGAAGGTTACCACGTACAGTAGGCATGACTGAGCCGGATAAGTGCATGTCGACGGCACAAGGAAGTGCAGAATAGAGTACATGAACATGTACGGTTGCATTGGGAATCCCTACGTATATGTACCTAGAGGCTTGTGTAGAGATGCTGAGGCACACGCGCATTGCAATTGGGTAAATGACGATAAGCGGGAGACTCGACCGAGGAGAGGCTTCCTCTTTGGGGAAAAGGGGGGGGAGGTGCGAAGGCGATATCAAGAAAGGTCCCATCCCACCATCTATTTTCTCTCTATTCGCAGGAATCGACCTGCTCTTTGCAGAGGGATCATTCCTTTCACTCTCTCTGCTAAGTACTCCCTTTGAGCCTCTCCATGTCAACTCGGACTCGGACTCGGACCGGCCAGTCATCGACATGTGCAGGTGCTTGGTGCTGTTGCAGCTGTTCCTAGAACCAGAGCCTGCCCTGCCCTGTAGCGTCTAGCTGGGATCCTGAATCCACCCCACCCACTGGTGAGGGAACTCGCTCTCTGCTCTCTGCTCGTTCTCTGCTGGTTCTCTGCTGGGCTGGACCACCAACAAGTGTTTCCACTTGCCCGGCCCTGGTCGAAGTTGCCGCAGTGTGGTGGAGTGGAAGGAGGGTCAGCAGGGCAGGGCAGGGCAGGCTCGTAAGTTGATTGCCCGCCTTTTCCAAAAGTGATAGGGATACTCTATACGCTTCCAAGTGGTGTGGTTACTGGTGTGGCCTACCATCAAGTTCAATCCCTGGCCTGGACGAAGATGGGACGAAGAAGCCAGAAGCCAAAAGCGCGGAGGAGACTTGAGAGCCCTCCACTGTCTCTACGGGGACGGATGGAGAGGCGGATTTTGGTCCAGCCTAGCGCCTGCCACCTTACAACTTCTCAAGTTCTAGAATAAAATCGCAGAAATAAAACAGAAAATTAAGAAAGCCTATCAGATACTAATTAACTCTAACCTTAAAGCTTCTAGCTTTTCTAGTCCTAGTCGTGGTTTTATTCAAGTTTTACGACTGTGACTATGGTACTAAAATCCGCCTCTCCATCCGTCCCCGTAGAGACTGTGCAGAGAAGAAGGTTGAGGGAGATCAGGAAGAGACGACGCGGCAAGCATTGGCATGGTCCGCTTAGCTTGTAGCAGGTGGAAAAGGAGAGCGAGCGAGCAGGGGCCTGCCTACTGTACTCTACCTACAGGGCTACACCGTCTGCACTGCACTGCACTGCACTGCACTGGTATAGAGGACCAACTATTGATACAATGCAGTAGTCGACTTGAACCTGAGAGAGTGTGCGGTAGGTATTAGGTATTAGGTATCCAGGTACGGCATCTGTAGGTACCGTACGGGATGCCATAGATTCTGCCCTTCAGGCTTCGGTAGCATCTTGAATTGCCTGTGAGCTTTATAAGTACCTATCGTCGTGATGTACAGGTGATGCACTGAGATCGCTGAGATGCCGGGTCACTGGTGCTTGTAGGCACTAACAAAGCCTAAAACCCGCCTAAGCAAGCCTAGGTACCTCTACAAAGCAGGAACAACTGGCACCTGCCAGGATCAGCCAAACGGCATCGCGACTGGCTGGCGCTCCTGTTAGCGGCTTGGCAACACTCTGAATCGTTCCCAAGTCCCCTGAAAGGCCTGAAAGGAGCCAAGTCCTCCCCCCAAAGACCGCTAAAGGCTCACCACAACCCCCCACCCCCCCCCCCGCCCCACCACCCCCCCACCCCCCCACCCCCCCCACCCCCACCCCCCCCACACCCCCACCACCCCCCCCCCCCCCCACCCACACCCCCCCCACCCCCCCTCCCACCCCAAGCCCCCCCCACTCCGCCACCC
>LLCB01000162.1:0-126927 GCA_001414345.1 Hymenoscyphus infarciens | reverse complement strand
ATATTATATATATATTATAAAAGTAATCTAGCTAGTAGAGATATAAGTAATTAAGAGATTCTACTCTTAAATTAAGAGACTTTTATACTTACTTAAGAGATAATAGTAATATTAAATACTCTAGCTAGTACACTTTTAAGAGGCTCTTTTCTAGTACTTAAAGAAGCACTTTTAGAGTATTAAAAGAGGCGTAGCTAAAGAGACGTAGCTAGGTCGGTTAATAGTTTAGACCTAGGCGTTCTATAAAAGTAGACTATTAACTACCTACTCTAGAAGCGCTTCGTATACGCTATATAGTAAAAATACTATAGAAGCCTATACTAATAAGAAGAGAGCTTCTAACCTACTAGTTAATAGTTTAAAAGATAGCGTTTTAGTAGAATAGATATATATAAGACGTAGTAGGTTTAGTAAGACTCTCTTAATCTAATAAAGTCGTAATTTTTAATAATTTATTACTTAACACTACTACGCCTATTTACCTTACTTTTTTTATTAAAATACTTCTTAAAGCTTAAATAATTACTATATTAATTTATCTTCTAATTTAAAGCTCTTTTAGAGAAGTAGTATTAATAGAGAGCTATCGCCGGCCTTAAGATATTAGTATATAAGTAGCTTCTTATAGATCGTATTTATACGTATTACTTTAGATCGCGACAGCGCTACTAAAAAGAGTCTAATTTAGATAATTTTAAGTATATTAGATACGTAATTGCTCGCTCTTTAGATATATATAGATTAGTATATAGTAGAGTAGTGTTGTTTTAATAGATTATATATAAAAGAGAGTATATATAAATAGATAGTTTTAGAGTAGGGTTAGAGCTAAGACTTAGCGCTCTTAGCATAGAGCTAGGGCTAAATCGGAGCTAGAGCTAGAGGTCTAAACTATTAACCGCCGCCTCTTATATTCTAATTCTTAATCTAATTATATATAGTATAGTATCTTTCTAAGACTACTTACGATATTATTATATTATTATAGAGTAGATACTACTATATTATTTAAGATACTATAATAGCTTTAAGAGATAAATTAAGTATAGGTATTAATACTAGTATATATCTTAATACTAATAAATCTTAATTTATAATATCTATTAATACTCTATATAAAATTAAGCTCTAGTATAATATATTTACTATAAGTATTCTTAATCTCTTATAACCTATAATTATACCTCTTCTTATTAACCTTTAATAGTATCTTTTAAATCTTATTCTAGCTCTATCTTTTATCTCTATCTCTATTAATACTATAAGTATTAAGGTATATATAGAGGAACCTAAGGCTAAAGCTTCTTATAGTACTAAAGTAGCTATATTCGTAGATCTTATACTAAAGGATAGCCTCTAGCTCTTTATACTCTTTCTATATAAAGAACTTTCAACGTTAAAAGCTTATCTTAAATTATAACTTTTAGAGCTTCTAAAGCTTAATTATAAAGCTCTTATAATTTAACATATATATTATACTTGAATTAAATAATCCTATATTTTTAAAGAGATATACTACTTATATATATAAGATAGGAGTAGTCTTACTTTTTTTATACTAGTAAAGGTTCTATTTTATATTAATTTAGAGCTTAAAAGTAGTATTAAAGACGTTAATATTATACTTACTTTTAAGGATATTATATATCTCTTAAGTAGAGACTTCTTTTTAGTATAACTCTTCTATAAATACTTTATATAGCTCTAAATCGATAAAATAATATAGTATATTTAGGCTTCTATTATATACTTAAAATCGCTCTTTTTATACTTTCTACTATACTTAAAATTCTAGGATTATTATACTATAATACTACTACTAAGGATATCGTACTTTAATAGATGTCTAGAGCCGCTACTAGAGCTTATTCTCTTTCTTCTTCTATCGTTATTAGTACTTAAATTTAAGAGAAGAGAGAGAGTATATATAGTAGTAGAATAGTACTTTTAAAAGAAGGAATAATATAAAGTTATATTTAAAAGAAGAAGTAACTAATTTAATTTATTTTAAGAGGTTCTACTACTAAGAATATTACACTTTAATAGATGTCTAAAGCCGCTACTAGAGCTTATTCTCTTTCTTCTTCTATTATTATTAGTACTCGAATTCGATATAGTAAGAGATTTAGAATTTACTAATAGAATAGTACTTTCAAAGAAAGAAATAATAGAGAGTAGTATTTAAAAGAAGAAGTAATATAAGAGAGTTAGTATAAAGAGTAAGTATACTTTCTAGCTTATAAAATAAATAGTACTAACTCTAATTAAGAAATAAGTATATAATTAAGAAAAGTAACTAAAAGTACTTAAATAATCTTAAAATTAAGAATATTTAAGCTTTTAAAGTAAGCTAATTACTTTAATACTAGGTAATCTAGAGTAATTAGTTTAGAAAAGGCCTAGTTTTAAGACATAATTTAAGAACTTATTATAGTAATAAAAGTCGATTTATATAGTCTTTTTATATTATATATATATATCTCTTACTATAATATGTTTTAAGTTAATATTTAATACCTTTTATAATTATTTATTAATTATATAACTTTTGCGATTTACGATTTACGATTTATAATTTACGATTTGCGATTTAGTCGATTCTAGCTTTTAGTATATATAGGACGCTCTACCTAGGTATATACGAGACGCTCTAATAGGCTCTAAAGATAATAAATAAAGTTTAAGTTTTCGAAAAACTTCTAGAGTTAAAAAGTTATTTTATATGGTTCGATATAATATTTTATAGAGTGATTAATTACTTTGAAGTGCCTGAAGAAAAAGTACATCGAACAACGAGCTATGTAGTAGGCTAGGTACGAACACTGCCGCTTTTTTTGTCCACCGCGAGCGCATGCTCAAAGAGAGCAGCACTGACTGGTTGAGACGCTTACAAGGAGTTGGCATATTTAGACAGTGACATGAATCAAACAGCAAAGGCCAAAATTATGGGAAGAAGGAATTTATTAGTGTATTTATAATCTTCCCTTCCCTTCCATCCCCTTTCTCTCTCGAAAAATCCACGTACAACAAAGCCCGCCGATTTAAATTTTGTAATTACAAGTAGAGCAAGTGAAAAAAAAAACAGCCGTAATATCATATCATAGCCAAATGCCATGATGACATTCTTCCTCGGCTGCCGAATCAAAGGGTATAAAGCGCGCAGAGTAATGTACTAATGTAAAGACAGAAAATCGTGAAAATGAAACCTCTTCCCCCCACCCCGTATTTCTATGCTCAATGTTTTCGAGTTCGTGATGTCGGGTATCGAATCACCCATTCAAAGCGGATGCGATTATGCCTCTGGTGTGACCTCGACGGCATCAACCTTCACTCCATTTCCCTCAGACTTGGATGAGACTGCGACACCCTTGTCGTTCACACCAACTTGACCGACCAAAACCTTGACAGACTTGATTTCGTTGAGAATTTCGTCCTCTTTGGTATCCTTCACGAGTGTAGCGACAGCCTTGACCTCAGAGAGGACTTCGGAGTTGTCTACAACAGCAGGGGGCGGAATTCCCTCGACCAAGACTTTGACGGATTTGATTTCAGTAAGAATTGCGTCTTCTTTAGTATCCTTAACGAGTGTAGCGACGGCCTTGACTTCGGAGATGATTTCGGAGTTATCTGCAACTGGGGGAACAGGGAGACCCTCAATGAGCTTCTTGATGGAAGCGACAGAGGTAAGAATCTCTTCATCCTTGCCAGTAGCGGGAGCAGGAATTGCCTCGACCAAAGACTTCACAGATGCAACTTGCGAAATGATTTCATCATCCTTTCCAACTGACGGTGCTGGAATAGACTCCACCAAAGACTTGACGGCTGCGACTTGAGACAAGATTTCCTCGTCCTTTCCGGCGGTGGGTGTAGGAATGGATTCAACAAGAGTTTTGAGAGATGCGACTTGAGAAAGAATCTCATCATCCTTGACGGTAATAGTAGTAGGTCCCGGAATTGATTCTACCAGAGTCTTTACAGCTGCAACCTGGGTGAGGATTTCCTCGTCCTTTCCTGCTATTGGAGTAGGGATAGCCTCAACCAACGTCTTGAGAGCTTCAACTTGGGTGAGAATCTCCTCATCCTTCACAGTGATCGATTCAGGCGCTGGAATGGCTCCGATTAAAGTTTTGATGGATGCAACTTCGGTCAAGATCTCTTCGTCCTTAACAGTAATTGTGGCAGGTGTTGGGATAGCCTGGATGAGTCCCTTAACAGTCTCAACTTGAGCTAAGATCTCTTCGTCCTTAATAGTAATCGTGGCAGGTGCTGGAATAGCCTGGATGAGTTCCTTGACAGTCTCAACTTGAGCCAAGATCTCATCATCCTTACTAGCTGCTGGTGTGGCAAGGAGAGTCTTGAGAGTAGCAATCTCGGTAAGAATTTCACCATCTTTGATAGTAATAGGAGCTGGTGCTGGAATAGCTTCAATAAGACTCATTACAGACGTAACTTGCGTCAAAATCTCATCATCCTTGCCAGCAGTTGGAGTTGGAATGGCCTCAATCAGGGTTTTGACCGACTTGACCTCGGAGAGAATCTCTGAAGTACTGAGCTCACCAAGAGAAACCTTGGACTGAGCCACATCAGACTTGATGATCTCGATGCTAGCAAGGAGTTCACCTGAAGACGTGGAATCCTTAATCTCGGACAATGTGGTGTTTTGGGATGAGATGGCAGCAAGAACTTCAGATCCTGAAGCAGCAGTCTTGATTTCAGAAAGGGTTCCAGTTTGGGTGTCGAGAGTGCTGATAATACTCTGGAGAGAGGTCTCCACGGGAGCAAGGTCTGTCTTTTCGGATGCAGGAGCTGGTGCGCTAACAACAGTCTTGATATCGGTAAGAGTGGTGCTGTGAGATTCAAGTGTAGTGGTGATGCTCTTGACAGAAGTCTCGAGGGAAGACAGATCAGTCTTCTCGGCAATAGGCGCAGGTGTAGAAACGGTAGATTTGAGCTCAGTTATAGAGGTCGATTGAGATTCTAGACTGTCGGAGATGTTCTTGAGAGATGCTTCGACGGAGGAAAGATCAACCTTCTCTCCTACCGGAGCAGGTGTGGCAACAGTTGACTTGATTTCGTTGATGGCGGCAATTTGTGCATCCAAGTTGGTGGAAATAGTTTGAACAGATGTTTCGAGGGTTGATAGATCAGTCTTTTCTGCAACAACAGCTGGAACGGAGATGGCAGATTTGATTTCGTCGATGGCACTGGTTTGAGTAGCCAATTCTCCGGCAAGGCTCTTGATCTGGGCCTCGATAGCGACAACCGCAGTAGCATCCTTGAGCTCTGTAAGAGAGGCAGCATGAGATTCATTGAGGGCCTTGATATCCGAGAGGGTAGATGCGTGTATAGAAGATGACTCTTGAGAAGACTGGACAGCGGCGAGAATTTCTGGACTGATGTTAGAGCTCTTGATCTCGGAGATTTGAGCGGTGATGGCTTCGATTTGAGTCTTAAGGTCGGCAACAGATGGTGCAGTGGCTTCGCTGGCTGCTTTGAGAGCTTGCAATGATGAGGCGAGGGTGGCGTGAGATTGGTTGGAAGTGTTGACACCATCCAAGATTTCCTTGCTAGCATCGGACCCCTTGATATCGACAAGGGTAGCGGTTTGTCCCTCAATGGCGGAAAGGACGGAGGAAATCTGGGTGGCCAAATTGGAGACACCAGTTCCATTGGCGGTAGTTCCTGCTTCGATATCAGTCTTGATAGCAGCCAACTCCGAGGAGAGAGCCTTTAATGCAGTGACGGCATCGCTGTTTTCCTTGACGGCGGTGAGATCGGCCAGAATGGTATCGAGCTTGGTGGAGTGAGAAGAGATGGCCGCCACAATTGGAGCGGGGCCGTTCTCTAGGAGGCTTGAAAGATCGGTTGAGATCTTCTCGAGACTTGTCGAGTGAGCGGCAAGGATGGAGGTGTCTGGCGAGGCAACTTGTTCCTGGACCGTCTTGACATTGTTTCCCAACTCCACCAACGAGCTTGTGATATGCGAGACGGCTTGCTCCAAGGTTGTGATCTTCTCGGCAGATGAGGTGCTGCTCGTGTTGATCAAGGAGGAGAGCTCGGATAGTTTCGAGGCTGTTTGCGAGTTGTTCTCCTCGAGACGCAGAGATAACTGTTCGGTGGAGGAGACGAGCTTGCTTTCCACGGCCGATGTGTCGAATGCTGATTTGAGGGAAGGTTGGAGCTGTAGTGCGAGGTGAGCAGCGACTGCTTTGGTGAAGTCCTCGTTGTTGAGAGCAGCAGAGACAGCATCCCCGATGGCCTTCTGGATAACCTCTCGGTCCTCTGCCAGTTGCTCTTCCGAGACTGGGGGAGCCCCGAGGGTTTTCTGGATGCCATTTTCTTGCACGGGAGTGCCGGTGAGTCTTGCTCGCAGACGATTGAAGATTGGAGGAGCCATGGCAACAGTGGCGAGGGAAGCGGGGAGGTAGAGGAGGAAGCTGATCAACGACATCCGGTAAGGAAGAGGAGGAAAGGAGAATAGAAAGAAGGAATCAGCAGGTGCCTACGGTTACATACTCGACCGGATATGAGGGAGGGGACTAGTGCCGATGGAGAAAGGAGAGGAGACGAGAGGAGAGGAAAGGAGACGAGAGGAGACGAGAGGAGACGAGAGGAGACGAGACCAGGTGAAAGTCGGTATGCGATGGCCAGTCAGTCTGAGGTGCATTCAACTTTTTATGCGTGGTGGGCCAGAGAGTATCATTCACCTCGTTTGGTGAAAAAATAATATTGAGAGCGAGACAAGCTAGCCGGGGAGAGCTCATCACGGACCAATCGTTCGCCGTTTTTGACCCGGCCCGACCGCTCTTCCGGCCGCCCTAGTATCTACCCCTGTCGAACCCTTATTTTCCTCTCCACTGTCACCACTGTCTCCACTGTCTCCACTGTCTCCACTTGTCAAATGGGTGCCAAGCCAAGGGGATTTCCAGACTTCGTTGTCGACTCATCGCCTCGATGAATGGCGACGATGATGCACAATTCCCCCTTTTGGCTCCGCCTGTTCATAATCCATTTGCCGCCAATCCACCGCAAGGTGAAATTGCACGAATGGCACGAATATGCCGGATTTGAGCAGTGTGCATTGCTTTCTGCCACCCACTCCTACCCACCCCCACAGTCACCACAGTCACTTCTTTGCAGCACTGTGACATTGCTTCTGCAGTCCAGTAAGGCTCTACGCGAAGCGCGGAGGGATTGGGCAATTTTGGGCAATCTTGGGCTGCCATGATCATCTGTTGAACAGCGCATCCACGTCGTCTCCCACCGCACCCGAATCATGACCTGCCACTTCATCCACCATGAGGTGGTCACTCTGGCCGTACAACGCACCGTGAGTAGGTGGATTCCTTTTATTTGGAGATTGGAATTGGAAATTGGAAATTGGAAATTGGAACCAGAGAAAGGGTTGATTGTCAATATCCGGCGCCGGATTTGGATTTCGGATCCTATCCAAATTCACATTTGCATGGGGCTTCTTGCATCACTGCAGCATGTACAAGTATTTGCCAATTTACTTTCTAGTCGGTCGACTTTGACCTCCTGGATTAAGCTGGTGATACATATATGCTTGTGTACAATAAATTCTTTCTCGAATTCAACCGACGCAAGTTGTTTATTCAATTGTTTTATTCTGTTCTTTATGTTCTCGTTGTTCGTCCATCTCACTCCCGACAGTTTATGGATAGCAGAATGACCAGCATAAAATTTGAGCACTGCGAGTATCGTTTAAAGTACAAACGCAGGTATCTATCAATGAATCCCAATGCGCAGAGACATAATGCAGTAGGCAGTCCTATTTCCTGCATTCTCATTAACCGCATCGGAAAATACCTACGAAATGACGAGGCAGCTCCAAAATCGCCTCGAGTATCCACAGGTCGTCCAATTTCCTCGCATCGAAGTTCAGGGTTCAAGATATTAGACAACCCGCTAGAATCATCATGGAACCTGGAAGGACAATTCCGAATGCGATGCCCGCCATTTGAATTTTCGAGCAACGTTGCTATTATTTCTTCACCACCACAGGCATGTAAAAAGAAGCGAGCCCGAGCCTTAGGAGGGCTAGGTTATAACATTATAACTAGCCCTCCTAAGGGCTATATAACTCGTCTAACGTTAGTATAACCACGTCGCCTTCTAAGCTTTATTAGCGCGTAGGTATTATATATAAAATCAGCCTTTAACAGTATTAAAAGAAACGTGACTAAAAGGACTAAAAAGTATTATATATTATTTAATTAAATATATATTTCTATATATACGTTTAGTAGAGAATAGAGTAGAAGGCTTAAAAGGGATAAGTTCTAGAGATATTTAATATATAATAGAATAAAAGAATTATATTTTAAATAATTAATAAACTAGAAGTATATAAGTAATTAATTAAGTATTTAAAAACATTAGTTTAAAGAAGACATTTAGTCTATTCTATACTAAAAGTAGATGGTTTTTAGTCTATTATAGACTAAAAGTAGGTAGTCTTTTGTCTATAATAGACGAAAGATATATAATTAAATAATTAAATAATTAAAAAGATTATATTAAAGAGGACTTTTAGTCTATTATATACTAAAGGTATATAAATAATAAATAATTAAGTAAAAGGATTATATTAAAGAGGACTTTTAGTCTATTATATACTAAAAGTAGATGGTTTTTAGTCTATAATAGACTAAAAGTAGGTGGTTTTTAGTCTATAATAGACTAAAAGCATATAAATAAATAATTAGTTAATTAGAAAGATTATATAAAAGAGGACTTTTAGTCTATTATCTACTAAAAGTAGGTGATTTTTAGTCTATAATAGACTAAAAGCATATAAATAAATAATTAGTTAATTAGAAAGATTATATAAAAGTGGACCTTTAGTCTATTATAGACTAAAAGTAGATGGTTTTTAGTTTATAATAGACTAAAAGTATATAAATAATTAATTAATTTATTAGAAAGATTATATAAAAGAGGACTTTTAGTTAATTATAGACTAAAATTAGATGGTTTCTAGTAGATACTAGACTAAAAGTAGGTTGTTTTTAGTCTATAATAGTCTAAAAGTAGGTAGTTTTTAGTCTATAATTGTGACGGTATGCCGTCCTGTATAGCCGATATTACGTAGTATATGCCGTATATATTAGCTTTCAGCAGTTGTTGTTTTACATTGTCTAATTTAGGAAGGTTACGTACGTCCGGGCTTTCGGACATACTTCGTAGGGTTCGGGCTTTTGTATTAGCCGACGTATGACGTTGTTCGGTTTCGTACCCCTTTTGTATCGTCTGAAACCTCTTGTATATAGTAGTCTACTTCTAGAGTCAGAAAAGGCTAGTTTAGCCTTTTCTTCTATATTAGAGCCTAGTATTTATATACGTTATTCTGCTAAACGTACTCCTATATACCTCTTCTATAGTTATATATATTTCGTACTATTATATAAAAAGGCTAAACTCTTCTTTGCTAGTGACGGCCTTAATAATATCTCTTTCAAGCTTATTATCGCTTTTGTTTCTTTTTTAGGCCTGAATTAGACTATTACGACATATCTTTAAATAGCTAGGTAATTAGAGACCACCTAGACGGCTAGTGATACTAGGGTTTAGTATTTATATAGATAGCTAGTAAAAATCGTGTTTCAGTATATATTAAGAGATTAGAATACGCTAAGTGTTCCTGAGAATTCTAATAACCCTAGGATTAGTGAATAAGTCGACTTTATAGTTATTATAAAGGCTTCTAAACCTAACCTTACCCCCCCCCCTCTAAAAATTAATAAAGATGTCGAACCTAGTTCTACTATAAGGCGTTAAATAACCTTCTAAAACTATCCCCCTTACCAAAAGACACTCTTCTAAAAGCCGCCTAAATAGTATCTATATACTAAGATCTAGAAGATCTTAATAAAAGAACAAAGACAAGCAAGACTTCTTAAATATAGACTAGATGTAGTTAGTTATATAAGCTTTAGAAGTAGAGAATTAAGAAATAAAGGATTAGCTAGCTAAGCTAGAAAAGAGTATAAGCGAACTTATAATTTAAAGTTAATAAATCGCTTTACCTCTAAACCCTCCCTGATCTAACCCTCTTTCGAACCCTCCTTAATCGAACCCTCTTCTGCTTCTAAGCTCGAATTCATACCTCTTTTAGCTACGAGCAGCTGCCCCTAATACCTTCCAACATACCCCCTATCAACATCTTTGAAATGTCGAACCTAGTTCCGCTAAATAGCGTCGAGCGACAACCCCCTTCCAGGGCTACCCCCCTTTTTAAAAGACCCTCTAAACCCTTTCTAAATCACACCTATATATTAAGATCTAGAAGATCCTAAAGAAATAATAAAGGTCGAAGAGACTAGCAGGACTTCTTAAATGCAGATAATATACAGACGAGATAGCGGCACATAAAGAATAAAACGATCGGTCAGAGAGATGGAGGACAAAATTACAAGCAAACTTCAAAGTTAACCAAATCCCACCTCCAAACCCTCCTCGATCCAACCCTCCTTCGCCTTTAGACCTCTTTCGCTTAAGGGACACCGCTGCCCCTAATACCTTCCTACCACTTCCCTCGAATCTCAAATCAGATACAAATCAGTCGAAATACGCTTTCTATCAGGACGAAACATAGAAGCGAGCTCTTAGCTAAGTTATCGCTACCTTTGTCAATCCCGACTAAACATTATCCGACTCGACTCTGAACTTTCTTCGAAAATACCTCTACCAGCGAACGAAAAAAAAAAAAAAAAATACGAATTACTCGGTTACGGACCGAGTCCCCGCCGGTATAAAGGTTAAAAGAGATAGAAGTGGAATTAGGAATTAGAAGATTACGCTGAAGAAACTTTTACTAACTTCAAAAAGTTACTTTTCAAGTACAGCCATACTCGGAGAGATACCAGAGTCGGAAGAGTTCTTTTATATGTGGGACCAGACAAGATTACACCTTAGCTCTAAAACGCGTCTACTACTTTTAAGAGATGCTAGAATTACAACTTTACTGAAATGGTGAACGATCTTTTAGCTATGGATAAGGAGATACGCTGAAACGCTAAGTTACTTACAATTAGCACTCTGGTTTAAAAGAATACCCCTCCATCCTTGTCCAGTTCAGCTCTGAATCCCCTACGATACGACAGCGACTCTTCTTCTGAAATCGGAAGATGACGATTAAGTCCTTAAGTACCTTGAAGGGAACGAGGCGGCCTACAGGCCTGAGCAACACAGTTCCTACGACAGTACCGATACATGTCGTACCCGAAACTATACCCCTTTTTTTTGTCCTAAACTTCGGACAGCGTTTTCAACATTCGGCAACAAACTCTTTTAACCAGCCGAAACTACCCCTCCTCTTGTTATCCTGAACTTCGGACAACAATTTCAAATTCGGCATCAAGTCTTTTGACTAGCTGAAACCATCCCTTTTATTATCCCCAGTTACTCGGATAATACAACAACTTAAGCATCAAGTTCATTTAACCAGCCGAATCCCTACCTTTTATTATCCTGAACTTCAGATAGTACAACAACTTCAACAACAAAATCCTTTAACTAGCCAAAACCCCACCTGTTATTATCCTAAACGTTAGATAATAATTTTAACTTTAACAACTTCAGCATTAAGTTCATTTAACCAGCTAAAACTACCTTATTTATTATCCCCGGTTACTTAGATAAGAATTTCAATACAACAACTTCGGTAACAACTTCCTCTTTAGACCAGCCGAAACCCCACCGACTCTAGTACAGAGTCTTACAGTCTTTACTTTCTTTACTTTCTTTTCACTTCTGGCTAGGCCAGAAGTTCCTTTTTTCGTTTAGACGAATCAGATACAAATCGGTTAAAATACGCTTTCTATTAAGACAAAACAAAGAAGTAAGCTCTTAACTAAGTTATCACTATCAATCCTGACCGAGTACTATCTAACTTTACTTTAAACTTCTACTAACCTATGTTTAGACGAATCAGATACAAATCGATACACCCTTAAAGGGAAAGTAAGCTCTTAACTAAGTTATCACTACCTCTCGACTAAAACGACCTCCGACTCTACTTTGAATTCGTGTCCAACTATTCTAAACTTTTTCTTTCCTACTTTCTTTCACTTCTAGCCAGGCCAGAAGTTCTTTTTTCATTTAAATTCTTCGAATCAGATACGAATCAGTACGCTCTCGAAGTAAGCTCTTAACTAAGTTATCACTATCACCTACAACGTTACCTCTTAATGTTCGCTTCCGACTCTACTCTGAATTCACCTTCGACTTTTGAACTTTTTTTCTGATTTTACTCTGAACTTTTGAACTTTTTGAACTTTGAACTTTAAACTTTCTCTGACCTACTAGTCAGATCGGACTACACTCTTTTAGCAGACGCGAATGCTTGTTTTAATATTAAAGGATTGGAAACGAAGTCTCTTTGCAAGCATCTACGGTTACGATTCAGACCCAAAATCGACATCTCAACATCTCGTCTCGCTTATAACAAATTATAATAAACAAAGCATCTATAAACTCGGGTTAGCTACGATTTAGACCCTAACCAACTTACAACAACACAATAATATAACACTTACACTATCCCGATTTAGCCTTAAACGATAAGAGATAGAAGACTTAGGACGAGTCTTTTTTAAGAGAGAGGGATGTAACAGCATGCCGTCCTATATAGCCGATATTACGTAGCATATGCCGTATATATTAGCTTTCGGCAGTTGTTGTTTTACATTGTCTAATTTAGGAAGGTTACATACGTCCGAGCTTTCAGACGTACTTCGTAGGGTTCGGGCTTTTATATTAGCCGACGTATAACGTTGTTCGGTTTCGTACCCCTTTTGTATCGTCTAAAACCTCTTGTATATAGTAGCCTACTCCTAGAGTCAGAAAAGGCCAGTTTAGCCTTTTCTTCTATATTAGAGCCTAGTATTTACATACGTTATTCTGCTAAACGCACTCCTATATGCCTCTTCTATAGTTGTGTATATTTCGTGCTATTATAATAATAGACTAAAAGTATATAAGTAAATAATTAGTTAATTGGAAAAGTTGTATAAAAGAGGAGTTTTAGTCTATTATATATTAAAAGTAGGTGGTTTCTAGTCTATTATAGACTAAAAGTATATAAATTAATAATTAGTTAATTAAAAAGATTATATTAAAGACAATTTTAAGTCTATAAAAGACTAAAAATATATAAATAAATAATTAATTTATTAAAAAGATTATACTAAAGAAGACTTTTAGTCTATTAAATACTAAAAGTAGATGGTTTTTAGTTTATTATATACTAAAAGTACGTATTATAGGTTTTTAGTCTTTTTAGTTACGTTTCTTTTAATACTATTAAAGGCTGATTTTATACGTAATACCTACGCGCTAACAAAGCTTAGAAGGCGACGTGGTTATACTAACGTTAGATAAGTTATATAGCCCTTAGGAGAGCTAGTTATAACGTTATAACCTAGCCCTTCTAAGGCTCGGGCTCGCTTCTTTTTATATATCTATAGTAGAGAGAATACTATACTAGGATACTACTTTACCCTAGTAACGTATAGTAGCTATTAGCGACCTTCTTAGACATTTTAGAAAATCGACTTTTTACGTCTAAATATATTATAATTTAACGTACTCTACTACTACCTTTTATACTTAATTATACTTTAAAGTTAAGAGAATTATATATTAAGGCTATTTAGGTATACTAAAAGTATATATATTTAATAAATTATAGTATTATTAGCGCTTTAAAACTAGTATTTATATCTCTTCTAATAATACTCTAGATAATTTAAAATCTACTTATTTAAGAGAACTAAGCTTGAAGTATATTCTACTACTATTATCTTCTTTTACTTCCTCTTCTTCTTCTTTATTAAGTTTAATATATTACTCTTAGTTATTTTATAAAAGCTAGTTAGTATCTATATATACTATAACGTCTTATTTATACTCTCTATTATAATACCTAAGTCTATTATCTATCTCTTTCTCTATCTTAAGTATAAGAGCCTTTATAGTATTAATAAGGTCTTTCTCTTCTATTAGTATAACTAATTCCTTTATTTAATAAATATACCTCTTAGTATATAATTCTATATAAAGATATAAGTAAAATCGAGTATATAGTATATTAAGCCTTAACTATATCTTATTAAAAAAGTTAAAGTCTTTGTTACTAGCTTTAAGCTAACTTATTTTAATCTTATTATATATTATATAAGTATTATTATTAAAATACTTAATATTATTATAAAAAGAGACCTTCTCTTAGAGATTCTTCTATATCTCTAGATTAGCTTTATACTTATAGTTTCTAGTATTATTATTTTAATAATTATATATCTTATCTAGCTTCTCTTATAATACTTCCTACTATTACTAATATTACTTTTAAATAGAGTATATATTATAAGTCTTAATAAACTCGTTAATCTAGTAGTAGATAACGTTTATATAAATATATTATAAGATAATTTAATTATACTTTAAACTATTAAAAAGACTCTTTTATTTAAATACTTAAAAGTATCTTATCTACTAAGAAGTTTATTAATTAATTAGAGTATACTACTATTACTTAATATACTAGTTTTTAGTAGAAGTATTATATACCTAGGTCTTTAATATCTTTAAATTAGGCTTCTTTTTATACTATAAAAGAAGATAGTATACTACTATTAAAAGAGTCTCTATATCTTTATCTATTTATATTATTTTTAAGAAGCTATATTTATATACTAATTAAAAGTAGTACTTTATAACTATAACCTAGGTATAGTTAAAAAGGCTAATAAAATATCTTAATATCTTATATAAGTAGGCGTTAATAAATCTATATATCTAGAAGCTATAGAAGAATAATTTATTATAGCTATTAATACTTTATATCTAATTTAGTCTCTTAATAATAAACTACTTATAAACTCTCTTAAGAATATTCTTCTTAGCCTTAGTAGATATAGGTACTATTTACTAATTTAATTAAGTAATCTCTCTTTTACTAATAAAGAAGCCTAGCTTATAATAAAGGTAAATATATATAATATAATAGCTATATTAGATTACCTAGCTAGATTTAAATTTATTTATAATAGTATTAATAAGAGTAGTATCTTACTTAAATATAGAAGGTTCTATTTAATAAAGTAGGAGCTTTTAATATATTTAAAGCTTTTAAAGCTATTAATTAAATATTAGTATACTTTTAAATTAATTAAGTATATATAAGATTTTCTTATAAGTAAAGTCCTTATACTATAACTTTGTAGCTAATTAAATAGCTTTTAGATTATTAATAATATTAGGAATTTTTATAAGAAAGTTCTAAGCCTTAAACTTATATTAAAAGGTCTTTTTACTATTAAATATTAATATATATTTACTTTATAGTAATAGAATAAATTTAACTTACTTTATAATTAACTCTTTAATAGCTATTCTTTCTATTATATATATAAGAGGCTTTCCTTTTATTATATATAAATTATATAACTCCTTTCTAGCTACTACCTACTTTACTAGGCTAATTATTATAACTAAGAGCTATTTAAAAGAACTAGATAGAAATATAAGAGAAATAAAAGAGAAATGTAATTTAGATATAAAGTTAATTAATTTAAGTATATAATTATTTTTAAACTTATAGTAAGATAGGGTTCTAGTAGAGTTAATATAATATTAGAGTTATATAATACGATTTTTTAAAAAGTAAGAGAAACTTCTTAATAACCTTACTTACTATAAAGCTACTTTAGAGTATTATAATAACGTCTAATTAAATACTTTTTATAAGAGAAAGTGTTTATTTATATCTAAATAGCTCTTATTTTTAATTTAAAATAAAAGAAATAAAAGATAAGTAAAATATTAATATTACTATACTAAAAGAAGAAAACTCTATTTTAAATAAATTCTAACTAAAATTAAGGCTTAATACTAGTATATAAGAGGTTTAAATCGCTTAAAAGTATAAGATAACCTCTTTTCTATACCTCTATAATTAATCTCTAGCTTACTCTTTACTACCTCGTCCTTTACTATCTTATTCTTTACTACTAGTAATACCTCTTCTAAAGCCTCGAATTTAACTAGCTTATCCTCTTCTACTAAAGGCTCTAATTTAGTCTTCTTAATAGACGATTTAGCCTTAGAATTTAATAAGTTTAAACTTTTAAATAAAGATAATAATTAAGCTAACCTTTTGCTAGTAAATATCTTATAAATCGCTAGTAATAGTAATAACGCCTTCTTACTCTTTTTCAGCTTTAGTTTCTCCTTTTTAATAAATAGTAACTCCTCTTTATAGATTACTAGAAAGAAGATATATATTACTTATTTAGGCTTATATATACTCTTAAGATTAGCTACTATTATACTATCCTCTATATCTACTTCTTTAAAGACGTAGATTACTATAAGCTAAGTACTACTTATTAAGATCTCGAATTTAGCCTTTCTACTATTAAACTTCTTCTATAGTACCTTCTAATATACTTCGTTATACTTAGTATATATGTTTAATAAATTAACAAGTTTTTATAAAAACTTATTAACCTAGTCTCTAGTACTAATTAGTATGTCTTTCTTAAATTAATAGATTACTATAGTACTTATAAAAGTAGCCTTTTTTAAAAGACGCTTATATAACTATATATAAATAGTTTAGTAGAAGATAGCCTTCTTTTAATAGTAAAGATTAAGACTAAAGTCGTCTCTCTCTTTAAGTCGATTCTTTGTAGCTTTATCCTTCTTTCTAGCCTTATCTCTTAGCTTAATAGCCTCCTTAGTATAATCTCTAAACTTTAACGAATTAGTAGTAGAGAAGTTATTACTATTATAATCTTACTAGCGCTTATTATTAAAAGAGAAGAGTAATTTAATTACTTTCTTACTCTTAGAGATACTCTTAAATTTTATAGTAGGTTCCTTTTAAATTTAAGGCTTTTAGAGCTTAGCTTAGCTTAAGATATAGTAGTATTTTAGTTATAGCTACATTTACTATAAAAGATACTACTAATAAGCTTTCTATAAATAAGGTAAAAAGGTATAGTAGTAATAGTATATAGAAGAGGTATATAAAAGAGAATTATAAATCTATAAGTATATAAAAGTAGTAGTAAGAGGATAATAGTAGGAGCTAGAGCATAAGATATATAGAAGTAGAGATCTTAAATCGTATCTTTTTAATAACTATAACTTCTATAATAATTAAGTATATATAATTTTAGTATAATCGAATAGCCTTAATATATAATTCTCTTAATTTTAAAGTATAATTAAGTATAAAAGGTAGTAGTAGAGTACTTTAAATTATTATATATTTAGGCGCTAATACGCTAAAAAGTCGATTTTCTAAAATGTCCGAGAGGGTTGCTAACAGCTACCATAGTAACGCCTCACTTCTGCAGCCAAGCCAATTTTCTGCCACCAATCGGCTCTCTCTATTCATGAGCTAAAACTCAATAGGTTTTCGGCCTTCCTCTTGTTATCACCATTCTGCAACTAAAATTGGAAGGCTCGTTCATTGAATAAACTTCCAGATTGTTCGTTTTCTTTCTTCACCTCCGCGGACCGCGAGTCTTTAATTACCAAAGGTAAGTTCGCCTAACTTTCGGAGTATCCAGGTCAAAAATAGAACACTAAGTGTTTTAGATTCTAAGAATGTCATCCTTCCAAAATACTCAACTCTTGCAGGGTGCTTCGTATGGGCTGGCAATTGCAGCCATTGTCCTATACATGAAGGAACAAAACACTCGTTCTGCCATTTTGAAGGATTACGATGTTAAATTACAGCTCGGACCTTGGTACAATCCCAAGTTAAACTGGAGGATATTGAGCAATCCAACCCCCCCTCTGGGACCAGCGATCACCGCGAGACTCGCAGACAAGTTTTGTGGTATCAATGACGTTCAAGTGTCCCGACTACCACTAAGAGAAAGAGGAACAAGTTCATGGTCCACCATAATGAGTGTCATCCACATGAGTACACCATCAGAGAGCGCATCCAAACCCCAACCAGTCTCCGTTTGAACCTTTGACGTTTCACGAAGGAAAACTCTGCATCAAGATCTCCCGCACAACATTGCTCACTTTATTCGCCTTGACCAACGCCCGTCCCACATTCAGCTATTCCTCTGCTTCGGGTTATCGTTCTGCATACCCCTCTTATGGTGGACAATGGGGCATTGCGTGGCCCATCGGAAAACCATGCGTAGTCTCTCTCGCGGCACACGATAGTCACAAGATCGAGACAGATGTCTATCCCGCGAGCTTTCCTGTGCGTGTAGATAAGTGTATAGAAATGCTTTGTGGGATTGTCTCAGATGGAAGATCTTGGAAACTTGCATTCCCAGGTCGAGCCAAGGGAAAGGGACCTTGGAATTTGCAAGAACGAAAGAAGGGGTTTCCCGGTGCTCATGGGACTCGCCATTTATACAATATGATGGGTGGAAAAGTCTTTGAGGTGGATTTATTGGTTTTAATACCCTGTGATACGAAGCCAGAGGGAAATTTCAAGCTTGAAGTCCCGTTTTTGGATTCGGAAAATGTTTTAGCTACGATCTTCGTCCCAGAAGAAGTGCAGCAGCTATTGGCGAAGGCTTTGGATTGTCTTCCTTGGTCTCAACTCTCATGGTCGATGCATAGAGGACTACGAGATATTCTCCTTGCTTATGGAACTTCAGTTATGAATCTTTACCGGTCCCAGCTAGGAACCATGTTGAAAGAAGAATTTCCTATGGTTGAGGGGAGCTTGGTCAAGATGGGTTGGGAGGAGAACTTTGTGCATGATTCTATGGGGGAAATGGCTGAATCATCAATCATTTCAGCTGGTGGTAATAGTGGAGACTTGGTCAGGGTTGTCGTTGCTATCGTGGAAGCTTCGCACGGAGAAGGTACGAAGGAAATTTTGGGCATCAATAAAGATGACACCGAGTTTTGGAGGAAATCAAAGGACTCAAAGGGAATTAAGACCGACTTCACTCCCGATATGGTGGTTGCCCTGACGAAATTCTTTGTCTTGGAATGGTCACAGGAGTTGGATTATCAGCTCTATCACCAACTCCCTACTGAGGTCTTGGTGGCATAGACTGCCCTGGCTTATGTGAAAACGGTAATTTTCATCACTGATTCACTCATCAATGCCTACTTTCCAACTCTTGGAGGCAGGAGATCAAACTAGGGCAAATTAGAGAGAAGATGTGATATCCTGTATCTTTATAACAACTACTGGAACTTTTACACCGGTGAGTTTTCTCGCTAAACGTTCATTGTCCGCATCTTGTGAAATTACTTCAAGACCAGTTGTACTTTTTTCCCCAATTATGATATTGACCAATCCTTTTACTACTTCACAGTATCAAGTGGTATGTCTAGTAAGTTCCACTACTGAATTTTATTTTTTAGTAGTGTTTGATAGAATCAAGTTGATTCGCATACAGCTATATTCCAGTTCATCCTACAGATGTGGTCTATGCGTAAAATCGTGACTTTTTTAAAATCGCGAAAAATCCTAACTGGTTTTTTCGTACGAGCGTATAGAATTATAGTATAACTACGCTTTAGACTACTATTCTAACTAAATAGAAGGTTTTATTAAGTAGTAAAGTATCTACTCCTTTTAAAGCTTTTAATTCTATAGAGCGGTTATTACGTAGTAAGAAGAAGTTTATAAATTTAGTTATATTAGATAAGTTATAAACTTTGGTTTATTTCTTATAAGCGTATAGAATTATAGTATAACTACGCTTTAGGCTACTATTCTAACTAAATAGAAAGTTCTATTAAGTAGTAAAGTATCTACTACTTTTAAAGCTTTTAATTCTATAGAGCGGTTATTACATAGTAAGAAGAAGTCTTATAATATTAGAGGAACGTATAACTGGGGTTTTTTACGATTTTAAAAAGTTACGATTTTACGAGAATATAGCTATAGAGTTTAGATACTTATCTAAATAATATTAATTTTATTAATTATTCTAAAATAATTAAGTTAATTGATTATATTCTAGAAAGTTATAAAAATATAGAGTATAGAGATAGTAAGTTACGAGTTAAGCTTGAATTTGCTAACTTCTTTTTATAATCTAAGCTTTTTTTTATTAAGGCTTTCTCTCTCTTTTCTTTAGAAGATAGAAAATAAAAGTATACTAAAAGAGACGTAGCTTATTTAGAATAAAGAGCTATATCTAATTCTCTCTCTTTTATATTACTTTTTAATTTAAAGTAAGTATAATAAAAGTAAATAAAAAGATAGATAATTCTTAAAATAGCCTCTTTTCTTAAAAAGATTTTTTAAAAAATTTCACTATCTCTATAAGCTTTACTAAGACCTTATAAGAAGTAAGACAAATATAAAATTGTTTGTTTTTGTTCTATAAAGTTAATAAAGTATAAGAGGAGATATAAGCTTCTTCTTTTCTATTCTTATAAAAAATAGTATATTATATGTTATTATTAATAAATAGGTGAATAAGTACCTAAAAAGGGAGGTGTTATAGGACAAAGGTAGGTTAGACAAAGGATTACCTAATAATCTCTACCTTTTAAATAAGAAGTATAGTATTTAAAGCCTTATACTCTCCTCTATAGTTCTAGGAATTAAGTATCTACTTTAACTTTACTTTGCTTATTCTATGTTTTTAATATAGCTTCTATAATTACTATAGTTATAAGCCTAGTTAGTAGATAGGATATTACTTCTACTATACTAGTTATATTAGCTTTATCTTCTTTTTTATCTATTCTTATCTTCTTCTTAAAAGTACTACTTTTATAATAGTAAGCTTACTCTTAACTAAAAAGGTCTTCCTTACTAACTAAAACTCGTAGCCTATATAGTATAACCGCTTCTTTTATATTACTTACTAAGAAAGAGTCTAGGAATACTTTAATCTAAATAGCTCTAACGCTAAGAACGCCGATAAGCTTAAAAGACTCTATTCTACGATTAAATAAGCTATACTTAATAAGAATATTAAACTCGAAGAAGCCTAGCTTATAGTAAATAAAGCCTAGGATATACTCTTAGTAGCTTAATATATAGGAAGAGATCTACTAGAACTACCTCTCCTAGTATTAGCTAATAATATTAAAGAGGACTTTAAAGATAATATTAAAAGATATACTTTTAAAATTAACAAGCTTTATACTATATAAAGTAAGATATATAAAGTTAGCTCTTAGGTAGAGAGTACTATAGACGAGTTTATACTCTTAGAAGCCTAATCCTTACTTAGATATACTAGGAAATTCGCTCTCTAGAACCTAATTTAAAAGCTTAAAAACAACTTAGTACTAATATTAGAAAGCGTAGAAGATATAATATATATAGAATACTAGAATACGCTTACTTAAACTAAATTAGAGTCTATAAACCCTAATTACTAGTTCTCTAACTAGAAACGCTATTATAACTAAGTAAAAAAATTTTAACTCTTAAAGATTAAGAGTCTACTTATAGTAAAAGACTTCTTAGATATAGTTTACTAAATTACTTCTACCTAGGTAATAAGTTAAAAGATATAGTTAATTAATAATATAAAGCTTAAGAAAGGAGTTATATTACTTAACGATCTTACTAAAATGTTTTTAGAGATCTTATATAAATACCTTATATTAAAGACTAGTAAGAAGGCTAGTAGGATGTTCTCTGTCTTTAGAAGTAGAAGTAATAACTTATCTAATTCTAGGAATAAAGCTTAAAATAAGGGTTCTAATAATAAGAAATGTCTATATAAGATTAGTTAAGAATACTTTTAGAAACTAGTTAACTACTAAACCTTAGAATTTATACTTATTAGAAAGTATAATCCTACTCTTAATAATCTTTTAAATAATAAGAAGTTAAAAGAGATTATATAGCACTTAGAAGCCTCTTTCTAGATAGACCTTTAAAAGAAACTAATTAAAAAGTTCTCTATAACGTAATCTAAGTTTAGAAAAGGATTTATAGACTCTATTTAAAGGTTATTAAAATACCTTATTAAGAATATAAGTACTATAATCTTATCTCTAGAGCTTCTAACTAATCTAGAAAGAATAAACTAAGCTTTAAAATAGAGAATCTACGCTTTCTTAGCTAAATATACTAGATACCCTCTTATAGATTTAATACTCTTTAATAACTATAGAGTAGTCTATCTTATTAATAGTAAGGATATACTTATTCTAAGAACTTTTAAGCGCTCTAATAATATAGTAGAATTAGGAACGACTAGTATTCTAATTAGTAGAATAGGAATAAGGGTTATAAAGAATATTCTTAAAAGTAAGAGAGGAAGTAACTCTATAGATCTAATACTTACTAATATTACTATAATTAAGGGTTTTTATTTTAATATTATCTTAGAAGTATATATTAGAGAATCTAGAGTATAGTATAATAGGTATAACTATTTACTACGCTTTAGGCCTATAGAGAATAATATAGTTATTAAATCTTTAATTTATATAGTAAACTTAGTCTTATTTAAATATAATTCTATTAATAACTATACTAAGCTCTAAAACCTCTAAGCTATATTTACTTTAATATATCTAATACTTTCTAAAAAGATTAACAAACGTTTCTATAAAAAGATAAAAGACTATACTAGACTAAGAAGCGATTTAGTAGAAATTTAGTATAGAAGATTAAGATATCTAGAATAGGAAGCTCTTAAAGCTCTAGTCTAGTTAGTAAGGAACATAAAAATTATAAGTATTAAATAAGTAAAGTGCTTATACTATACTATTACTTATACTTAGAACGTAGTTTTAAGATATATCTCTAAGAATAGAAGTATATAACTATTCTAGTAGTACTTATAGAATCTATTTAACTTCCTAACTAGATATAATAAAGCTAAATAGCTCTTTTTAATAAAAGAGGAGTATAGTAGAAAGCTCTTTAGATTTATAATAATAAATAAGAGAGGAGAAATAGTGTTTAAAAAGCTTAGGAACTTTAAAAGATAGATTAAATAGTAATATAGTCTTTTAATTTATAAGCTTAAGTATAATAATAATAAATTAGTAATCCTATAGTATAATGCCTTAGAATATACTTTATAGGCTATTAAAATTAGAATAGACTTAGAGCTTATACTAACTTATACTTATAAGCTAAATAGAGAGGTAGAGAGAGTAGAATAAGAAGTAATTATATACTTAATTAAAATATTATCTACTACTAACTTACTATAACGCTTCTAGACTAAGTTAACTATAGCTAGAATCTAGCTCTATAATATAAGTCTTAATTAAAGAAATAAGTTTAAGATACTAAATAAGGTACTTTTATTATAGTTTAATAATTATTTCTACTAGTATAATCTAAAGTTTAAGAACTTAGTAATAAAAGACCTTAGACTAGATTAGAATAGAATCTACGTCTATAAATCTAGAGCTTATTTACTAAAAAAAGAGAGAGAGTAAGAAGTTAAGAAAAAAGCTTTTAAAGTTAATCTTAAAGCTTATATAAGTTATTTAGTTAGATATATTTTATTAAATATTTACTATATCTAGGTTCTATAGCTTAATTAAGTTATTATAACTTAGAATATTATATTTAATAAAGAAATCTTTTATATACTAGAATATAAAAAGGTAGAATAATAATCTATTATAATTACTTATATAATAGTATAATATATAGTTAAGTAAGAGTAATAAGATATTGAAGCCTTATTTAAAAGTATTAATATATATAAAACAGAGAGCGTAAGAAAACTAAAACTAAGAGCTAAACTAATAAGAGATGTCTTACTTAAAGCTACTAATATACTAAGTAAAGCTTTAATTAGCTAGAACTTAAGAGTAAGGCTAGAAAAGGGAGATATAATCTCTTCTAAGTTTAGACTTCTATTACCTAGAGTAATACTTAAACCTAAAAGTATACTAGAATAGGTTATAAGCTCTTAAAATAGGTAAAATATAAGAATCTCCTAATAAACTATAGAACTCTTCTAATAAGCGCTTATAGGATTCTCTTAACTATAAAATAATACTAAAAGTATAGAAGGCTTAAGTAGTCTACTAATTAGAATAAGTAATAGAATACTAGAGGGAATCTCTTAATAAAATAGAGAGAGTAGGCCCTTTTAATAATAAAGTAGTATATAAAAAAGAACTCTTAATATACTAGTTCTAGAAACTTTTAATATAAAGTTAACTAAGAAGTAGAGAATAATAAATATAGAAAGTAAAAACCTAAAAAAGCTTAAGATAAAGTAAGGGTATATAAAGAAAGTATATCTATCTATATTAAGAAAGAGTAAAAAAGGTTAATCTAGAGAGGAGGATACTAAAGATATAATAATCTCTACTCTACTAGTAATATTAATTAGAATAGAGCCTTAATAAGCTGTTCTAGAATATTTAAATTATTTCTTTAATACTTTTTAGCCTTTATTAGAGAGTATAGTATTAAATAAGAAAGACTTATAAGATATCTACTATATTATTATAGTAGTAATAATAGGAGAAGAAACGCCTCTAAAGCTTAGATACTTATACCTTTATTAGTTAAAACTACTAAAAGAGCTAAAATTATAGAGAGAACTTATAAACTATCTACTTAGTAAGTACTTTAAAGATAATTTAGAGCTTAAAATTAAAAACTTAGAGAAAAGGAAATACTAGTATATAATTAAAAAATAGAATATTAAAATAAAACTATTACCTTTAAAGTAGGTATTTATATATAAATATAACTCTATAAACTATCTAATTTAATACTAAGCTTAGCTTATAGTTAAGAATAATCTCTAATAAGAAGATACTATCCTTTTAATATATACTACTATACTTATAGTAAGTAAGATTATTCTAAATAGCTATAGTAATAGCTACTAAATTTAACCTAGAGATTAAGTAATATAATATTATAAACGTATTTGTTAATATAGAAAGGGATATAGAAGCTCCTTTAGTAGCTTACTAACTTTTAGATAAATATTAATAAGAGGGACTATATATTAAATTAGATAGAGTACTTTATAAGTTAAGAGATTCTCTAGCTTTATAGTTTAAATACTTTATAACTACTCTTTAAGAATATAGCTTAATACCTTGTTTAGAAGAGCTCTATATTTATATAAATCTCTTAAGAAAGGTTTTTATAATCTTTTATATAGATAATATATAGATAATATACTATTAAGATAACGTATCTTTAATAAGAGTTATAATAGATAAACTAAAGCTTTTATATAAACTATACTTACTTAGTAATATAGAATAGTATCTTAAGGTAAAAGTCTATAGAGATAGAGTATAGAAAAAGATATAGCTCTTTTATAATATATATATTAAATAAATTACTAAACGATTTAAGCTTATTAATAGAGATTACCTAAGTATACTACTTCTAATATATAAACTAAAAAAGAATTAAGGAATAGTGAAACTTATGTTTATAAAGTTCTACTAAGAGAAGGTAGGTTTAGTACTTTATATAGTAATTATAATATAACTAGATGTTATATTTACTACTTCCTAGCTTTTATACTTCTTAACTAATCTAAATAATAAATATATAACTATAATAGATTAGTATATTTAATACTTATTTAAGATAAGGTTTTTAAGAATCATATATAGAGGAGAGCTTAGAGGTATATAACTAGTGCTTATCTTAGATATATTATATACTAATAATCTAGAAACTCGAAGATCTTTTAATAGATATATAATATTATTATTTAATAAACTTATAGCTTAGAGAGTCTTATAATAAGATATAATTATAATATTAATAATAGAAGCTAAGCTTTTAGAAGTAAAGTAACTAGGTATAGAAATAATAGTATTAAAGCGTCTCTTTAAAGAACTATAGCTTAATTTAGATAAGATATAGAATATATTCTATAATAATTAATAAACTATTTAATTAATTACTAGGGAAAATAAGAGAATATCTATAAAGCTTTAATATATAGATATCTAGAATATATAGCTTTATTAAGAGTACTAAAAGAGATCTTTCTAGATTACTTATTTATTAATAAATAATATATTAGTAGATAGACTTATAAAAAACTTATTTAAGTAAAAATTTAAACATTTTAGAGCTTTACTTAATCTCTAAGATACTTATTTACTTAGTAAAATACTCTTTTAAGAAGCGAAAGTATACTAAATTTTAGGTTAAAACTATATTTTTAGGTTAAAAACGCTCTTCTAGAATAGTAAATAACACTCTCTATTATTTTTTATATATTATTATACTTTACTTTATTATTTTACTTATATATTTTTAAGAAGTTTTATCCTTTTTTATATTATAATTATTTAAAGAGTATTATAAGCTTATTTTAGATTTTATTTATTTATTTAATTATTATATACTTAGTAATTAAGTATTATAAGACCCTTTTAAGGAGTACTACTAAATATAAATATAAAGTTTTAAAAGAACTAACTACTACTATATAAATATAAAGTATACTAACTAACTAATAATACTTCTTCTAATACTTAGAAACAGTTTTATTAAGAGTAGTAAGTACTATATCTATTTTATTAAGAGTATTACTAAGATTAATACTATTAGACTTATTATTACTATTATTATCCTTAGACTTCTTATTCTTAGAAATATTCTTCTTATACTTATAGTCTTTTAAAGAATACTTAGAATAGTTATTAGTAAGCTTCTTAGAAGACGACTTCTTAGAAACTAACTTTATAAGAGTAGTTTTCTTTAAAATAGTCTTTCTTAAAATAGACTTTAGAATAGATTTTTTAAGATAGCTCTTTAGAAAAACCTTTAAAGGCTTTTAAGTAGACTTTCACTACTTAGAAAGGGAGGTATTATCTTTACTATAAATAGTAGAACTCTTATAAGAAGTGCTTAGGCTCTTAGTTTAACTACGAGTATTAGCTTCTATAAGTAGAGTACTATTTAAGATAGAAGCTATAAAAGGAGTGTTTTTAAGAATATAGTTACTACGCTTTAAAACCTTAGGAGTATTATTATCTAGTTTATTATTAGAAGTAGGACCCTAAAAACTATTAAGCTTTTTATAGTAATAAGTATAGTTTAAAACCAAGGATAACTAAGAGCTTCTAAAACTTTATTTAAGTCTTATATAGATTATACTATATAACTTCTTCTACTCCTAAATCTATAAAATTAGCTAAGGAAATAAAATAAGAAGTAAAGGACTAACTAAACGAAGCTCTATATAAACTTTATTACTAATATTAGTCTAACATTTCTTAAGATTTTTAGTTAAGGTAATTATAAAAGAGAGATAGATACTTAGTAATACTTTATAAGAGTGTCTAATAGTATAGTTAAAATAGTATATAACTTTTTTAGATTCTATATTATAGTAGTAACTAGTCGATTTACTAGCTACTATAGAAGTAATATAGCCCTTATAAGGAGCTTCTTAAAAATTCGAAATATTATAACAAGCTTTCTTAATAGAAGGCGTAATAAGTAAGCTCTTACTACTAATAGTTAAGTGCTTAACGTTATTACTAGGAAGTTTGTTTAAAAGCTTAGTATTAATAGCTAGAAGCTTTTTAGGAAGTTTTTTAGGTTTAAGACTATCTTTAAAGGCTTAATATTAATTAGAGCTTATAACTACTAACTTCTCTAGCTTATTCTTAAAGACGTTAATAGTATAAAATCTACTAAGTATACTACCCTAGGGCGTAACTAGACTAGAAGAGGAAATACATAAGAGATTTAATATTTAATATTCTTATATAGTTAGCTAAAGTATAGAAAGAAGATTAATATACTTAAAAGAATAACGCCTAAGTTTTAATCTATTAATTATATATTTAACGTCTTTCTTATTATTATCTTTATAAACTTTAGCTTTATAATACTTATAAATAAGTATAAAGCTGTCATTTATAGGAGTCTTACTATCTAGAAGATAAGAGATCTAGGAGAGAGGCTATTTTAGTTAATATAAGAGCTTAAGAAAGGTAAATATAAGCTTTATACTATAGTCTTTCGTTAAGCAGCGCGTGCTATAGTAGTCTAATAGTAGTAGAAGAGTTTTAAAGAAGTTATAAAAAGAAAAGAAAGAGTTTAGGTTATTAAATCTATATATATAGTAAATAATGCTTTTCTAATTAAGAAAGGTTATTTAAGAGGTATATTATAGAACAAAGGTAGGTTAGATAAAGGATTACTTAATAATCTCTACCTTTTAAGTAAGGAGTATGGTATTTAAAGCTTTATACTCTCCTCTATAGTTCTAGGAATTAAGCATCTACTTTAACTTTACTTTGCTTATCCTATGCTCTTAATATAGCTTCTATAATCGCCATAGGAGGGAATCAAGGAACTTTCTTAAAAAGCTCGGATTGTTAAAAAAGGGGGGAAATTCACCTCGTAACTAACTATACTTATCTAAGTAAAATTTATTTATTTAACTATTCTAGAAAGTTTAAACAATTAAATTAGCTCCACAGATTATAGAGATAAACTTATGGCGAATCTAGGGTATCCCTAGACAGAAGTGATCAATGTTGTAATTGGTAATAAAGATGCCAGTTCGTTTCGTAGGTATTACATAGCATAATTTTGAGAAAATGGTTCCTACGTGTGGTTTATAGTATTGTTAACAGCTGGTTCTATTCTTTTTCCCTAGGAGTTTTTATATTTTGATACACCATAATAATTCCATACTGTTCGCTGTCTATTCTCTTTGCCATACTTGCTATAAGTCGATTCCATGTCGTACATTCTGCTGCTATCACCTGCGTTAATAATGTCCTCCTTGTTCTCTTCAAAAGGCCTTATTTATTCGCGAATTTGATTTACACCCCGATCTCGTGTAATCACTTTGACGTTGCACTCTGGCAGGTGGGTTTGAGCGTGGTTTTTGGGAACATTGAGATTTAGGAACCATAGTACACTTTACGGCCATTTCTCATAGATAAATATGGCCCAATTCTAGGACCGTGTATCTATCTTATGCATCATAGAGATCTTCCGAGTCAATCGCCTCGTTCAACGACGCGTTCTTTCCCTTCTCCACACTCTCACCGGATCCCTTTGTTTTCTTACTTCTGCCCTTATTCTTGTTTTTGTCCCCCCCGTAAATCTCATTTCCACCTCCACGACCCTTTTTCTGATTCCTCGCCCCTGTGCCTCGTTGCTCCTCATGCTCTTCCTCGGAATACTCCTCGATCTGACTGTCGTAATCATGATCTTGCTCATAACACGCCCTGTCCCTGTGAGACAACTCCGGGTCAGTCTTTCCATTTCTAGAAATAGGTCTAAATAGAGTGGGGGAAAAGGGAACTTCGAGAGCACCAACCAAACAACATTCATATGCTCTATCTCCATGTAATTGCACCTTTTACAGCGAGGTGTTGCACAGTGTGGACAATAACCGAGATCAACATTGCTATCTAGCTTGCATTTGCAGCAGGTGAATAGAACATATTTTCTGGGCCTGCAAACTCGTTGGTTGAGGAATCGTGGATAGCTGTAGTCATCTTCGTCGTCATAATATCGACGTTTCAGAGGCATTGTGTTGACGTATGGTTCAAGGGCGATGAAGAAGAGATTGCAGTTGATCTTTTTGATACAATTAGCCCAATGTTGAGGGAGATTGGACATTGAAGCTGGGACTTACCTTGGCTGGGAGTCCTTTGATGGACGATGTATATCTGTCTGTTTGTATTTCTGAATCATGGGTGCTGGATGAGCCACTCCTTAAATGGTACAGGCAGCCACTACTGTTGCGCCAACTCGTTTCCCTGGTGAATGTGTGAATGTTGATACTATTGTTGCTGTTACTATTGTTCAAGGGGTCTCTTCCTCTGTTCCCACAATCTAAAAGTGAATACACCTTTGAGAAACCGCCATGGATGAGAAGATATATTCACAGCCACCCATCTGGTTGACTCATTAATGTCTACAAAAGACACCAAGCCTCTTACCAAGCTCTCTTTCGCGCAACACAAACCTTAACAGCAAAGATTTCTGTCGTACTCCTTCACAGCCATTATCCAACACAATCATATCATCAACCCACGTTCCATCACTTCAACCAAAACAAACAAACATGCCACCAAAGGCAAAAGCCAACCACACAGTTCCCTCCATCAAGGACGGCGAATATACCATATGCTGCAAATGCAAGCAACAAACCAAAGGCAAAACCTGCAGCAAATGTCAACATGATCGTTGTGAACGCTGTCAACAAAATGTCACCTACCAGAAATGTTGCTGCGGAACTGCAACTATGGTTATCGGGGATGACGAAGATTGCGATGGTTGCGACGGTTGCGAGAAGGAAAACTGCAGAGAGTGTGGCCAGTACTCGCTCTGGGAGACACATAGATTCTGGGGCAATAAGATGGCACATTACCGCGTGTGAATTTTGAGGTTGGGACGGGAAGTGGCAGGCTGATAGATTAGCGAGGTTTCAGGGGTAGAGAATATAACTTGACTTTCCTCAACCACTTGTTTTTCTATTATGAACTTGTTGACGCAAGCTCCAGTGATAAGAAACGTTGTTTATCTCATACTGAGTTATCTAAACAGGGTCGATTGAAGTAGCTTGAACTAAAGGTTTAGAGTAATTAAAATTAGTTTACAACAGACAAGAAGACTAGTTGATAGGCCAAGTATCTTCGTTCTTTCATTCTAGTTATTTTAATAGAGTGAAATAGACCAACATATTATAATATACTAAATAAAGTTCTTACAAATTAAAATTTATACGTTTTGAAACAAAAGAACCGCTTCACAAAAAATTAAAATCAGGTAGGTTCCAGAGATGTATTACTTCACGGTAGAGTTAGTTAGAATCGTTAGAGATGATGACAGACCTATTAGCATGAACTGAATAGTAAAACATCAGAGCATGAGTACAATTATCAATTCCAAAGAGAGCAGCATGAAGACATGTCTGTCGTCTTTCATTTCCATTTCCTACTATTTTATAACAGCGATACTTTATTGCTTGAAATCCCAAGTAGCGGGAATAAATTTGAGTGGTATGCTAAAAGGAAGTTTAGCATTTTCTTTGACCATAGAATGAAATGTGAGATCATAAGACGAACCCTCAGATTATAGGACGAATTACTGGCTCATTTCCTTAACCTGTGGCTAGTTAATGAACCCATCACCTTAAAAAATCTTAGATAGCTGATAACAGCGTATTAATAGACTACTCAACTACTCGAGTAGCAATAAGTAGAGTAGAGTAGAGAATAAGTAATAGCTCAGATAAGTAAAGTAGAGTAGTTACTTATAACTACTCGAGTAGTACTCGAGTAGTCTTAGTAATATATATATATATATATATATTTATATAGTAAAGTAGTTTCTAAGTCTTTATATAGCTTATAAACCTATATATTAATAATGTTAGTTAATATATATAGTAAGTACTAATGCTTATTTTTTTATAATTAATAACTAATTTATTAAAACGAATATTAAAGAAGTTACGTAGTAAATAGAGAGGAAAAATATCTCGCTTAAGCTCTCAGTAGCACTATAACGCTACTCCGACGCTACTCTAGAGCATTAGTCCGATCGGTCCGACTCGGCCCGTGCTACTCGAGTACTACTCGAGTAGTACTCGAAGAGTAGAGTAGAGTAGTACTTAAAATCTCTTGAGTAGAGTAGAGTAGTAGTCACTACTCTACTCTACTCTACTCATTTAATACGCTGGCTGATAATTTACACCAGCAGCTAGCTATAAAAAAAATTAGAGTGAAGAAATTTGAGTATGGTTATGGAAATCCCGTAACTCATTGAAAACCCGAGCAATGGTCAGACAAAGGAACCCGTGAAATTTCTCCAACCAAAAATAAACTATATACAAGAACCTAAATACCTCATCCCTCCCTGACCTCCCTATGTACAACCCCCTTTCCTTCCCACACCATCCCCTTTTTACATCAGACTAACCAAAATCGGCAACGTACTAGTATAACTAGTCCCACTAGGCGGCTCCATGCTATAAATATAATCTCCCCACCATGGTCCACCTCCCCACCAGAGGGCACCCAGCCAAACATCCGTATTGCTTCCCATATAAGTCAACAAATCCTTAACAGCATTATTACACTGGGTATTACTTCCCCCCGCGAATTCGCCCAGGATAGCCTTCTTCTTGTTTGTTTTGAGCCAAGCCGTGGCGGCAGCGAGACGTTCGGAACCGATGGTAGCAGAGACGCAGTTTGCTGATGTGCCAGAGCCGTCGGTGTCAAGGTACTGGTGCATTTCGTAGACTATTTTGTCCGAGGGGTCTTTGAGGTTTAGGAGGTCGGCACCGTTTCCTGATGAGACCCTGAGGTGTGGGTATTAGAATTGAGCTTTGGGATGGGAAATGGGGACTTTGGTGTGAGAGCAATGGGAGGGGGTATTTACCAAGTCCAAGCACCAGAGTAGCTTGTTCCTTCAACAAAGATATATTGTGTGGTTGCCCCACTGGCTCTGACTCCATCAATACAGGCCTGCATCAATTGACTGGTACTTGCGGAACCCATGTCATGTGGTTCATTGTTGCAATCGAAAATGATTTTGTCGTTGCCCTTGAAGAGGGTTGCTGCAGTTGTCCACCAAGCCTTGAAACCTGCGTAGTCTGTGATGACATTTCCATAGTAACGTCCGAAATTGTGGGGATCGAGGATGGCATAGGCGCCTTTGGAGGTAATATAGTTGAGGTATTGAACCATGGGGTCTCGGTAAGTTGCATTGGTGCTACCCGTCATTTTCGTGGGAACGAGGCGCTCCATCATGATGGGAACACCTGTGTTTTATTAGCTTGTTTCAGGAGAAGACAGTACGATGGTCTTACGGAACACATTCATTCCTTTCCCGACCAAGGTGTCGATTGTTGAGCTAGATAGAGATGTTAGATTGTATATTCTGGAGGTAACTATTGCCGTGAGGGAACATACGTTGGAGGCCAGACATAATCCTTATTCAACTGCCCCGGAAGAGCGGCATTTCCAAACTCAGCACCAGACTCATTGACTCCAAACCATTGAAACTTCTTAGCTCTCTTGGTTTTCTCTATAGAGGGCGCAGCAACAGCAAGGACTGCCGTGCTGGCCACAAGTAATAGATTCCTCAAATGCATGATGAGGAGGAAATGACTCGATGCAAGAAACTTGAATGAGAAAAAAAAAGACTTTGCTGGGGAAAACGATCACTTATATCCCAGGAGTCGAAATACATCGTACCAGCTCAGACAAATGAAAGCAATCTAGTATAATATCCATCCCATTTATTTATTTCCCGGACCTGCAATCCGAGGGCAAAATTGGAGTACAGACGATCAACAAAAGGGTAAAATGTGAAACCCAAGGATCTTGTGATCAAAAAGTACTCTACCTCGTACCTTGGAGGAGGCTATCTCCTGTGCGACACGAAGAGGTGGGGGGTAGCTCGACAACGGAAAGCTTTTTGCTTGGTGGGACCTCAAAAAGCCCTTAATTTAACTCGAACACATCGAATGACTTCGGGGATACTTGCGCACCAGGGGAACCTCGGATCTGCAATTCCATGGGCTGATCCGATGCCAATTCTTGTGAGAAGACTGGAATCCCACCGAATAACATATAAACTTGCTCTACTCTGTAGGTATAGGCTCAAACGTGGGGAAATGTAGGCAATTGGAAAAAAACTGCTCGGTACTTCACTTGAAGGGGGTTTTCAAAGAGAAATGCAACTCCCCTATATTCAAGTCTGGTGCCTGAGATGGAATTGGAAGAAGCGGAGGGACTGGTTCCGCACCGAATGAAGACCCGGTGTCGGTAGAAACTCGTGGAGGCGGGGAATATATTTTGATAGGAGATGATGCCGAGTTAACGGCATTCCGGGCCTAAAAAGCTGGTTCTTGATCATCTGGTGTTGGGGGGGAGTGCAGAAAACGAGAATTGCTTTTTTTGGTGAGATTTTGGATGAGAATTTCGAGTGTTGCCACGGGAGGAGGTACTTTATATTCCGTTGACCATATGGCCCATCGTCTATCAATAAACACCCCACTAGTTCCTAGCATAAGTATGAAAGCGAATAGGTTGTCGTGTATTCGAATCGAGGGCTATTGTTCCGGCATGTAATGTGGTTTTTCCATGTGGCTTTAACAACGCCAGGAAGTGGACAGTCTATCCGGCAAAGACCAACAACCTTGAATTGAACCCATTCGTCCAATAGGCATGGGTTCTTCCTGGATTTTGTTCAGCAACCTGGGGTCTGATTTTTCCACCTCGGAGAGCGAGCGGGGCAAGATCTTTCTTGAGCGGCGTGCTGGTGCTGTTGGAGGTGAAATACTAGCAAAGTCAAGAACAAATGCCTCTTTCTCAAACTCAAAGTCAAGAGGAGCAATCTTGGAGGGAGTCTTTCTGCGTGTCCATATGTGAAGAAGAGGAGAGAGAAGGAAGGTGCCAAGAAGACCAAAGGGAGGGGGAGGGGGAGAGGGAGGGGTAGGGCTCCCAAATGAACATAAAATAATAAAGATAATAAAAATTCACAAAATAAGAAGTGTTTAAAATGACTTTAAAGCTTTTTTTTTATTTTATTTTTTTTTATATTTAAATAGTCTTTTTAGCTACCTAAACTAGCGCTATATAGACGTACTTATTTATAGGGTTTTATCTAAAAGTAGCTTATATACTTCTTATAATGTCTCTTACTAGGTCTACTATATATATATACCTCTACGCTCCCGGCTTTATATCCTAGTAATAGCTTAGTATCTTCTTCTATTCCTTCTATTCTAATTCGAATTTGATATTTTTAGTTATTCTTATAAACAACTAATTTAGTTCTTTATAATAGCTCTTATAAGAGCTTAGTTAGCTCTTCTCTATATAGGACTAATAATAATCGTCTTCTAGTATACTATCTTAAAAACTATTCTCTAATATATCTCTAATCTAAGTCTCCTAGTTCTATTCTCTATTCCTCTACTCTATAATTCTATACTTTCTTAGAAGTATTTATACCGCTTTATCTAATATACTACTAAACGTACTTCGAATATCTATAATAACTAAATAGCAGAGGTACTATCTTCTAGTTATAAAGACCTCTCTAGTTCTATACTCCTATTTATACTATCTAAGCCTCTCTTAATTACTCTATTACTATTACTAGAGATCTTTTACCTCTTCTAGTAATTCTCTTAACTTAAATATAGTATATACCGACTATATAGAATAACTACTACGGGTATTACCTCTAATCTTAGGTTAGTATATAGCCTCTATCTTCTTAAAGTTATATATAATTCTATAATATATCTAGAGTAGAAGTTCTCTAGTATTAGCGAATATATAGAATCGGCTTTAGAGGCTTTCTTAATTAGTTCGTTTTAGTAGTCCGTAGATACTACTATTAAGTAAATAAGCTATATAAGTCTTTTTCGCTATTATCTAGTATATTATTATATATAACGTAGCTTCTTTATAGAAGGTTAAAAGGTCTAAAACTCTAATAGTCGTAAAAAGAGATATTACTACGTTGCTTTTTTAACTTAAACTTAGCTCTATAGACAGTCCTAGAGACGAAGTAGAAATACTAGAGGTTCGTAGAATATACCGCGTATAGGTGTTAAGTCTTCGTATCTCTAACTTTAAAGCTTAATATAATTTTATAAATTAGTTAAAATAAAACTAATATATATAACTTTTATATATATTTTAAGTAGATAGAGAGTATAATTTACGTAATAAAACTCTATAGTTATTATAAGATTTAGCCTAGAACCTAAGACTAAGATAATTATATAACTACTCGATTAATATTATAGCTATATAACTAGCTTTTACTACTATTTAGTACTTATTCTAGATATATAATAGTTTACTATATATATTATATATAATATTAATACTTAGAGAGTAAGCAAAAACTACTAGTTTAGGCTTAGATATAATATAGATAGTTATTAATCCTATAATAATACGAAATATATACTACTACTAAAGAGGTATATAAGAGTATATTTAGAGTAGAATAATATATATAAATACTAGGCTCTAATATAGAAGAAAAGGAAAAACTATCTCTCTTCTATACTAAATATAAGTATTTATATATAGAATATTAGAAACTACTAAGATCTAATAATAATAATAACTAAGTTCTATCTAATATAGCTAATATTAAATAATAAGAGCTAAAAAGCTAAATATATAATATCTAAACCTTAATCTCTTTTATATATAAATATCAGATATTAATACCTTCGGTACCTTCGGTTATATAATCTCGGCCTAGAGGTATTAGTAGTTTCACGAATACTAGTAATTTAGAATAGTATATTATTATAAATCTCAGCTAAATAATTTTATATGAATTTTATGAAACGTTTTATAAAGTTATACTAATTATATTATATGAAGTGAATTATCTAATAAATATAAGAAACAAATGATGAATTCAAAGGTGTCTTTTATATAGTTCATTTGGTGGGGGGGATGAGAATGGTTCTCTCCAACCGATGATAAGCCGAAACCTGGGGTATTCTGGTCTGGAACCCGGTGGCGCTCCCGTCAGACCTCACTCAGGCTGACGAGATGGACAATGAATAGTAAGTACACGCTACTCTGCCATTCACAACTCATGTAGCCTCACCTTATGAAGTTGCACTCTGGGCTCCCTTCTCCTTTGTTCTGTCTTTCCACCTCTGCCACCATCCAACCTCCAGCATCAGCCCTGCGAACCTGACGACCACTCGTGGTATCTCTCAGCCATCATGGCTGCCGCCCTGGGTTTCGATATCGATGGAAAATACCCCATCGTCTTGAGCGATGCCATACTGGGAAAGACCCAAAAGGAGGTTTACACAGGAGTTCGATGTACGCATACGACATTCCCCAGCAGTCCGAGGGACAATCACTGACAAGATGGCAGATAACCACAAATCGGAAACCGATTCCTCCCGCTCAATGCATATCGAACCTTCAGATAGCGATCCCACTAATTACGACCTCTCCTACAGAGATGGCTCCGACCAATACAAATACCACGGCGCACGAACATCTGGCGACGGGAAATATGTGCTGATCTTCGACCCGGTCAAGAAGCACTTTGTACTCCACCGAGTGGACTCTACTTTCGACATGAATATGGTTTCTGCGCCCTGGGCTGACGAACAGGCTCTGAGGGATCAATATACACAATTGGACATACCGAAATCAAAGTTTCAATCGGCAGCATCGGCAACGAAGAAGAAACCCGCGAAAGCACCTAAAGCTGCGGTTGCAAAGACGGAAGCACCGAAACGAAAGAAGGTGGAGAAAGTTACGAAGCCAAAACCACCACCTCGTGCACCTACTCCAGACGAGGAAGAGGAAGAGGAATCCGATGATGGTCTCACGGTCGAATACCCGGATGGTCCACCTTCACAGCAATTACAATATCAATCTACTCCCGTGTTCCAGAGAGAGGAGAGCGAAGAAGCGAGTGAAGAGGATAGTGATGCTGAAGGAGAAGAATACGAAGATGAACGGAATCACGATGTGGATCCTCTGAAATTACCCAGTCCTGCAAACAACCCCGTTCAGAGGGATGACGAACCTATGGAATTAGATGTGGATGAACTAGAGGCAGAACTCGAACAAGCGTTGAACTCAGGCAACGAAAGCGATGAGAGTGAAGAGGAATGATTGAAATGGATTTAATGCGAAAAGGTGTATGGAGTTTATGGCGTTTGAATATGGGCAAGGATGGGTGGCGAATTAGATTTCCATACTTTTATACAATTGAAACTTTTTACAGTCGATGGGTAGTGCCCAATCATTGATGCTCGGACCATCTTCTTTGTTTTCCTCGTTCTATTATGTTATTTCCATTCAACCATATCCGGATTCTGGGGACTGGGGAAATCACACAAAGATGTAGATACCGTCTTTGTTTATACCCAGCTCGGTCCTTCCCAGGCTGAGGGATATCGGTATATCGATCCAGCATGTTCAATCACTCTATTCTATCTCGCAATCTGTCGTTTCTGCCCTGATGGCGCAAAATCCCCAAAATGCTGTAGCTCAACCTGGGGAAGTCGTTCGCAATGTCTTCCAAGCCCTCCACACTCGAGGCGAAGCACTAAAACGCTTCCCAGGAACCTACAACTGGCCAGACCCCTACGATGAAGTCGACAACTGGTCCGACGATTGGAAAACCCGATACCAAGCAGCAGTGGGACAAGTAGGAGTCGAGACCATGGCTATAGCAATGCATGCAGATCCCTTTGCCCACGCGTTCAAAAACTTCAATTGGATTGAATGGCAGAATCTTATGCTAGTTATTGTTGCGGAGAGACATAGTTTACGCATGTTTGGGGTTACGAGGAGGGTGCCTTACGTCAAGAACTACAGGAAGCATTCAAGAAATGGGTTTCTCAAGTCATTGGGAGCTTTGAATTCCCATCCTATGCTGGAAGAGACCGAACATGCGAATTTCCATCCTCATATCATTTATCTCAGCACGCGTGGGGAACCATTGAAGTGCAAATTTACACCCGAAGGTGAGGGGGCAGCGAGAAGAGACATGATCAACACCTACGAGAACAGGTATTCCGCCGAAAGATTTGCTCGCTATACACGATTACCTTCTTGGCCCAGAGGCTGGGACTACCCTCGTCATCCCCAATACGCAGCTACCACGGAAGGGGAGAGTGCCGATTTCCCTCTGTGCGAGCATTGCGACAAACCAGCCATTCATCCCTCGTATGTTCAAGGGGGTACGTTGCACTCGACTTTCGAACCCGACTCACTTTGTACATGTTCCAAAAACGGCAAGAAACCGTGGGAGACCGAACCGATTGTTGAGATTTATCAGTTCCCTTCTTTCACGGATTCGATTGCGGAAGTCAACCGTGGCGTCCGAGCGCTTCAAGATATCCAAAAGGGAGAGCTTATTGGAGAATATAATGGGACTTTTATACCCCTACAAGAAGAGGATTCCTGTGGTGATGGAGATTACCTCCTTAACTTCTTGGGTCCTTCAGCTACTTATCCCAGTCCTCCGACGAACGGGATACCGACATCCATCATTGCCGGAGGGGAAAGAGGAAACTGGACGCGGTTTATGAATCATACGGACAACCCGAATGAGATGAATGCTCAGATGTTTCAGAGCGTGTACGGGGGAGCGATGAGAATCATAGTCCAGGCTGTGAAGGACATTGCGTTTGGGGAGCAGATTTTCACGACTTATGGGACCACGTATTTTGAAGGAGGGGGAAGTGGGAGTGGGGGACCGAAGAGGACGGAGGCGAGGAGGTATAGGAAGACGCTCTGTGGGGTTCCGTGGCAGGAGGGAGGGTTGTTTGATACATTGGCTGAGGTTGAGAGGAGGAAGAGGCCTGTTGCGAGGAAGACTATTTATCCCAATCCTTATTAGAGGGCTGAAGAATCTGACACTCCTATTTGTTCACACACACCTCTGTGCAACCTTGCAATCTCTACACCCTCTATCTGATCACCTTGAGTTATTTCGAAGAAGTGTTGATATCAGTGTCGTATACTGGTCGGCGATGTCTTGGGAAAATGTACTGTGAGCTTGAAAGTTCTGCGAAGAAAAGTAAGGTCGCTACAACGGATTTTGAAGCTTTTGCAGACAATTAGTTCATAAAGGCGGCATTGCTTATCAGCAGTAGAATGCCATGCAAGGGACGCCGCTTTGGTTGTCAACATTTGGCCCATTTCGCCCTGCCCGCCGCATAGCCTCGGCTCACAATCGGCAGGCGAGTCCCTTGGAACAAGCAGCCGCCCAAAGCAACAGTTAATTCGCATCTCCCAGCAGCTTTCAATTGACTCTCAAGCTGACCATCTCCCATCTCCCCTCTCCCCTCTCCTACCAACTCAATCCCCCAACATGTCGACGTTCCACCGCAGTCTTCGCACCGTAGCAAGCAAGAACCTACGACCAACCTTCCCCGCCAATCGAGCTCTGCGAGCTGCCCCTCTCAGCACCCTCTCCAGTTCCTCCACATCCCGCATTTCTATTTCTCCACGCACAACCCCATTACCCCCATTACCTGCCCTCAAACAATTTTCCACCATGTCTCCTTTGCAATCCGGTGCTCCTCCACCACCACAAGCTAGAGAATATGATCCTGAGATTAAGGATATTGCCAGCTATGTTCACAACACTCCCATAAACTCGGACCTTGCCGTGAGCCCCCTCACTGGTGTTGAAGATGGAAATATACTGATCACCCACGCTTTTAGTTCGACACCGCACGATTCGTTTTCCTAGATACCCTTGGCTGCGGCCTCGAAGGTCTGCGATTTAAAGAATGTACGAAACTCCTTGGGCCAATTGTCGAGGGTACCGTTGTCCCCAATGGCACCAAAGTTCCCGGCACAGACTTCCAGTTGGATCCCGTCAATGGTGCTTTCAACATCGGTGCTATGATCCGATGGCTGGATTATAATGATTGCTGGCTGGCTGCAGAGTGGGGTCACCCTTCCGATAACTTGGGAGCTATCTTGGCCGTTGCAGACTGGATCTCGCGATCAAACCGTGCTGGTGGAAACTTGGGCAACGGAAAGGTCATTACCGTGAAAGAGGTCCTGGAGGCCATGATCAAGGCACACGAAATTCAAGGATGTTTGGCACTTCTCAACTCATACAACAAAGTTGGTTTGGATCATGTTGTTTTGGTCAAGGTTGCTAGTGCCGCTGTCGTTTCCAAGTTGCTTGGTCTTTCCGAGAAGCAAACTGCGGATGCTGTCTCGCAAGCTTGGGTGGATGGCCAAAGTTTGAGAACCTACAGGCATACTCCAAACACCATGTCAAGAAAGTCATGGGCTGCTGGTGATGCTTGCCAACGTGCTGTCAACCTCGTGTTGAAGGTCATGAAGGGTGAACCTGGTGTTCCTACGGTCTTGTCAGCTCCTGTTTGGGGTTTCTACGATGTTCTTTTCAAGGGCAACAAATTCGAATTCCAAAGACCATATGGAAGTTACGTTATGGAGAATGTTTTGTTCAAGGTCTCATACCCAGGTACGTCAGTCCTACATGAGCCCCCATTTCCGTCCTAACAACTTACAGCCGAATTCCACTCGCAAACCGCAATCGAGGCAGCAAAGAATATCCGCAAGCAACTCCACGACCAAGGGAAATCTGCAGCTGATATCAAGGAAATCACATGCAGAACCCATGAAGCATGCGTCCGAATCATCGACAAACAATTCAAGCCAATGGACAACTTCGCTGATCGCGACCACTGCATTCAGTACATGGCAGCTGTCATGCTCGTCTACGGACGTCTCGAGGCAACCGATTACACTGATGGGGGAGAGGCCGCCACCTCGCCTCTCGTCGAGTCCTTACGCCAAAAGATCAAGTGTGTCGAGGACCCACAGTTTACCCTGGATTACCACAACGAGAACATGCGTACCATTCCTAACGCTTTGACTGTTACCCTCAATGATGGAACAGTTATGGAAGAAGTCGTTGTTGAGGCACCTTTGGGTCACCGACTGAGAAGAGAAGAGGCGAAGCCAGAGATCTTGGCTAAGTATAAGAGACATCTTGGACCACATTATAGTGAGGCTAAGGTCAAGGAGTTGGTTGACTTGGGTAATGATCCTAAGAAGTTGGAAGGAATGGCTATTGATGAGTACGTTGATTTGTACGTGACCAAGGATAGCAAGTTTGTTTAGATTTGGAACCAAAATGGGTTGATGATGGGTGCGAGAGGATGGTGGGGAAAAAAAGGCTTGAGAGCTATAAGATCAGATGAGAAATGAATGGGTGTATATACCAGCGTTACAACAGGTCCAGAATACAGAATCAATTTTTGTTACCACATGGTCGGACTTCTCTGTTCATTTGTCGTTGGAAATGATTGAGGTTGAAGTAAGTGCTTACTTTTTATCACTACACCATCCATACGATTACGTCGTTTCCGCTATCTTCGAGAAAGACACTGTTACACGAATGGAACATCAAAGATAAGATGCATGCAACGAATGGCGGGGCAAGCGAAGACACGAAACTGTCAACTGTGGTATTGTGCATAGCCTAAAATGAGAATGGGTGCTGATGATGGATAGTGGGACGGAAATTCTTAATGGTGTTTGTAACCCTATTTCTTAGACTGGGCTGGCTGTGGGGCCTGGGTGGAACACTTTGGATAGTGAGAGGTGGGAGGGGATAAGAGGGGGAATATCTTCCTCTGATGTTGTTTCCACAATCTTCTAGCGAGCGTTAAGCCTAGAATATAGCAAAGATGGGCAATCGTACGGGGGGATTAGGTTACCCATATATGCTTTTTCTTCTTCTACCTCCCTGTCCCCTTAGGTAGTACAGACAACAAACATCCCTTACGAAGGCGAGGAAATAAATCAATCTCATTACTAGTAATGATTTTACGTTCTATGAACTTGCTCTCACACTTGATATTCTCCTCGCTATCCTCGCTCTTTCTCTCTCTTTCTTTCTTTCTTTACTTGATTTTTGTTTTTGAGATCTAGCTTGGTTTTCTGTGTAATATAGAAGTAGGAATAAGATTTACCCTCCTCTTCCTTCCTTTTCCTCCGTCTCGTTATGCCATCTTTCCTCTTATCATGCTTTTTTTCCCTCTCGTCCCCTCCCAGGTATCTTGGAAGACGGGGAGCTGTATTGAGCATGAATACAGTACTATGCGGATACTTCTCATGAGACCGATTTTCACCCTCCCCTCCACTCTCGCCATCGCTTTCCCGGCTGCGCATGTATACCTCGTCGCTGTTTCGGGGAGTTGGGGAGCTTTTGCCTCGCCTCTTTTTTTCTGGTTGGTGCCCTGGTTGCTTTTCTTGGCGGGAGTGAGGGGGTGGAAAGCTTAGAAGAGATGTTTGGCCGAGAAGCGGGGTGCCTTTTAAGAAGCGAAGGATAGGTAAATGGGGAAGTGAAGGATAGGCCCACCAAATGAACTATATGAAAGACACCTTTGAATTCATCATTCGTTTCTTATATTTATTAGATACTTTACTTTATATAATATAATTAGTATGACTTCATAAAGCGTTTTATGGAATTCATATAAAATTATTCAGCTAGGATTAATAATTATCTATGTTACGTATAAGCCTAAGCTAGTATACTACTAGCTATTAGTCTAAGTAATATATAAGTTAAGCTATTAAATATCTTATTAAAATAAGACTATATAAATATTAGCTAGTTACGTAGCTAGAGTAGTAATCACGTAAGTGTTATAGCCTAAGGTTCTAGGTTTAACCTAAGCTAAATATTATAATAACTACGGAATTTTATTATATAAATTATACTCTCTATCTAGCTAAAATATATAAAAAGTTATAAAATTCATATATATAATCGTTTTACTTTAACTAGTTTATAAAAATATATTAAGCTTTAAATTTATTTCTTATTTCGTGAATTTTCACTATTTCATATTTATTTAGAAGCTCTAGTAAAGGAGAGAGAGAGAGAGAGCTAGTTTAAGATAAGATTTCCTTTACTAGATTAAGAGTACGAGAGAATAGATAGAGGTAATTAGTATAGACTAGTTAGTTTTGCTCGTAGTAGTGTTTTATATTATCTTATATAGTCTCGGAGTTACTAGTAAGTAGGTCTATATAATAGATAAAAGCTAGGAATATATTTAGAATATCTATGATTTTCTATAAATATTATATCTTTTAAATAATTTATAATTAAGAAGCATTTAAGAGGTAAATAGTAGTTGTTTATTTATATATATTCTATCTTCTCTACTCTTCTAATATAGTTTCCTACTTACCTAGAATATATATAGAAAATTCCTTAAAATTATTAACTTAGTTACTTTCGTTATCTTAATTAAGCTACGCTAAGGCGTTTCTAAGCGAAAAAAGCAGAGAAATTAGTTATTAAATAAGGCTATTCCTAAAGTATTATATATACTATATACTAAATATATCTTAGCTATCTAAAAAGAGCCTTTTATCTTAGTTTAATAGAGTATTATATAATACCTCTTTTTCTATAATATAAGAGATAAATAGAACTCTTTAGAGATTTAAGTAGAGAGAATAGTAATCTATAGATAATAGTTAAAAGTAAGTAAATTAAAAGTATTATTATGTTTATATATATATAAATAGAATGAGTTTTAAGTTATATAAACTCTACGTACTAAGGCTTAGAGAGCTAATATTAAGCTATATAGATAGAAACTATTTATCTAAATATTCGCGTAAATATTCTATATTTATTTAATATTTATTATAAATAATTAATATTTTATTTATCTATTTCAGTCTTACTAGTAGTATCTAGAATATTCTACTACTACGATATATCGTTGAAAATAGAGTTTAATATATACTATTTATACTATATAAATCTAATAATATTAAATGATATTACTATTAATATTATTACTAGTATTTTAAAAAATAATATAAATATACTATAGTATTTCTAAGTCTATTAAATTTAACCTTTTTACTCTAGATTTTAAAGTTACTTATTTTTAGTCTTATACTTTAGAATTAAATAATATAATATATTATATAATATAAAACATATATATCTAAATAGCTAGATTTATAGATCTAATTAAACAGAGTACTTTAAAAAAAGAATTATATTAATAGCTTCTAAAATAGCCTTAAAATTTCTTATATAGCTTATATTAATAAAAGTAGCTTATACGAAAAAGAGGGTTTATTTTTAGGTTTTAATACGCGAGTTATTAAATAGTATACGATTAGTACTATTACGATATTAAATAAGTAGTATGGTATAGTAATAATATTAGTTTTAAAAATAAATATATACTATTAAAATATTCTAATAATATCTTTATTTAAAATACTATAGTATTTTACTATAATAATACTACTAGTAACACTAGTTAAATATAAGTATTTAATATTTTAGAATAATTAAGTTAGTTAAATAGATTTTTAAGAAATAGCTGAAATTAGTTTGTTTAGCTACGTATATTGTTTTAGAAGACGTGGAATAAGGAAATTACTTAGAATACTTTCAGATACTAGACGTTCTTAATAACTCGCCCTCGCTTAGACTTCAACGCCTCGACACCTCGTCAGCTATTTCAACTCAGCATCTAAGAAATGAAACGTAGCTAACTTATTTAGTAAAATTTCATATCGACGAACTGAGACTAATAATCCTATATCCCGAATCCCAAAACCAGGAAAGCTCGAGTACTACCAGGTACCTAGATTCCAAGTCAAGTAAGACTAACCGACTTGAAAAGATCATCCTAACACCATCTTCATATATAACCCACGGTATCTGGGCTCTCAAGGGCAACCACCTGCCCTAAGTACGACATTATATGCCGGGTCCTTAGCGCTTGACGGGACAAAGAACTGCCCGCAGGTTTTTTCGTCAACCGCACATTTTTCACTGATTGCTATAGCATAGTTATAAATGACAGCCGAATCCTCGTTAACGGTTTCAGCATTCTGGTTCAACAAATCAGCACTAATTCTCAGTATACAGCGGGGAGCGCTCAACCAATCTACTAACATTGTGGCAAATTTCAATCACAGCTCCTTTCGTACAGCTAGCTATACTGCATTGGGCGTAATTTACCGGTCCGCTGGGTGGTGGGAACACAATGAATCTCGGAGGATCTTTCAGATTCGCGATGACACGAGTAGCAAGTCCACTAGTAATTGTGTTCCAGCCATGGGCCCCACCTGGCATATCTCTGCAGCATTTTATGTCCTGCCAATAGTTAGTTCATCCCCTATGCGAGTGCGGTTTTGGGCTTTACTGGTCCCTTCACTGGCTCGTCGCGCTTGCCTAAGTTGAATCCTGAGTTACTTGCAATCAAAGATGTGCTAGCAGTTTCAGGCGAGACTACAGTAGCTCGAATAACAGGTGGTGAGGGTATTGCGAGAGCCTGTTTTATAGAGTTAGCTTGTGATAACGACTATAGCGTATATTCAACTCTCACAGTAGTAAGGATGCTTAAGAAGCTGAAGAGAAGATAAATAGCTTTCATCGTTGACGATATCTGGAATTACTTTGTAGAGCCAATTTTGTAGTTTGGAAAGTTTGTGAAGAGTGGAAATCAAGTCGAGGGCAGGACGCGTCTCATTTATAGCTCAACTACTACGTTGTAGTGTGAAGGGAAAGTATCTAGAAGCTTATCATATTCAATCTACCTCGGCACTCGTTATCAAGGAGTATTTGAATAGTATAATTGCTAGGATATTATTGTATCACATTCACACACAAACTAGGCTACCTAAGGTATCAGTCAAGTAAATTTAGCTAATTTGAGACAGTTACCTCGATAGATAGTCATTCAGCACTCTACCACGTCATGTGGGAGCCAGGAAAGATATATGGCTGCTGGCAATTGTTAGTCAATAACGGTTTTCCTTGTCTATATACAAGGTAGCCTCTAATTAGCACAAACATTTCGTGCCACATAACTATAACACGATATAACATGATATAATATGTTGAACAAAGAAGCCCTGGAGGTCGTGATTGGATTCTCGCTACGTCCTTGATCTAGGCAACACCAGCCACTGAAAGTGATCCGGGTTCTAAGTTAGGTCAAATCAGAGAGGTGCGATTATTTCCAAGTGGAACTGTAGTAGCTCGAATAAGTGGTGGGGGTAGCGCGCGACCTTGCCACTTAGAACTTAGTCCTAGAAAACGACAGATTATGCTCTACACTTACGCTACTAACCAAGGCTCAGAAGAAAATGAACATCTTTCAACGGATTGGTGACCACAAAAGCAATCGGTTTGAAGGTATACTTGGAGTTTTAAGTGGACATGAGCGTAGTCTAGTAGCTAGAAAGGTTCGTTGGCGTTCGAATAAAACGCTGTAGAGGACACGAAGCCTCAAGTTGAAGCTTTGAGATATAAGTCAGGTATTTCGCTATAGTATAAATAAGAAAATTGAATATAAAGTTGATAACGGTGTATGATTCAATTGATAGAGTTTGTTTACAACTTCAGTTATCTCTTTTTTTTCCTCCGAGTCTAGAGAATTTTCAATTCAAAGTAAATCACAGAGTAGAATATAAGCCGTGGAAAAGATAAAGTAATTTTAGAGGTTAGTAAAAAAATCGCATTCAAGTCTTAGAAAGCTTAGACACTCAAATGTACTTACGATAAACCTAGATCACTCTATACAAAGAGAGGAAAATAAGTGTCGCTTATATAATCAAGGTCTCTGAAAGTGATTGCCTTAGTTGGCGAGTCATAAAGCGACTTAGAAGTGAAGTACGCTGACTATGAAGGTTATCCGCGCATTTTCTATTACGTCATCCCTGCTGTCATTCATGCTGTTGTCACGATCGTTGCAAAAGTTCAGGTTCTAGAGAAAAGTGGGCCCCAGCTAAGCGAATATCAAAACAATCACAAAAAAAAAAAGATTATAAGCACTCAAACTGGCAACAGTTCGGACAGACCAAGTATCGTCGAGCCACTTAAGGCTCCACTCCACTTAATCTGTTTAATCCTAGTCTGCCTCTGGGCAACCTTCCTTAGTCGACTAAGGAAGGGAACCAGAGCTTCGCATCCCTAAGCTCCATACTCCCGAGGGATCCCGTATGGTAATGAACCTGGCGTTAAGGAACAAAGCTATCGTTGAGAAATCGAGCGACGCTGATCGAGCCAGCAATGCCGCACCACCAAGGGCGTTCGGTTGTTGTCGTTGATTGGTGGATTTATGACAGGAAGCGTGCTATTCTTCAATATCAAGAATTGGAGGTTTGTGGGGGGACCTGTGGGGGTGGACCCACCTGGGAGCGGGAAATTATCGGCCTATTCGTGGTGCTACTTTTATGTTTGACTAGCGTCGTGGTTTGAGGGATTGCAATTCCTCTCGCTGGTGGTGCGAACCTTTTTCTCAGTCGCAATTAAAGCCAGTGTGAGCAAATTGTTGCCGAACGACCAACTCGATGTCGCTTGTTAGATGTCAGTTCTTGCGTACACCCCTAGCTATCGCTATTTCAAGTGTTTTGTCTTCGAAGTATAGGGTGTTTAATCAAATGGCGTTGCGCGAGTTCTCCAAGGTACTCATACGAAGCAACACATAAAAGAGCCTGGATGCGCAAAACAAATAATATGCCTAATTCCAACCCAAAGATCCAGAAGATGAATAGAATTTCTTGTAAATTTTCAATTTTTCACCTCCCTGTTCTACCGTACGAGTGAACAGGGTGGGCTATGAACATCGGTAGCTAAGTAGTAGAGAGCTGTGCGATAGAAGCGGCATTTTTCTGGATGAGCTTATCTTATAAACATCGCAAGAAATGGTTGCTCCCAGGTTAATCTTGAGCTTAGGGTCTCGAGTACATGGTAGCTACGTACAGCATAGATATTTATATCGTCTTCCACAATATGATAGGCTCCTGTCGGTACTTTGTAGCAAGGAGTACAACAATTCTAGCATGGCCTACATAGGTAATTACGAACTTCATCCCTTCCCCCTCCTTTCAACTTCGAAACTTGACTAACTCGCACGTCCATCTCCCATCTTCCAGGCTCTGGTAAAGCTATAAGGAACAAAACTGTTGCTTTAGCCTAGCGATACAACAGACGACGCTTGTAGATATATCCATACAGGGCCCGACCAAGTCATGAATCTCGCTACCCTCAAATAGCCAGATAGTCTGGTGATAGAAGATGAAGATTCATTATTTCCCTTTTCGGCTTCGGTCCTCTGACACAACAATTTCATGAAAGCTAGCTGCACAATATCCTCAAGCACCACACCCAACGCTTGCGTGAGAAAAAAATGCAACACATTAAGCTGCTTCATTGACCTCCCCGCTGCAATCCCAGCACACGAGTGCATAAGCCCCGAAAATGGTGAATGAGAGGAGTAGGAAGCAGATACGGGCCGTCAACGTCCCTCGCTTTAGTCCAGTCACTTCGTAGGTACTTTTACCAGATGGACCGGTGAGAAGACTGCGGAGATTTTGATGCCATACTCGTTTTGCGTTTAGTCAGCAAGAGAAGATTGGTCCAACGCAGGTAATTGCAGCAGTGCCGGACTTACCCCCAAAGATGCTGAACGTTATATGCCTGACTCATGCTATCAAATGGTGGTCGCCAGTCTCGTGGTTCATTTAGACCAAGTGCCATCGTGATTGTTCCAGCAGTTGCAGCATATCCACGGATCAAAGCCAAAAACGTAGATCCAAAACCAGCAATACTCAATGCCCGAAGCCGAAGTGGTGGTACTGTGACTTCACCCAGCCGGGAGAACACTAGGATCAATGCCTCATTGAAAGTTTGCAGAGCGTTCGCTAGAGGTGGACGTTAAGCCATTAGGTCCAGAAATAGATAGCATACCAGAGCCATCATACATTCTCTGACCAAAAAAGCTCGTTTGGAGGGAACCCAAGTAGGATCTGAGATTTTGAATGGAGGTGTATTGCGTGCCTCGAACTTGGTATTGACATGTTGCAATGCAAGCATGGTGCTCCATGCCCAGCGAAATTTCGGCCACGATTCTCCATTTTCGGCTTCCCCCTTCGATATCGCAATCTTTTGAGATGCCGGACCTTGATCGCTCCAGTTCCACCTTCTCAATAAGCCCACATCTAGGTACTGCAGTAAGAACATGAAGCTGGCGCCTCCGAGAAGCGAGGCCCAGCGACCCCTCATTTGGGCTCTTGCGCCATTAAGAAATGAATAGACGCAAAGAGAAACTAGTGGGCGAGGAGCAAGGCGCCAAAAGCATTGGCAGGTGTGATGGCAATAGTCGCGGATGAGAGAATTATTTGTGTAGCGATTGTAAGAGGTGCAGGGAAAGACGAGAATGCCGAGGGGGCAAAAACGCCGGATGCTATGATAGAATAAAGATGAGAGGATTTAAAGGGAATGATGTAATGTGCTCCTCACTCACCCCCAGACGGAGAGAAATACTGGCGATAGTGTCGTTGAAAGTTGAGAAGATGTTCCTAGTTGTTGGTCTTGCGTTGGTATTGTGCAAGCAGGGATAGGTCACGTTTTCGAACTACAAAAACCATGAGATCGACGAGAGTAAGCATTTTTGGCCATCGTTTAGTGATTGTGCAGAAGCGAAGGAAGGTGAGAGTAGGAATGAGGAGGAGGAAGCTGAAGCGCAAAATAAAGCGATCGTAACTTGGAAAAGGAATAAGTTTAGTGATACTAGCTCTCCAACAACTCGTTTCCCCTGCTTGGACAAACGCCCCGTGGATAGTTGTTAGATAGTAGGTGGATGGTTGATTGTTCCTTGCCGGTCCCAGAGAAAACAAACGGTATCGGAATCCCGTTGCTTACGAAGTGTATTACTGCTTTCCTATGCAGTGGGCTTGTATCGAACGGCTCGCCCAGGAAGTTAAGAGGATGTTGGATAGAGTTGGTGGTGTTTTGATGGAGGGATTTCCTTTTTCGAACCATCCGCGTCTTGGCCAGGGGCGATATCGCTTACTATTCCCAGACATGCCTTTCTTTCAGGTGCGCCTTTATATCTCGTGCTCTCTAATAAACACACACCCCTTTTCGGGGCTAAGGGTTGAGGCTGAGCACAATAATAAAATCGGCAGCGAACATTTGCCCTGTAACTCTCGTTGTTCAAAATAATTATTCTGAGAAGCCGGAACAAATTTAAAAATTAGCACAGGGTTTAGTTCAAGCGTTCGACTAAATTGAAGTTAGAAACCTAGGTAGTGTGTACCGATCTTCACTTCACCGCGAGAGGTCGGGTCGAGCCACAGTGAGGAAGCCCCCTCCCCAACCCCCACCATTATGAAACCCTCCTCAATTCCTCAAAGCCATGTCGACCAATACCCGTCGTCCCATTTACTCAAACCCCTCAGCACGATCATGGACTTCCCAACCCTCAAATCGAGAGTCTTCAGCAATCATCAGCTTCCACCGCAGCCTGCCCAAATACTCTCCCACCACACTCCATTCCCTCGACGCGATCGCTAAAGAGATAGGAGTCAAGAAGATTTTCTTAAAAGACGAAACTATTAGACTCGGATTGCCATCTTTCAAGATCCTTGGAGCATCATGGGGAATTCATCAAGCTATCGCCCAACGAGCTGGTCTTCCTTCAAATACAACGGTAGAAGACTTATCCACCGCTGCAAAGAAAAAGGGGGTAAAACTCTTTGCTGCCACGGATGGGAATCATGGTCGAGCAGTTGCTAGAATGGGTCGTATACTTGGAATCTCGGGGACGAAGATCTTCGTGCCGGGGTCACTTGATGAATCGACTCAAGATTGGATTTCCCAGGAAGGTTCTCAGGTTATTGTCGTTGATGGAGACTATGATTTTGCAGTGAAGGAGGCGGACGCCCAAGCAAGCAATGGTGGTGGTATTTTGATTCAAGATACTGCTTTTGATGGTTATACCGAGATTCCGCAGTGGATTGTAGATGGTTACTCGACTCTTTTGGTGGAACTCGATGAGCAGCTACCAGAGCATGCAAATGTCGTTGTTGTCCCTATTGGTGTCGGTTCGCTTGGCGAAGCTGCTGTTTCTCACTGCAAAATGAAGGGGCGGACGACTTCTGTCTTGGCCGTGGAACCAGATACTGCAGCATGTCTGCACAAGAGCTTGAGAGCTGGAATTTCAATTCCCATCCGAACCAGTCATACGATTCAAACTGGCATGAATTGTGGAACGGTCAGTACCACTGCATGGCCAATTTTGAAGGCTGGAGTTGACGTTAGTACAACTGTCTCGGACTTCGAAGTACATGAAGCAGTTGGATACCTCCAATCCGTCGGTATTAGAGCGGGCCCTTGTGGGGCTGCTTCTTTAGCAGGTCTGAGGCATGTTTCTGGAACGAATCCGGAGATTTTGGGCCTGAACGAGGATTCAGTCGTTGTTCTAATTTGTACTGAAGGGTCTCGGGATTATCAGATTCCTAAAAACGTAATTGGGGACGACTCAGTAGCGAAAGCTCGCAATCTCGTTGGAATCAGTCAATTGGGAAACAAAACTTCCAATGGGAAAGAAGAGGCCGAGTTCGTTGTTGCGTGGTTAGAGCACCGGGGCATAGAAGTTAATTGGCTTGAGAAAATTACGAATTGATCAATAGAGATATTCCAAGCAGAGATTTGGGAGATAATACGATGATATTGAATCAATTAGAGATATAATTCTCTATCGCAAGAAAGAACCCCCAAAAAAGGTATCAAAACCTAGTTCCCAAGTCTAGCACTAGCAGGTGTAGCCCCCGGGAAATAAGTAGCAGGTACAGTAGGAATGGCAATAGAAACAGTAATCCCAAGACCTTCCGTCAGCTCTCCTGGCATAGTTGTAGCACTATACCCTGCCACGCTTGTAACCGTCTTGGTAACTGTGGCATAACTAGTATAACTTGCGCCAGTTGCTAAACATCCTCCACTTCCATAAGCATTTGCGCATTTTTGAAGGGCTGAGCTTCCGGCCTCGGTCCAGACGTTGAAATCTGTGATTTTGATATCGTGACACGGGACTGCGGAAGGGCAGAGAATGTTGATCGGCGCCCGTTGGACACCGCTTGAGGCTGTGCCTTTCCAGGCGGAGAAGGTTAGATTGGAGTAGAGGACTCCTGAGCCAGTGGCAGTAGATTTCGACCACGCGCCATCGATATCCAAAGTGTAAGCGTTGGAGTGTCCGACGAAGTTGGAGAATTGAGAGTTGGTGAGGGAACCGGAGCCGCCGTTGGACTTGAGCATCATCATCTGGTTTGCGCGTTGGGTGTAGATGTTGTTGTATTTGACATATGAGATGTCTGGAAATTTGTTAGTAATTTTGAACTGACGGATGGCAGAGAGGGAGTTGGGAACTTACCAGTATCAGCACCTAGGGAGCCGATGGCACATCCACCACTCCAGTTGCAGAATACATTCTCGATAAGAATATTCTTGGCAGGACTCTGTTGTTTCGGTTAGCTTGATTCTCAGCCTGCTTCAGTATATCCCTACCTTGACAGTGACACACTCATCCTTATTCGTAACTTCGACATCGTGAACGTGGATGTTGGTTCCCCAAACGTCGATTCCGTCAAGCCCACCTTCATTGCCACCACGAATAATCATATTGTAGACTTCACCATTCTGGCAAGTGTCTATGGTGAAATGGAAAGCAGGAGCTGAAAGTTATTAGCGATATCCCACAAAGAGGGAAATGCATTCTTACAGTCAACCAAAGCAAGATCATGAACAGAGAAGTTCGTGACCTCATACAAGCGAAGAATTCTTGGCCCATAAGTTCCAGCTAGAAATATCAGAATAAGGAGCGAAATTGATGACATGCAGACGTACCAGTGTGGAAAGTATAACCATATCCCTGAACTGCACCTTTTGAAGTACTACTGTACAGCTCAAAATCGGTAGTGTGCTCGACGAAAATCATGTTTCCAGCACCTGTTCTATAATCCCCATCCCATCAGCAAAATGCTCCCCGGGAAAATGTGGTATGAAACTTACCCAGTGCGGTAGATGGTACCATCCAGGTTGATGGAAACAGCAGTTCCACCAGTCAAAGTAACCCAGGTCGACATCCCATAATCTCCTGCGGGGATATAAACTATCCAAAAAAAATCAGTTCCAACCCATTCGTACTCGTCTTGTCGAACCACTCACCCTGTCCACCAGATTTACAAGCTGCCCAAGCACTAGCAATAGCAGGACCAACATCCGAAGTCTTCGAAGCTACTCCTCCATAATCAAGAACACTGCACACCTTGGTAGCAGCTTTATGCGCAGTCGTAGTGGAAGGTCCAACAGTCCCCGAAAGTTGAGCGGCTCCACCGCTGACAAAAAGAGCGCTCGTAAGAGCGACGAAGGTGGAAAATCTCATGTTTTTTATAGTAAAGACTGAAGTGAGATATCCAAGCGGAATTTCAACAAGTGAGAGAGGAAAAAAAGGATATACGTATATACACGAAAAGAAGGACAAAGGTGGAGAAGAAAGGAGAAAAAAAAGAGAGAAGGGAGAGGGAAAGGAAGATATATAGTAGTCCCAAAAAGCTAGAATCAGGACATTACTTCATCGCTCGTAATCCTTCATTACCACGAAACCGAAGTTGGGGTACTCGAAATTAAAAGAGCGAATGTTGTGTGTTTGGAATAAAACGACGGAACAAGAAACCCGGTAAACCACGAAGTTACTTTCGGCTCGGGAGCCCTAATCTGCGGCGCATATCCTATCGGGGAATTTATTAGGAGATTTAGCTATTTCATGGATCTTGATAAATTTGCAGAGGGACATTTGTGTGGGGATGAACAAGGATAATTTGTGGTGGAAATCAATAAGCGGGGTTGAAGATGAAACCGATCAACAACACACTATTTGCATGTGGGGAATGGATTCGAGGAATAAAAAGCTTGTGCAGCCTAGAACCCTGAGAAATGAATGTTTTGCTGCATGTCATGTCTATCATTGATTTCCAAAACATAACGTCGTTAATTAAGATGTCAACATTACCGGGCCACTAGGCTGCCCTTCATATATAAGAAATTCGTACGGGAGCTCATGCCATTGAGGAAGCGCTACTTTAATCTCGATCTCTTACCGTCGCTCGCCCTGAACCTGAAATCAGATCAAGATTCCAAATCTCAAATAACCAATCGCGACAGACAGAAGTGTTAAACCAATGAATCCATTGAGGCTCAGGGAGCTAGAAGAGGCAGAAGAACTTGCGGGCGTAGTTGCCAACACGACAGCAGGTGTGGTAGTCCTAGCCGGCGCAGTGATAGAAGTGGATTGTGACACACTATTGGCGGCCGATGGTGCCTGAGAAGTTGTACTTATAATTATCGAACCCGGCGCAGTCGTCGTAGAAACAATTGTTGAGGGCCCAGCCGGTGGTGACAATACTATTGTTGATAGTACGGTGGAGGTAACCAACGCCCCCGCGACAGATTGATATTGAGTGCTGACGAAAACCGATGTCACATAGGTGGTAACGATGCTTTGGGCATTCAAGTACGATGTCGAAGGATAGAACTGGGTGCTCGTTATCGTCGAGTAAGGTGTATATGGTGGCGCTGTAACTCGACCTCCGGTGACGGTGGCATACTGGGTAATGGTAATGGTGACTGCCCTTTTATTCAAATCCCGACGAGCTGGAGCAGCAATCGTAACGAATGAAGTGATGGTTGTCGTGCCTCCGCCCACCGTTGTGGGTATTGTAGTACTCTGTGAATTAATTAGTTTCTTACTTATACCAGGAACCTGGAACTCCTTACAGATGTTACAACGTAGGTTGAAGTGGCTGTAGAAACAGCAATATTGTTGACAATTGCCACGGAAGGTTGCGAGACGGTACGAGTAACATATTTGGTTGGTGCCGTACTAGTCGTCGTTTGGTGAACAGTTTGAGTAGCTTTGACAGTGGCGGTAACTGTTGCAGAAGAAACGCAAGATGATTTCCCACCCGTGACAACGCAATATTCCGTTCCATCTTGACAACACCAGCCAAATCCACAGGTTCCTTGGAAACAAACATACCGACCCGTCAAGCCATGGTATGCGCGTCCGAATATCGTATCAGAAAAATGGAAGGATTCCTGGGCAGAGGGACTTTGCTTTTGCGCTGCCCAATCGATATCAGAAGGAGAATCTTCTTTGGCCCAGTCTAAAGTGGGCTTCGAATCGACAGTGGCTATTAAGCAAAGAACGAGCAGCAAGCAAGAGGTGGCGAGGTTATAATGCTGCATCTCGAAAGTTTAAAGGTAGAATGCAACAGATGAAAAAGTTTAAAAAAGGCTTGCGAATTCGATACTCATAAGAGGAGCTGAATTTTGGGCTCGCTTCTCAACTCATCACGCCCCGGCACAAAACTAGGTAACAAAGATTGCAGCAAAGATCTGCAATTAGTCAAGTGACTAATGCATGCGGCTCTTCAGATGTCATCTAATCAAATTTGAGGATATTCCAGCCACCATATAGCAAAAGAAGGTGAGACTTACGTGCTGTTTGTGTACTTTCCAGGCTTGCGCTTTAACGAATAAAACCCCTTGTTCTTTTCGGCCGCGTCTCAGAGAGGAAATACCCCGCAGCAAAATGTGACAACCCCCGCATATAGGTCTCTTAAAATGGCAGAAAAGGAAAATGGTGGCTGTAATTATTGGGGGTGGTTCAAGCCTCTGGAATCCTTCAGGTCACCATGTGCTGCCACGTTTAAGAATAAGGCGACGAATCCAACTTTTCACCAGTAAAATGATGACATGGTGTACCACTTGGTGTGAATTCCTGGATCATTTACAAAGCCAACTAAAGAAGAATGGTTCAACTTTACTGCACTACGTCTTCTGGAAGTTGGTAAATACAAAAACAAGGGTTCAACAAAAGTGAGAGCCTTGTAGTACGCCAAGTTGGGCAAGATACGAGAAGCAAAACAAGCCAACTAGGAAAGTTTTCCATTTTTCGCCCAATGCTCAGTTAATTTCTTTATTTTAAAGTAATATCACCGTTGTTAAAATTCTTATATCTCTATATTTCTTTTATTTATCTTATAATCAACGACTTTATTCTATCTCTCTACTTTTATCTTAGGAATTCTCTTCTTAGCTAGCGTCGTGGTTAGTCTATTTATTTTAGTAATTTATATAAATTAGGTCTTAATCACTAATTATAATATTAACTAATTATATTACTACTTAATAGTATTAGATAGTAAGTTTAATAAATTTAGCTATTAAAATATATTATTTATAGATATTTAAATTAATTAAATTCCTTAACTAAAGTTTAGAATATCTTAAGAGTATAGAGTATAGATATTTATCTAAGTAATATTTAGTTAATTTGATTATTCTAAGAGTCTATTTAGCTAATATATATCTAGAATATATACTACTAAAAATTAGAAGATAAGATATATATATATACTAAATCTATCTATATACTAGTATTTAGTATATATATTTAAAAGTAATATAAATCTCTTATTTGATCTTATATTTCTTAGTATATATATAAATAGAATATATACTAGGATATATACTACGAGCTAAACGATTACTAAATATCTTAAGAAACAATTAATAATATATACTAACTTATATAAAGTGACTATTCAGAGCATCTCGTCAGATATTGTTGTATATATTTAATTATACTATAACGAATTTTGAGAAGATCTCGCGGCCTCTAGAGCGAAAACGAAGAAGATTTGCAAACTGATACAGTAACGATTTCGTTGCAGAATCTGTAGAAAGTCCAAATCATCTTCCTCCTTCAGCCGTATTCATTGTTCATATTGTAATTGTAGTAATAAAGAACATTGCTAGTGATTGTAATTACTCGACTGCCGACATTTATGTAGCGTACCGATTCTGGATTGCTGGACCCAAGATGCAAGACCAAACCCACAATCTCTACTCCTCGATTTCGAGCCTTTGGAACATCCCAACATGATTAATGCCCTCTTCAACCCACGTTCCCATACCTTCATCTAGTTCAAATCCCCATTTGGCCCACGCCTTTGCGACCTGCTCTTGGGCATGCACACAAATCAAGCCTTTCCACCGGGGTATCTCACTTGTGTTGCTCGCGCCTAGCTTACTCATACCCCAAGTTTCGATCGATGGATTGAAGAATGTTGGATTTCCCCTTGCCCAAGTCATTGCAGCGTTCGCCAAAATTTTGGCAATTCCAGTTCCCCTGAACTCCTTCAGGACGGCAATTCTCCCTAATTTGATATATGGTTCTTTGCCATCATGATGCGTTGTAGGTCTATCGACGATATAAGGTGGGGTCGCGAAAGGTTCCGAGTTCGACGCAGTTTCAAGGGCATCGGCGGCATACGAAGAGCCTGGTTCTGGATGTGGGGGGTGAGGGAAGGGTACGAGTCGTATTGTGCCAATTGGTTGAGACACAGTAACACTCTTCTGCGATTGAAGAATATTCCCTTGGTCATCCGTCTTCTGAGGTTCAGTTACGGTGTTGATTGAGGCATAAACGACCTGTTGGACAACGTTAGCAGGTACTGGTAATGAAGGAGATTAGGAGGTACCAACCCAGTGGCATGCCCGCGGATCATCAGAATCGAACTCATTCTCCAACGGAATGTTTTGTTCCACAACAAACACCTCCTTCCGAACTTCCATAGCATCCAGGAATGTTTTGGGAATATTGCGAGGCTGTTGGGAGCGGGGTAACTTGGAGTTGTAGCCTTCGAGAGTCGAAGGCTCTTGGAAAGCAATGAAGGGAGTTGCAGCCATAGTGGATGGTTTCTCGTCAAGAGGGTTGTAAATGCTTCAAGGACTCGTGATTCTGCTGGTCCAAATGGTCGTTGCTTCTCAGTTGCTCCTGCTGCTTGAATTATAGCCAATTCTTCTTGCCCGATCCTTCCTTGCTATCGTATCAATGGCTCGCAACAATGGAATTCGAAAACCATTAAATCCAAGTGGTCTCGTCGTTCTGGTGGTTATGACTGCATATAATTGTGTCCCACTCCTGGTGTTTGGGGATCTCCAAAGGGCGTAACTAGACCTGAACCTGTTAGCAGATTAGAGTTGTTAGTGAGGCTTAGCAATGGGAATCTTCTAGCAAGCCCGAAGTATGATTTTGGTCATGAACTCCAGTACACAGAAGTCTTGTCTACCCAGATGGAGATATATTTGCGGAATTCAGAATCGGAGTGAGTTCGGAGTTGTAGCCTTTTCGGATTCACTTTTTTCCGCTGACATGGGAGCCTTCTTCTTGCCTCATATATAAGGTAGGGCCTTGCTAGACAAGGCTACGTATCCGAAGCTTACCCATGTCTAACAGCTTGATCGCAAAGTGTCCTTTTAATAGTCTTGGGTGGTGACATGGGTTCTTCCCCCCCCAAACATCTTTCCTCTCTTATTTTGCTATTTGCAAGCTGGCTCAATAGACTTGTGGACACATTTGTTAAATGTCTGCACTTTAGGCGTCATATAAAAGTGTTTGTCCTTTGATCCAACCTCGTGTGCTGCTTCACTCTTTTAGCAGCAGTCGGCTTCTGCATCTGCGTTATACAACTCCAAAACCACCCAACATGGCCCCTCACCAGCGGCACCCATTGAGCAATCTGCTCTCGTCGTCCCTCCTTTCACTATTATGCCTCGTATTTTTCTTCAGCTCAACCGCACTGGCTGCGTCTGCAGTTCTAGGAGTCGACCTAGGCACCGAATACATCAAAGCAGCTCTAGTCAAGCCTGGAATCCCTCTCGAAATCGTCCTCACCAAGGACTCGCGACGAAAGGAAGCATCCGCCGTAGTATTCAAACCTTCCAAGGGCGGCCCCAAAAGCGGAGAGTTCCCGGAGAGAACCTATGGATCCGATGCTATGGCTTTGGCCGTTCGATTTCCCGGTGATGTGTACCCAAATCTGAAGGCACTTCTAGGTCTCGGCGCAGACAACTCAGTGGTAGCTGAATACGCATCTCGGCATCCAGCAATGAAGTTGGCGAAGGAACAAACAAGGGGCACAGTGGCATTCAAGAGCGGCGCATTTGTGGCAGACGAGGAGCCATGGACAGTGGAGGAATTACTCGCAATGGAGTTTCAGAGCATACAAAAGAACGCTGAGGCACTTGCAGGAAGGGGCAGCAGCATTAAGGATTTGGTTGTTACCATTCCTCCATTCTACACGGCCGAAGAGAAGAGAGCGGTAATCTTGGCCGCAGATCTGGCTGGACTTCGAATTTTGGAGCTTGTGAGTGATGGTTTGGCGGTTGGATTGAATTATGCCACCTCTCGAACATTCAAGAGCGTCAACGAGGGTGGAAGCCCAGAACATCACATGGTTTTCGACATGGGCGCGGGCTCAACAAAGGCGACAATTTTAAAATTTCAGGGACGAACCGTGAAAGACGTTGGAAAATTCAACAAGACTATCCAAGAAGTTCAAGTGGTAGGAACTGGATGGGACAGAACCCTTGGTGGTGATGCCCTCAATGCAATCATTGTCGATGATATGGTAGGACAATTCGTTTCTTCGCCCAAGGCGACAGCCGCTGGAGCATCATTCGACAAGGTGAAGGCGCATGGAAGAGCATCGGCCAAGCTCCTCAAGGAAGCGGAAAAGATGAGGCATGTCCTGAGTGCCAACGCAAATACTCAAGCTAGCTTTGAGGGTCTCTATGAGGATATTGATTTCAAATACAAGATTACCCGGGTACAATTCGAAAAACTCGCAGAATCCTACACATCTCGTATCAAGGTAGCACTGGAAAAGGCATTGGATATTGCCAACCTCCAAGCACAAGATCTCGACTCGATTATTCTTCACGGCGGAGCCATCCGAATGCCTTTTGTTCAGAAAGAACTCGAGAGTTTCATGGGCTCTGCTGACAAGGTTCGTACCAATGTCAACTCTGATGAGTCGGCTGTATTTGGTGCTGGTTTCCGTGGAGCTGCTCTTAGCCCTTCATTCCGAGTCAAGGAAATCCGAGCTTACGAGGCAGCTGTCTATCCTGCCGGTATCAAATGGACCAACATCTACGAGAAACCACAACACCAACGATTGTGGCAAGCAACTTCTTTCCTTGGCGCTGAGAAGCAATACAGCTTCAAGAACCAACATGATTTCTCCATCAACTTTTACCAACATGTTCCATCATCCGAAAACGTCTCTCCCGGTTCTGCTGAGAAGGAATTGTTGACATTGACAACACAAAACTTGACAGAATCTGTCGCACGACTAAAGGAGAAGTTTGGCTGCACAGATGGAGACATTAACTTTAAACTCAGCTCTCGTCTTTCTGTCTCCAATGGAGAGGTAGAGATCATCAAAGCAGTTGTCGATTGTGAGGTCGAGGAAAACGAGGAAAAAGCAGGCGTAGTCGACAGCGTTAAAAATATGCTCGGTTTCGGAAAGAAGGATCAAGCACCACTCTCTGATGACGACGAGAACGTTGAAACCGTGTCTGGTTCTTCTACTAGCAGCTCTTCCAGCTCCTCGACATCTGCATCCTCCGCCAAGGCCTCTAAAGATGCTAAGAAGGGACCCAAGAAGGATTCTAAGAAGGATTCTAAATCAAAGGATACAAAAGAGGAGAAGCCAAAAATCGTCAAACGACTTGAGATTATTCCTGTTAAATTCACGACTGAGCTCAAGGGGCTTCCACAATTACCAGGTGCCGAAATTACACGCATGAAGAGTCGCATTTCGGCCTTTGCTGATTCCGATCGTAATCGTCGTCTTAGAGAGGAAGCCCTCAACCAGCTCGAAGGATATACTTACAAAGTCAGAGATTTGCTTGAGAATGAAGATTTCATTTCTGCATCTACTGCTGAGGAGAGAGCCAGCTTGGAGTCCAAATCCAAGGCGGCCAGTGACTGGATCTACGAAGGTGGTTTGACTGCCACTCGGGAGGAGCTCAAGGCAAAGACGAAGGAGATGGCAGATATCGTCGGCCCAATCGGAATCAGAAAGGATGAGACAGTGTCTCGTCCAGAGCAGCTCAAACTACTTAATGAAGCCTTGAACCAGACCCGGATAATGATTGCAGGAATCAGAGAACAAATCACAAATGATACCAGAAACCACGAGGCTTTCACCGCCTCAAAATCGAGTGCTGCCAAAGCCACACCTTTAGCTACACCATCTGCTCCCGCGGATGATTTTGATGGACTGGAGGATGAGCCAGCAACTGCCATTGAGGAACCAGTCGCAGAGGAGACCTTGGACCCTCCTGTCTACAAGGACTCTGACCTCGTGGCTCCTCAAAAACTAGAGTATGACATTTCCAAGTGGCTGGCTGAGACACTCGCCAAGCAGGAGTCACTCAAAGAAACGGAGGACCCTGTTTTGTTGACCAAGGATCTAGCCGACAAGGCCAAACAACTTCAAGATCTCCAGGTTGAACTCATCATGAAGAGTATGCAACAACCATACAAGTCAAAGCGACCTACCAAGTCGAAGAAGGCACCAAAGCCAAAGAAGACCAAGTCGAAGAGTTCGACTTCGTCTAGTTGGAACCCAGAAAAGACGTTGGAGACGAATTCTGAGGGCCAACCCGTATTCAAGGTGGGAGAGGATGGAAAGTTGCCTAGTGAAGAGGAGATTCTCGCTTTTATTGAGAAGAGTAAGGCGGAGAGGGCGGCAGCTGGTGAGGATGATGCAGCCGCTAAGGAGGAAGTTAAGGTAGACAAAGAGCATGATGAACTGTGAGATAGAACCCGAATTTGAATTAGATATTTTTTGCTACACTTTCCGAGCATTTATTGTGATTCCGTTTTCTCGCGATTAAAATGTACCCAAGTACCTATGTATGTGTTCGGGGCGCTAAGTCAGCACTACGGGTTGCAACAACGGGTTGACATTAACAGCCACCAATATTACCCCACAGAGAACGCCTCTCCTTTTCAACGAAGATTCTCAGACACATGTACTGCACAGAGGCTAGTAGCATTTTCATTCCGTCCTTGTGTTACATCTCGATAACGGCTCTCACTCCACATCAACCACTCTCAACACCGGTTCTAAAAATAGCCATATAGGCAGCTTCTCGAACGGTACCTCGAGGGATCGAATTTTTCTGAAAACCTCTGGTTTCGACTTATATCCTTGCACTCAAATCAATTGCAACATAATTCGTTCGACACCAGTTCACGACTAGATAGGAAGACGCTGGGATGGGGGATGTCACCAAGGTAGTAGTGGCCAACGATGGAAGAAAGCGGGACGACAAGAATTCAATAAAATCCATAACAGAACCTGAGAGCCCCTGTGATCATCAACATAGCTCATACCCCTGGATGTCCTGTTCATGTTCTATAAAATCGAAACCATCCCCAAATCCCCAACAAGAATCACGATATACAACTACAAAACCAGACGCTTCTGTAGCAACACAAACTCAAGCAACAATATCGAGTCTCTCCTTACCAGATGAACAGAAACTACAAGAGTCAAGAAACAGAAGTCACTCAGCTTCACACCCTCGTGCAGCTGTCTCGAACATTTCGTTGCCAGGAGGGACACCACATGAGCATCCAGTATTCATACCACCACCGCAGCATTACGGACGGTCATCTTCCTACCTACCAATAAACACCATCCCGACATCTCAAAATCACGGACGGTCCGTTTCATATCAACAACCAAACTTTACCTCCTCGGCAGTCCAACAATATGGACGTCCCGTTTCCTATCAACAAGTAAACACTGTTGCACCACCTCAAGGCTATGGACGCCCGATTTCGTGTCAGCAGCCTCAAACTTTCATCGCAGAGCTGGAAGGTAGTCCAGTACCACCTGCCACAGGTCCACCCACCCAAGCATCTCGCCCTCAATCAGTCCCTCTATTAGCATCTTCATTCGCCAATCAACACTCCCAACCTCTAAACCACCAAGCCTCATTCATGTCCACAATATCAGAACCGCAAATGGGAACGAACTCCTACCCACAACAATATCATCAAATCCCACCACACCCGTATTCTCCATCAACAGTCTCATCCGTCTCAAGCACTTCAACACCAACAACAACCTACCTCCCGACACCCATTCAAGCCTACGCTCCAACACCAATACCCCTCCAACACCACTACCCCCCAATCCCAACCTTCACACCCCTTCCCCAAACTATCCCACAATATGCCCCTATCCAAGTCCCCCAAGTCCCTCAAGTCCCTCAATCCCCTCAAGTCCCCCAACCACTCCAACCGCAACCTCTCACCCCCCTCCTTCAAGAAATCCAAAACATCCTGCTCCTCCACTTCCTCGAGGGTGGCGGCTCCTCACTCCCCATACCCCAACTCAAAGCCCACGCCACACAAGCGCTGCAACACCAATTAAAAGCACCTATTATCCTGGATTACATTTGTAGGGACCTAGACAAAGGGAGATGCGAGGAGTTTGAGAAAGTGAAGGAAACAGTTGAGAGGTGTTTGGAGACTATGGGTATTAACGGGGCGGTTACTTTAATTCCCGAATTGGGGGGAGGGGGATTGTTGCTGGGAGTGCATGTTTTCCCTTGTTAATTGAGGAGGGGAAAGGGGACAGTAATGACGGACGGGGGAAGTGCGGATGGGAAGGAGAGAAAGTTAGTAATTGGAGACGTCTAAATGATATTAAATTTCCCAAGTAAACTCCCTGGATAAACGGGAGAGAGACCACAGAAATCCCAACGCTTGCTAGATACTTTCAATACTCACAGGTATCATCACTTTTCAAACGTCGTAACAAGGTTATTTTCCCTTCATTTCCTCACTTCTGGTCGCACAATTTGACTCGGCACAACTCCTCATGACGCACACTTTTGGTATTGAGACAATAGTGCTTTCTCAAACAGACTAGCCTAAGCAGACCACCAGGGGTTATAAAAATTCATAACCTAAATCCATTATCCAAGGCACTTGCCCTTCTACAATTCAAACAATTCTCCTAACTCTTCTGGAATGATCTAGGCAACAAAGTTCGAGCCTTGTAGGATAATCGAATTGATTTTCCGAGTCTTGGTCGAACAATTGAGGGAGGAGCGTGGAGGTCTCTGCTCTTAATCAGTTAGAGATTCCTGCACCCCCTGATGACCACTCAATCATAATTCATAATTCCTTCCATGACCAAACTCCATCGCCATACATCATATCATAGCATATCCCACTCTGATTCCCACACAACAACCTCACATCGCCTGCCCATATCCCAACTCCATTGTATAAAGCCTTTTAAGCAAACTCAAATCTCGATATTGTCTTTCTCTTGCATCATTGTGCAGCGCATCGAACGAGACACCCAGAACGCGAAAGAGGGCCTTGACAGCACCCGGACGATCCGTCTGGATGGCTTCTTCGATGCTGATATCATTTTGGGGTTCTTCGAAGAACTCACAGTCGGGGATGCCGAACCATCGGTCGGGTTGGATTTGGTAGCGGATATATTAGGTTAGTAAATGCTGGTCTGATGTGAAATTAGGACATATTTTTGAGAAGGAGGTAAAACATTAATAAAGGAGGCGAGTTTACTTAAGACGTCTTTCATGATGGAGTTTCCGATATCAACCTGCCTTTTTCAAGGGCGCGGAATTCGGTTCACTACTCATAGAGAAGGGACCTCTGATTCTCTCGTCAACAGCGCTTGATACTGAAGATAGTGCTCACACGACACTGTCGAAGGATTGGGCAATCGAGTTTCTATAGAAGTTCGCAAGGTCTTTTTGTTGTCTTATTAAATCATTCGTGGTATATGATACTTTACGTCGATAGTCTGCGATGGCTGGACCGAAAGTGGTGAGGCGTGTCTCCGGGAGGTCTGTTATCTCGTCCTGGTTGGAGGTATTCATGATCAATTGTTGAGATACCGAGTAAGAAGTAACCCAAAAGACCCGGGAATATTCGTATGCAAGTTTGCTTGTTCTCACTGCCCCATCACTTCAGGTTACACAACCTAACCTCTCGGCTAACACGTGACGACCTGTTATTTTCGTGTCAATTTCGTGTTTGACCTCCCCATCAACAACCCCAACCCCAACACCACACTACCTCCAAACCTCTCCACCAACCTCCAAAAACGACCAACCATCACACCTCCTCCCCTCCAATCGACCCAAAATGGCAGAAGCCCTAGCAACCCCCCGAATCCTCTCCCCCCACCTCGACTCCTTCACCTCCCGCACCGTCCGTCTCGTCGGCCGCGTAACCCAACTCCGCGGGGAACAAGCAACAATCGACTGCGCCGGAAACATGACGGCGATCCTAAACCGAGATGCACACTTGACAGTCGGACACGCCGTGGAGATTGTGGGAAAGGTCAATGGGGATTTGAGTGTGAAGGTGTTGAGAGCTACGGATTTGGGGAGGGAGAGTTTGGTTGGTATGTATTATTTTCCTTGCCTGGGTTGACGGAGTATGGGGAGGGAGACAGAAGGAGGGGGATAAGAAGGGATGAAGGCTAATGTGTTTTGCGAATAGATTTCGAAGCTGTCAACGCCGTGGTTGAAGCGACGCATATGTACAAGGAGATCTTTTACTCGGCATGATTGATAAGGGAGATGTACTACCGGAGCTTACGAATGGAGAAAATGTGAACACGATTACGATGGAATGATTGGGAGAGGAGTTTGGACTGGGAGGACTTACGTGCTTGTGCAACCTATGGGTTCAAGCGGACGGACGTTAAGGCGAATATACAATGTCTTTGGAAGAACCCAACTCTCCCTGTCGCATTTGACGACACGAAACTGCTTTCTTGCTTTGCTACATTATCAAACCCAATAAGTTCGTCGTAGCTTTTTATTTTTTGCCTCAAGAATTCAGATCATGAAATCCACATATAAGAAACATAGGCTTTGCTCCCAGTACACACCCCCTTTACTTTGATAATACGTACTAGTTTGGGATAATTACTTAAAATTCCAAGAAGGTTTAGAAGATTCAGGAACTCTGACTCTCCATTCTTCTAAATGTTCTCGCAATGGAGGGATAGGGTGTACTCAGAGCAAAGCTTGGGAACTGACACATCACATCAAAAAGTAGACGATTTATTTTTTACTTATTACATTGTTCTATTTTCTCATTGAATGTTTTTCGCTATTCATGGCGACTATAGCTACCCCTACAGCAATTGTAAATGAGTAGCAAGTTCGCCCGATGCATCCACTAGATGACCCCATAAACCAGACATGCTCCTTGTGTACTCCGTGTTGACGTGCACCATTGCACTCGCTGTGGTATCCCCCAATTGCTCGAAAACACCACACACCACGCTATGCAAATACAGTAATCAAAAATCAAAGAAAGAAAAAGGTATATCCCTATGCTGTTGGTTCTCCACTCTCGCTCTCAGCTCTCTCTGAAGGAGAATCCCGTGGCTCTTCCTTGACCAATACATTCTCGTCCGCGCGTGGTTGTGGAATGTTGAACGAATTGAACTCATCCCAATTGATCTGTTGCATCACAACAGGATCCTCGTAAAGACTAAAGCCTCCCCTATGTGGCGACGATGGCATTGGGGCATCTGTCGAAAAGAAGTCCGTGATATTGAAATCCATGTTGATGTTGCGGCTCGGATCTGTCAACCTAGCAAACTCTGCTTCAAGATTGCGAGAAGGCGACGCGTTGTTGTTATTTGTTTCGTCCATGATTGAATGCATAGCCGTGGTAAATGGAGAAAACTGAGGTGGAGTAGACGTAGGCTCTTGAAATCTTGGCGATCGACGAACAGACCTGCTAGGCGTTTTCAAGGGTGTTTGATCAAAGGTAAGCAACTGTCCAGGCGACAACGCTGGGTGAGATCTTGAAATGCTCCTGGTAATCGGTCTATGGTTCGGTGTTGGTCGAGTTGGAGTTTTGAAAGGATTTGCCATGGGCGATTTTTGTTTCGGGGTAGATGGACGAGCCATTTCTTCCTCGAATAGCTTCAAAAGCTCTGCATCCTCCTCTTCTTCATTGACTTCGAGCGCAGGTGGTTGGTTCTCCTTGTCAATCGCATCCATGATGTCTTTTTCAGAAACAAGAATATCTGATGATATTTGGACGACTCTATTGGTAGTCATCTCCCCTAGAACCTTAGGGGTGCCAGGCTTTCTAGGTGACGGGAAAATCAATCTTCTTGTATTGGGGCTCCGAGTATCACTTTGAGTCTCCTCTTCGATATTGATTGGACTCTTCCGCGTGCCCCACGTTCCGGGACTCGATTGAAGAGCTCGTCTCAAAGCGACTGAAGAATTTTCTGAAGTCATTGCTTTCATGCGTTGTCTTGGAGGCTGTGGACTATTTGATCGCCGTCTTTGGCTTCCGGCTTGTGAGACCTCGGATGGCTGACGCTCTACAAAGTTTGTGCCTTCAATTGGCGATCCTGCCTCAGGGGCGCTAGTAGTATTGCCTCGAGGGAGTTGAATTTCCGAAGGAGGGAAATTTGCTTCTGATTGGGGCATATATGCATCAGATGGAGGAAAGTTTGCATCCGATGTCATGAATCCGCTTTGTTGATTCCTATTCCGAGATCGTTGCCCTGTTCTTGCCGTTGGTTGGTAAGCCTGCCATTTTTCTTTCGGTCGCTGGCTCTTATATTTTTGTAACCAAATGCCACAAGCTAAAGTTTTGTTAGTATCATGATAATGTGGCCAATACCAATTTACTTACGATTGCATAGCTGATATTCCTTGAAATCAGCTTTATTATTAGTGGACAACAACGACTTGTAGATGAGTTGATACGATGTGGGCGTCCCTTCTCCATCACGAGTCAAAATATTGATACATGTGACTTTGCCTGGAGCGTCCGAGTATTCATAGTAACCAGGTTGGCCTTGGCGCTCCTGGACCCAAGATTTTCGCCAGGTTGGGGTTTCAATGACACCACAGTTATTGCAGAAAGGAGGCATCTCACCATTGGCAATTGCCAATTCCAATTTTTGTCTAATGGACGCCTTTTTGGCGAGACGAGTATATTCCGAACTGTTGACATCCATTCCAGGGACGTAATCCGAGAACTGCGACATATAATGCGACAACGGCAGAGGACCATTTGGTACCTCAGCAGGAACTGATCCTTCAGGTGTGGCATGCGCTGCTTCTGACCATGTCTGAGAGCGGTGAAGGGTTGATGGTGGCAGGACGGGATCACTAGGAGGAATCTCAGGAAGACTAAGTGCCCCCAGCGACGCGGTGCGGGCGATCTGTCTAGATGCAGGCCTTGATTGCGGTGCTGGATTTTGTACAGGAGCTGCTTGTACATTTGTAGACTGAGCTTGGGGAGGTGGTACAGGTGCAAATGATTTCCCCAGAGAGCCACCCCTAGAAGTGGGGCGAGAAGCTGGTCGAGATGATGGGCGTTGGGATTGAGATTGTTGAAGTAATTGTGCTGGTTGCTGTTGCTCAATTTGAGGTACATGCGCAGGGAAGGAGAGCTGGCTAGGTGTGAACCCCTCGTCCCTTCTTAAAGTAGGAAGTACTTGACCATCTTCTGACGCGACGCTTGTTGCACGACTCAACGCACGACTATTTGCACGACTAGCATTTCTATTTTGAGTTCGCTTCGAGAGAGGTTTTGGATCAGGTCTTTTGGGCATCGTTGTAGGTAAGAGCTCCATTGGACCTGGCATCTCCTCCTCAATAACAAAACCCGAATCAAACACTTGAGGCGGTGGTGGTGGGGGGGGTTCACGATGTCGAGGTAATTCGGGAGACACTTCATGATCATCGTCCAGACGTAGAGGCTCGCCCTCCCCAAAAAGCTCTTCCATTGAACCACTCATGAAGCCCGAATCGGTTCGAGGTAGCTGTGGTAGCACGGGACTCGATGGACAAGGCGGACTAGATTGCATGGTGGAAGGGGGTCTAGTTCTCATAACTGGGGGTGACGATCCAATGCCGGGAGGAGTGATGGCCGGACTATCTTGTCGTTCTGGAGAGGTTTGTATTGATTCAATTGAAATCCTTAATTGGTCTTCAGGGTTGGCCATAGAAGGGCAAGGGGAGACGTGTCGGCGTGGTTCCACTGACGGGGCAGAAAACGAGCTATGTCGAAGTCCAGTTTGTGCAGGTCGACTGTCCCGGGGCATGTGTTGGTTCGCAGCTCGAGGTACAGGCGTTGGAGCTCGAGGTACTTCTTGGAGATGATTTCCCGTACCAGGCATGTTTGGGTTCATTGCTATTGGACGGAAGAGGCGTAAAGATCCTGCAGTGCTTGCAGCCACTCTGAGCGAGTCAGACTTGTCACCCATTGCTGCCTTGCTATTCCAGTCCGTCTGTGTGGTCTTTGCTCGCTTCCGGTTCGACGGACCATCATCTCCATCAGTGCCCTCGTCATACCCGGACGTATTCCCTCCCTGGACTGGGCCATTTTTAGGAGCCCGGGGCTTCCTGGGCCTCTTGACCCCAGCTCGAGAAGGACGCGGTGCCTTCTTGGGGTTCCCAGCAGCAGTTGTGCCGGTTTGAGATGTTTCGCCAGAGCTCTGAGTAGCATTGATATCTTCAAGAGGGTTCAGCAATGGTTGCTGCTGTAAACTGGGACTGAGCAGTTGATTGACGACTTCCATACTCGTCCCATCCCTCTGGCTTTGGATTTGGCTTGGTCCTGGTGTTGGAGTCGCTTTGTTGGACATCTGTCCGAAACTTGTATTTGATTGAACAAAACTCATCCAGTCCTTGGGATCGAGCCCTGCCGGTACCACCTTGCTTAGCTCTCGGTATTTTTCCATAGCATCAACATATTGACTCTGCAAGACTGTAGGGACAGGTACAAGTCGTAGTTTAACTTCCAGGGTTTCCTTCACGCCATTTGCAAAAAGCCCGAGAATATTTTTACAAACTCGTCCAGTGATAAGCTTGGTGGACTGGTGAGCTGGCGCATCGGGGGGCGAAGAAGCTGCTGCCAAAGCCCAAGAAAGCATTCCCTGTCCGACAAGAGGATTATCGTACTCTGAAAAATCGTAGGCGTAAACGGTGTAGTCTTGTCCAAGCCTGGCAACAAGTTCGGGACTGCATTGTACAATTGCTTCGATACATGTCTTCAACTCAATAACCCCGATAGAAGTCGTCTCGTCCATGGCGACCGTTTGTACCTGGAGAACGTGAGGCCATCGTGCCAAACAATTGGTCTTATTCTGGTCGTCGAAAGTGTAGAGGACCTTGACTGTAAAAGCAAGCGACCGTCAGCACAACTACTTCTCGTAATCAATTATTACCATGAACACCTACGCCTCATAGGCCTGAGAGTCACTCCATCCTCATTGCCACCAGTATCTGAATTCATCATCGAGCTTTGAGAATCGACATTCGGCCATTGAGAGGTGGGGCCCCCCATGGGCATGGGAGACGACATTTCGATCCTTTCCTAGTACGAACCCAAGAAAGGTTTGAAGCTGTCGCGAAGCTCCTTGGGGACTATTGTAGTAATCGTAAATGCATTGGGGGTTTGTGGGGGAAGTACGTGGTCGCGGTAGAGGTCAAGGCGAAGGCGAAGGCGGAAAAGGTGGTGGCCGGTACTTGGACGCGAATGGTGAAGTATTTACGCGTAGGAGAATTCAGACAACGCGCAGAAGGCGACAAAGAATTGATTTTCTAAAGAGGAAAATTGAAGTAGAACAAAAATAAACGCCAGAGTACTCCGTAGCACTGCTGAGGAGGAAAGAAGTCGAGTTGTTTCTACCTAAGTAAGAGGGTTGAGTTGTAGGAGGGTGTTTGGTGAGACAAGAGGAAGTAGCCGCTGAATAGAGGAATAGAGCTTGCAGCCTTGAAGTCGGATCGGATTAACTTAGCTCCCCCTGACACTAGCGCTAACCAGGGTACAGCCGGATATGCACGTCAAAATAGCAAGCTGTGACAGGTCAGCCTGGAACTTGATCGGCAAGTGTAACTCCGAACAAGGTTGTCAAATAAGAGAGATTTAGTGGATGGAATAAAGAGGCAGCAGCACACCAAACAAGAAATGAATCATGGAATTTTTTGAGGGGGCTCCAACACCCTTTATATACTTTCGCTAGAAAATGTTGCTCAAGATTATTTCCCGCCTATGACTCAGCCCCACTTGGGCTTTTTGATGCCACACCCCCTTTACATCATCACATGACAACTCCTTTTCTTCGCTAAATTTCGCTTTTTCCTTTGCGACCAGTAATATCTTAACATTTCTATGATCCATCAGATTATCATCGAGGATTTGCCACACTATCATACATCCATCCCCCTACCCTCAGATTTTGAAGCTAGTGTGGTGGTGGGCCCCAAATGGCCTTGCCGCCTTTTGAATGGGTTTTCCTTTGCATGACGTCCAGCATAATCTCGCGCACGCCCTGCTTCCCCCGCTTCTCGTTGACAAAGTGATCAATGACTTCCTTCGTTGTCTTTCCACCTTGCTTGACAAAGTGCTCAACCTCGGCCTCGTGAGGAATTCCAAATCGCCAATGTGGATATTGGTGATAATCTCCATCAGTCAGCAACGTCAGTCGTTGCGCACCTTGGCCCTCGATATCGAAGAATGGATCGGTAAGGTCGGTTGCCTGTTTCGATTGTGCCTCCTGATAGCCTTCCAATGATCCAAACTCCCACTCTGGCTTTTGAGTTTTGTCGATAAGAAGTGCATATACACCTTTCGTGAAATCACCATGTTTCATGAATTTGGCAGCGATCTGGTGTTCTCTCTGAAAGGTCTCTGCAATTGACCATCTCCTGCCAAGATTCATCTGGCGCAGCGCCACATGCACTGCGGTTGGTGAACGCTTGTGGAGAGTCTCGAGTGTTTCCCGTGCCCAGGTGCCATCGGTTCCTTTCGATCGGGACATTTCTTGCAGCTTGGAGAGAATCTCAGCAACGGATTTCGACTCGCCAAACACATCATCAACGATATTTCGAAGGCGGCCACTGAGAACTATCGGCTCGTCGTGTGGAAGCCCAGTGCTGAATTCCTCAATAGTGGAATCGATAAGCTGTAATCGCTCGTCCAACGACAAGTAATCCTTAAATCGAAGTTCAGCGAGACGGCGTTCGAGTGCGGGAAGGGAAGTTGAGTGTATGTAATGTGTCGCAACGCCCGCATAGTACACGTTGGCACCCTTCAGCTTATTGCTCGTGAGCGCAAGGTATGTGCCCACACCCCCAGGCATCCGTGGCAAGAAGAAAGAAGCTCCAACATCCGGGAAGAATCCGATGGTCGTCTCGGGCATTGCAAATACTGTTTTCTCCGTGGCAATTCTGAATGGAGCGTGTATACTTAATCCAACACCACCGCCCATCGTTATGCCGTCCATGATTGCCACATAAGGCTTTGAGTATGTTGCGATGAGATGGTCGAGCTTATATTCCAGGCCAAAGTAGTCGATCGATTTCTTCTGGCCCTCAGGACCTTCCGTGTTGTCCTTTGCCAGCTGGGTGACATCGCCGCCAGCGCAAAATGCCTTCTCCCCGGAACCTTTAATCACCACCACATTCGCCATGTCGGATTTCGCCCATTCCTGTAACCGTGGCACAATTTTCCGAATCATGGATCCATTTAGGGCGTGTAGCTTCCGAGGTCGATTGAGCTCGATCGTCCGTAGTCCAAATAGGGTATCAAATAAAACATCCTCCTTTTCGTCCCCTTGTAGCTCTTTTATAACCTCAGGCTCCTTGGTTCTGGATGTCGACTCTGTAGTCATCTGCCAAGGATCAGTATAGAGCTCCTTACTACAATCCTGTTGATACATACATTTGCGGCACCTAGAAATTTAGGGTTGATGGAAGCTCTCAATGGCATGGTCGCAGCAGGCCTTGAGCCACAGCAGCGCACCGCCGACCTCGAGTAGAGAGACCTCGCAAACATCAAGAAAGGGAACTGAGGCCTAGTTGTACATGAAGTAATTGGTACAGTGAAAGGAAAGGGAATGGAGAGGAAGTCGAAGCGTCTGTACAATACAAAAGTAGAACGAGGTCTTCGGGCTACCTACTTTCCTCGGCCCCCCTCGGCTTCCACAGCGCTGCACCGAAATTTAAGGTTCTGGAGCTAAGCCGTTTTGGGAGCTGCCATCGCGATTTTGAACTGCAGCGCAAGGCTGGACAACATTTGGATAACTTATACTTATTGTACCTAGGTAGGTATCAACAAAACGACATCATGGCCGACGCAGCAAAGATCACGTATGTATCAAGGATGTCCTCTTACTCCGCCGTCAACCTGACTAACTTCTATCTAGAGAACTTCTCTCCAAGCCTCGAGCTGAACTTACGTGCGTCGCATTTCCCCTCCACCCCGCGCCTCAATCTACCCCATACTGACCCTTCCGATAGCGAGTTTGAGATTGCTCAACTCGAAGAGCATGAATTCACATCCGGTCCTCTATCCATCCTCCAGACCGCTGTTCGCTCGCACGCCCAGGTCCTGATATCCTGCCGAAACAATCGAAAACTGCTCGCGCGTGTCAAGGCTTTCGACAGACATTGCAATATGGTCTTGGAGAACGTGAAGGAAATGTGGACTGAGACGCCGAGAAATAGTGCCGGAAAGAAGGGAAGACCTGTGAACAAGGATCGATTTATTAGCAAGATGTGAGTTGGGCTCTTTTGATGGAATAGGCGGTGTCAACATGGGAACCCCCATTCCGTCACTCCGCGTTCAATATCAGGAAAGGAGTGCTGATTTATTTTATTACAGGTTTTTGCGTGGAGACTCAGTCATCCTCGTTCTCCTAAGTTGAGGGAATGGTATTGGGAAATTCGGTGGGATTATGACAATTACTAAAGAGTGGCTCTCTGGGAATACAATGGCGTTGAAGAAAAAAGTCAATGAAGATACCATCTTGTTAATACATGAATGGCAAATACCTGGATATGCGGCGTCCCAGGCGTCGAGTCAATTTGATTCCAGGAGCCGGGCTACCTTTGTGATGGATCGCTATTTACGCTAACCATGGACAAATAATGCAATACACTTACTATGGACAAAAGCGACTAGCAAAACTCTCATGATTGTTCTCTGCTATTTGCAATGTTGATCTCTTCTCTAAATGTTGTTTTGATTTTTTGTTGACTAAATGTAGATTTGGAGTTTAATTTCCTGACATCCCATCAAACCTGACCATCAGGACGCAACACAAGGTTGGGGTCGCTCCTACCTTCTCAACTCAACTCAGCTCAACCTAGACCACGTCATGCGAAGACGACGAGGGCAATAAGAGGAAGAAATGCATAACTACTCTCTGTTCACACCCAGAGTATAAAGCCCCTCCTGCCCACCCTGAACCTCTATAATATGTTGATTGTTGTCGAACTCGTATTGGGGTACTACAATATGAGAGTATGCTTGAGGTGGGAGCGAGAGGTACAGAGCGCAAGGGTTGAGGTGAGATGGAGAAGAAGATCTCAATTCTGTGTTTTCAAGAATCGGGTGAGAGTAAAAGGCAATGCGTGTTTTTCTCCACGAAAATAAAAAATACAGAAACCTACCCACACACAGGTCCAGCGCTCTTTGGGAAAAAAAAAACTGCAAAAAGAATGTTGCAGTGCAGAGAATTACCTCCGCCAACACGACCCAAAGTCATCGTGAAATTAATCAGGAATGTTTTCGTCTAGCATGGGATAGTAGTGGTAGCTCAATCTCTTTCGAGATGTACTTTTCTAAGAACCTTTTCTAACCGTTCCAGCCAAGGCGACTGTTTTATGCTGATGGTACAAAGCGTTATTTCGAATTATATGTGTCGCTGGAGAGGCAGCTGGTGGGTGGGGCTGTGGGGTGTTGAAGTGAAGTTTGGAGCAAGTAAGTGAGGAAACTAGGTATCTTGAACCTCGTCTACTCGTGCTACAACCTAAACCTCCACTTTGGCAGTCCCTCTTATTCATTTTTGTTTGGTCACAGTTCCAAATCTTTCTTTTGGTTCTAGCGTGTGCCGATTCAATCATCATTCACAGTGTTCACAATGAGTATCGCTGATGGTGTTGGGGAGTGGAAGCACTTATTTTCGCATTGAATTGCTCATCTAAGCATTGCCGGGGTGTAAAGTTTGGTTTACCTTGACAGGCAGACTTGTTCCTATTTCAATGATTGGGCTTCACAGATATCTGGTATGAGGAAGAGCTCAGGAAGGCTCCTCTCATTTTTCAAAGTACGATTCAGTATTTTGGTCTATATATGCTAAGCAACCCAAGCAACTGGCGTGTATTCATAAAATCGTTACTACCGACTTCTTTCTCCCTCGTGGTCTATTTTGTCATTATTCCTTTTCTCCTGGTTCCAGACTTTCCTTCAGCTCAATGTACTCAAGCCCACTTCCCGAGAAAACTCATCCCACCTACCAAACACAAACCCGCCAACGCCGTCTTTGCAAGGGGCGCTTCTCTCAAATCTCCAAACATCCAATCTCTTGCCCACAAGTCGACAAATCCAACCCACAGCAAGATTCCCGCGGATATAGCATCCAATGTGCCCAATGCAATAATGGTACTGGGCGAATTGCCGTTGAATGTATGTCGAACACCGATACCGATTGCCATTCCGATGGGAGTGACGAAGGCAAAAGAAAGTCGCGAGACCCAATACTTGATTTTGCTTAGACGGGATGAATGAGTAGTTACTGTATTTTAGAGCAGCGAGTAGCAAGAAAGATACGTGGTTATAGCGTCTAATTGCACTTGTAAAATTTAAGTCATTAGAGGGAAACAGAGCTTAGTTGATACACCAGCTGTAGCCAACACCAAGCCAGCTCCTAAGAAGTGTCCACAAAAAAAATATACCTCACAAAGAAGCTTTACACATGATATAAAGAATGAGCGACAACTGCTACCTAGTTGTTGACAAAAAAGTAAAGTAAAGCCTACTATCAACAAGGATCCCGTAGTTTATTTCTTGGAAAACAGAAGATTGGATGGGATATCACCACTTTCCATGACACAGAGTCCCGGCTTTGCAAAAACCGCCCCCCTTGATTTTCAAGAGGCTGGGATAGGATCAATTGACTCCTATCTTGGCAGGCAAACCTGGCCTGAAATCTACAAGTTCTCGACCACCTCAGCGCCAACCTTACGAGCTGGAAGTGTTGACTTTCCCCCAATTCTCATCTCTTGGCCATTCAGACTTTTCCAAAAAGTCTTGGAGCATGCGAGAAGTACAGCATCTGGGTAAATCAGATTAACATCCGACGAATGGGCGTTGGCAAGTAAATAAAGTCTTTTGACCCGTTAAACTATTTGCTCTCTATCCTTCAAGCAATCTACCTCTTTAAAACTCAAGTACAGGCTCGTCAAGAACTCTTTCTGCAAGATGCACACTTCCACTTTCCTTCTTGGAATTTTCGCTCAAACAGCTCTCGCCGCTGTCTTGCCTCTTCCAATAACCGAGCGTGCTACACCCCTCTCGTTCGCAGAGGACACCTCAGGTCAAACTCCTCTTGCGGGTGCTTATGATAGGAAGACCGGAGATGTTTCCGAGTTTCCAATTCCTAGCTCTTGTAACGCCACGGAACAAAACCAGATCTCCAAGGGACTCGAAGAAGCAGTTCTCCATGCTCAACGTGCTGAGAAACATAGTATGTATTTCCTCCACGCCTAAGTTTGATGTACAATGTACTGACGAAACTTCATTAGTCTTGGTCCACGGGAAACAACTCGGAGATCTTCCAAAAGTACTTCGGTGCTGGACCAACTGCCCCCGGCATTGGATGGTTGGACCGAATCGCAACTGCAAACCGTGCTGGTGTACTCTTCCGCTGTGATGCTCCCGACAAGAACTGTGCCACCCAAGATTGTAAGTACCCCCCCCCCCCCCCCCCCAAAAAAAAGATCTAGTAGTTCTAACATGATACTTTAGAATGGGCAGGACACTGGCGCGGATCCAACGCCACATCCGAGAACTTTCATACACAACGAATCTCCCCCTCGCAGCCCTCTGCTCACGTGGTTTCACAATCGCAACCGGTCGACCTGCTGATTTCTAGGCTGGTGACTTGGTTCATCGTCTTTACCATATCACACCAGTAGGAGCGGAAACCGCCAATCACCACGCTGATGGATATAACGGCTGTACTAGTATCGAATTAGCGAAGGGAGAAAACTATACTCTTGCTGCTAGCAACCTCGGCCAGTTTGATATACTTCTCCACAGAGGTTTATGCCTACGATATCAGTGTTCCGGGGGCGGGATATTTGGGAAAACCAGTCGCTGGGGATGATGATGGCTATGGACATGGACATGGAGGTGCCGCGGTAAGCTCAACAGTAGCAGCGACTTCGACTGCGGTTTCTTCAAGTGCTTCTGTAAACCCAACACGCGTTGTTCCGGCCGCTTCGAGTACTTCTATCGCTGCTAGGGCATCGCGTACAGGAGTGCCATACTCGCGCTGATGGAGTTTTGCACTGTGTTTAGGGGGTTGGTAATTACTTCATGGTATCACGACCTGGGATGCAAAGCATAGTAATCCCTCTATCAGAGATATGTATGGAAATTTGAGAAGGAAATCTGAGCAAGACTTTTGTGTGCGAGGAAAAACGTACAGAGAGGCTTCGAAAGTCTTATGTCCTAATAGCCATAGTAATTTCCACTAAATACAGCTCGTTTCCCCACCTTTCGATACCCCCTGGTTTGACATTAGTAAATGTGAAAGCACCAAATTCTCCACTATTCAGGTGCGCTTTACTCACCTACTCTGAGCTACTCGGGTGGCTCAAAATAGGACAGGGTAGCTTTTTCGGGTTAAGCAGAGCATAGGCAGGTAGTAACGTGCATCTATTCAAGAGTTACACCAAGTTGTAGAGTCTACGTAGACTACAAATAGAAGAATACACCCACTCGATCTTTCGCTTCGTTTTTCGGCTCGTATCCGCTGAAGATACTCGAGTTAATTTGAGTGAAGACACACTTCAGAGGACTACGCTACTCCACTCCACTCCACTCACTTCTTACGCTGTCTCAAACGATATCACGAACAAAAAACCTTAAGAAGAAAAAGTATTAATAATTTGTAGAAAATAACAAAAGAGAGATGAAACACAATCAGATGCCAACAACCAATTCCCATATCTCTTCCAATCTAACAATACTCCCCACACCTCTCTCGCTAAACAAACCCCCTCTTTTCATGCATTAATCGACCCGAACCATTCTAACCCAACCTTGATAGCAGCAACGCAGAGGCCAAAGCCTATCAGATAAAGGAAGAAGAAGAGTACAGGAGCGACGATACACATAATGCTAGAGAAGACGGTGAGTATTCTAGAGAATATGAGACCTATGCTCGAGAAAAGGCGGTGCATAAGGGAGAGGAGAAAGATTATGATAGATATGAGGGACTCCCACAAAGAACATAATATTGATAGTTCGGCATCTGTTGGTGGTGCCGCTCTGGTGGTTATTGAGGTTGTGGTTATGGTTGCGAAGTAGATGTTGGAAGTTTGTTGGTATGTGGTGATGGTTGTGGTTGTGGAAATTAATGGTGGTGGGAGCGGTGTGATGGGCGATATGGCTCGTTGGTCTGTGAGGGGTGAGATTGGTGATATAGGCCGAGTACGTGAAAGGAGTGGAGTTTGTGGTGTATGAGGTGTATGAGGTATAGGTGCCTGGGGTGTATTTGTGAATGTGGAAGGTATACCGCGATGACCTCGAGGTTCGTATAAAGGAAGTAGGGAATGGTACGCTGGGGGCGGATCTTTGAAAGGAGACATGGTGAAGGATGCTGGAGGTTGAGTGGTGTAAGAATCGGATGATTGAGAGGAATGATGGTGAAAGAGAGTCGGATTGAAGAATTAGGATGAATGAAGTGTCTGATTGGAGAGTGCGTGTAGAATGATCGAGGGAAGGTTTTGAGAGTGGAAGATGGGGGAAGGACTGATGATGCTTACCATTGAAGCTAATTGCATCTAAGTAAGTGTAGTCACTAACTAATGGAAGTGATGAAGCAATCACTGACCAGGTGGTAAAAATGAAGTCACATCACGTGTGAGTCGAACTGAAACAGAGAAAGAAATATCAGAACTTGGTAAGAGACGCGGCTGCGTACAGATTCTAGTAATGCTAGGAGTGTACTTGGGAGAATCAAGAAGCCAGGCTTCTAATTCTCCCAACCCTTCTCGGACATTATTCAATTAACTTAAGAGTGTTCGTAACAATGCAAAGTGAGGTAGGGGAACGCAGAAAGATCCCCGTCTCCTACATCTGAATTTCGAAATGATATGGACTCTTGAAATATTCTGCAGAAGAGAGGAAGAATGTGTGGACAGGCTTACAAGGGCAATTGAACCACAGAAATGCATGAGTGTTTCCAACATACGAAACCGCCAACTCCATTGATCGTTTCGCAGCTTCTTCATGTAGGCAATATGACCGGGCCATTTTCCACCCAAATCTCTCCTCTCCTCGAACCACGGGTATCTCAAATAGAAATGTGTCGAGTGTAAATTTCGTAAGACATAGACCGTTTTTAAGACCCCAACGCCTACCGCTATGCTGATATACACACAAATCCCCCTTGGGCGTGATCTCTTTCAAAAGGGCTTGGCCACCTTTCGACTCTCACTCCCTCCAGTCTCCGGATCTCTGTATTCTTTCCAGCTGACTGGGTACATGGAATTTCCCGCCTCGCTCGTAGCCATAATAACGCCCAAATTGTTGCTTGCCGTAGAAAGGTAATAATTCGATTGGTCTCCAAGAGAAATCTAAGATCAAAAATCAGTTCTTGCTTCTCCTCTTCTTCTGCGAGCAAAATACATACCACAATCGCCCTCACAATATCTCCAGGTCTAAAGCTCTCAAAGATCTTCACCTTATCCTTCTCCGTAGCCCTAACATCCTGTACTCGTATCAAGCCCTGCCAATCCCCATCCAAGACAGTTTCTCCAACAACCAGGATAGCAACACTGGCTTCCTTTGGCTTAATCCTCGTCACTCGGCAAAGGACGGTACTGCCGACCTCTGGCAGAATTTCCGACTTTGACGTCCCCGCTCCATCTTTCCCACTATTTGCAGAGATATCCCGTTCGATAGAGACCGTGGGTAGCGCTGCCGGCGCCGCAGCTGTGATTTTCGTCAATCGTTTTTGAGGCCCGGCGGGTTTGGGAGGGGTAGTGGTCTTGATGGGGCCTAGGATTGAGGCGTAGAGATAGGCATCGTGGATATGTGTTCCTGGGCCGGGGAGGAATTCGCTGGTTGTTCCTAGGCGTTGGCCTGGCACGGCGATGGTTACTGTTTGCGACATATTGGGGGGATTGATGGTGTTGCGGGCGTGAAGTTGAAGGTCGAGAATTATTTTGCAGGGGGGGTGGAGGAAGGGGGGGGGGGGTTTGAGGCAGTGGGGCTTCAGCAGGATGAGGAACAACTAAAGGTAAGGTAAGTCACAGCAGGTCTTCTCCCCCACGAAGCTATTCCGAGAATCAATAGCAAGTCAGAAAGATAGCTATCATATTCCTATCAGATTCCTATCACTCTTACACCATAGCTAGCTCTAGGCTATGGGACTTTTCTGCTTGCTTGGTGGTGATTGAAGAGCTATTAGTATTGGTTGGAGCACCCGGTAAGAAATGTACAGCAATGTACGAGTACGAGTACTGGTACTGGTAGTGTGTGGAGCTCCAGGAGCTCTTCCCCCGCCAATCCCCTCCCCTCCACATTGCATGAACCCCTCTTCTTGGGTACCTAGCTCTTCACCTATTTAGTACCACCAAATGCCATGCTACAAGATGGGCTGATGCCTTTTGCATACCACAACATCCTCCTCCTCCTCCTCCTCCTCCTCTCAACTCCAAAGTAATACGCTCCATCCACCATCACCATCACCATCACCGTCACCTTCCCACGAACATCGACAATGTCGACAAAACACTTCATCAACGATGCCACCCATCTGGTCAACTCTGCCTTACACGCTCTCACCCTGACAAACCCCTCCGTCGCTCTTGATGCCGAAAACAAAATCATATACAGACGACCTGATGATACTCCATCACAAGTATCCATCATCTCAGGAGGAGGAAGTGGTCATGAGCCAAGCTTTGGAGCTTTCGTAGGAGCTGGCTTGTTATCTGCCGGTGTTGCTGGCACAATCTTTGCCTCGCCCAGTGCGGAGCAGATCAGAAAGGCTGTCATGTCAAGAGTTGACACCGAAAGGGGTATACTGGTCACGGTGATGAACTACACTGGTGATGTGTTGAACTTTGGAATGGCTGTCGAGAAGGCGAAGGCTGCCGGACTTGACGTCGAATTGTTGGTCGTGGGAGATGATGTTGGTGTTGGACGAACAAAGGCTGGAAAGGTCGGCCGAAGAGGAATTGCTGGCACCGTCCTGGTTCACAAGATTTCCGGTGCTTTGGCTGCAACAGGAGCGAGCCTGGCTTCTGTTTACGGTGTGGCGAAATTGGTTTCTGACAACCTTATCAGTGTTGGTGCCAGTTTGGAGCATGTTCATGTCCCGGGAAGGGCTCTCCCAAATCCCAATTCCGACGAGGCATTGGCCATAGACGAGGTCGAAATCGGCATGGGAATCCACAATGAGCCAGGCAGCGGTAGAGCCGTGGTTGACCTCCCGGAATTGGTCAAGCGAATGCTTCGGCAGCTTCTGGATCCAAAAGACGAAGACCGGGCCTTTCTAAACGTCAATTCAAACGAAGTTGTCCTTCTCATCAATAACCTTGGTGGTGTCAGTGTCTTGGAGTTGGGAGGAATTACCGCTGAGGTTGTTGGTCAGTTAGAGAAGACGTGGAATATCAAACCAGTGCGAATACTGGCAGGCACCTACATGACGAGTCTCAATGGGAACGGTTTCAGCATCAGTATTCTCAATGCTGTCAACACGGACATCGGAGGACCCAGTATGTTGCAGTTACTGGATGCACCATGTGAAGCTGCAGGTTGGGCGGCACCAATCCAAAAAGAAACCTGGGAAGCAAGATCAACAAAGACCCGCGAGGAAGCAACTTCTGGCTTTGGCGAAATCAAGTCGAGCGGCTTGAAATACGACCCTGACATCTCAAAGATTTCTCTAACTGCTGGGTTGAAAAGGGTAATTGATGCAGAACCCGACGTCACAAGATATGACACCGTTGTGGGCGATGGTGACTGCGGAATTGGCCTCAAGAGAGGAGCGGAAGGTATATCTTCTTTCTGCCATATTGGCATAAAATGTGCTAACGTTCTCCAGCTATCCTAAAATTCCTTGAAGACACCCCACTATCTGGAGATATAGTAGTAGATCTCAGTAAGATAGTGCAGGTAGTTGAAGTTGCGATGGATGGGACCTCAGGAGCGCTCTATGCCATATATCTTAATTCCTTGACCCACGCACTTCGAGAACGAGTCTCTTCGGGCGTTGCAAGTCCTGCAGTTTGGGGACAAGCGCTTGAAGCAGCTTCTGTTTCTTTGAGTAAATATACGCCGGCTCAACCCGGAGACCGTACTCTAGTCGATGCTTTGCAGCCGTTTGTTGAGACACTCAACTCGACGGGCGACCTCACAAAGGCGGCCGAAGCGTCTAGAAAGGGGGCAGATGGTACCAAAGGTATGAAAGCCAGTCTTGGCAGATCGGTGTATATTGGAGGATCCGGTTTTGAACAAGTCCCCGATCCGGGAGGTGAGTTTCCCATCCCCCTCTTTTGGAATACTCTCGGAGGGTTGAGGCTCGGTTTCCTCCTCAGGCATTTTTTCAGAAATGGCAATACTGACTTTGACACAGCGTGGGGATTATCGGAATTTTTCCTTGGGCTTGCTGGATTGAATAGTGAAGTCAAGGCAGCAGAGCCAGACTACGAAATGGTTTGAGAGAAACTTTCTCCTTTGTGATGAGTAGTCAATTTGTAAAAGATATAATACCCATGTAATTTTGCTCTTAGTCGTCATAAAATAGTTATTCTCGCTTCTTGAAACATAAGCGTGGAAAGTGCTCTTTCTTTCTCGGGTTTGTTGTACAGCCTCGCTTCGCGTCATCTAATATTTTGTCGCCAACGCAACACTCTTCGAACTTCCTCGCTATTTCGCTCATTACACCACCATTGCCATTTGCGATCTATACACAACTTCCTCCTCAAGATGCCCAAGTCAATCAGTTCTCTCGTGGCGGAAGATGGCGACGACGACGAGATGCCGGGACTGGAAGAACTATGGATGCCACCCACAGACCAAGAAGACATTCTTGAGCAAATCGCTATCTGGAATGCGTGTCAAGCAGCTGCTCGACAGACGTCTACGGACTTTGAATGCGACAGAGGTGATTCAGCTGCGACCGCTCCACCCCCAAGCTGGGATCACGTTGGGTCTTCTGGAGCCTGCGCGAGGCATGAAGTCTCCCCTCTTATTACGCAGGGTCTCGAAAACTTTCCCGAAATGATCAATTTACCAGCTTCGGATTGTGGTTCTATACGCGTACTTGGCACTGAGACCGAAGACAGCCTTGCGGTCCAAAGCAATGACTCCTCACCGACCGAAATCGTTGAGCCGGAGGAACAGCACGCTTTCCACCTCTTCAACAAGCTCCCGGAAGCTATTCGTCTTACGATCTGGAACCTAAATAACCCCGAGGGTCGACTTATCGAAATTGTCGAGTGGAAGAGGAATTGCCAGTTCTATGGAATTGGCCAACATGTTGCGAACCTACAAGTCTGTCACGAGTCGCGCGTCGAGGCTTTGAAGACTTATCCGCTCTCCTTCTCTGTCGACTACAAAGATCCGCTTATTCCGTTTTGCTTCGAGAAAGATACCTTGCTTTTGGGACGACGGTTGTTGGATGAGGAGAATCATATCTACTTTCGGAAAAATTGCGATAGAAGGGATCTCGCGAGGGTTCAGCGACTGGTGGTGGATACGGCTTTGTGCTGGACCACTGATTCTGAAGAGGTAAAGCTCGCGGAGAAGAATTCGGGGAGTGGGTTGCAACGTATGCCTCGTGAACGAGGGACGGGATTTGGGGGTTTGAGTCGGATTATCTTCAGTGGACTCAAGGAGTATACTGCGCTGTATAACGAAGATACGGATCCGGGACCAAGTGAGTAGTTTCGGGTTCATCTAGTCCTCCCCTTTCCCCCGTCATCCCACTGAAAAGAGGACTCTTCTATTCACACCACCTCCTCCAAACTTGTGCATTCGCAATGCTAACACCTCTCTCACAGAATGGGCCAAACTAAAATGGTACCCCTCCATCCCCATCTTCCCATATCAACGAAGCAACAAGACACCTTGGGAGTCCCAATACCAAACCCTCAAGGACTTATGGCCCCATATTGAGTTCGGTGGCGATCCGGACTTTTGGTACGCACTTACACCAAATTGGGTTGAACGAGCAAGATACGGTGGGATTTCGGAGGGCAAGAAATGGGATCCTGCTATTAAACGGTGGGAGATGCCGAGGATTGCGTCGTTGGCTTTGGATCGGGAGCTGGTGGATCAGTTTTATGAGAGTGGTGCTGCTCCTTGGCCGTTTTTGTTGGTAGATCGGGCGATTGGAGATATTTTCGAATGATGGACGAGGAGCCGGTCAGCCAGTATTTGGGGGGGGGGGGGGGGTTAATTGGTTTCATGAGCGGGTGAAGTGGAAGGTGAAGCTTCGTGGTTTATGAGAGTGCGCATCTGTTGGATTATTGTAAGGATTTACGTCTCAGGTTGGCCGGGGGAGTTGAAGATCTTGGAGGAGTTGGGAATGGCAGGATTTCTTTTATTTCTCGTTCGTGGGTTCCTTCACTTCGCTTCCTTTGTTTTGTTTTCATGTTGCAAAGAGCACGCATGATATCAAAGTTGGGGCAATGCGTTCAGATGAACAGTTGAGATACAGGGAAATATATTTGGTTGTGGGTGGATGTGTGGTTGCCATGAAGTTAAGCGTGAATTAAGGTTCGCGAATGAAAATTTCTCTCACTGGTTTCTTCTCACGCTTTTTATTGTCGTAATTCGAGGAGTTGATGAGTTCTATAGTGGAGGTTGGGTTGGTTGGTAGATGATATGTAAGAGCTTCGGCCATTGCTCTCCATACACCAACCAGCCTTACTTTGATTGTGTAGAACCTCTAAATATCGTGAGAGGAAAAACACTTTTCGTTGGTCTCGCATAATTCCTGAAGAGTTTGGTGTACACGGAGCAAAAGACCGGGAGCTTTTGCAACTCTTGCGCATGCATATACTACTCAAGTATGAAGGTGCGACCTGAATACCTTGGTTACAGAGTCAACTCAACTCGTAGAGCTGGTCATGCCGCGTGCTTAGTTTTCCATACTGCGACTCAAAGGAATATAGGTTGTTTTGTTATGCATTCTACGATTAAAATAGTCACGATAGCGTGCTCGTCATCTTTGGTTGTTGGACTGGTTGGGATGGAGGTGGTGGACTATTAGAGTACCTAAGCGAGGGATCTTTTCTACTCCTCTCATTATTGAGGCTGGTTCTAATTTGCAAACGCTTACCTGCAATGGGTTGGTAGAATTGAAAGCTTATTTTGCTCTTTACTAAGGGCCTGTTTGGCTCGCACATATTAGTTCTTTTTTAATATATATACTACTAAAAATAATAAGGGAATAAATAATATATATATATATCCTATAATATGCACCAACGTTTAGCTAGCATATATTATAGTATATACTTTTGCTCGCACTTCTTTTAAATATGTATATGAAGATATACGCTACTAAAACTAAATAATATACTCTTTTAACCTCTTAACCTTTAACATTTATATATATATATATATATCTTCTCTCTTATACTACTATTACTACTACAATTACTAGAGTTAACGAAATGTACACCGAAATATATATACGAGCCAAACGATATAGAATATATTCAAGGTTAAACTAATAATATAAAGAGATATATACGAGCACCTTTTGACTCTATATTCGTATACAAATCTCTTACATCTCAATTAAATTATATACGTACTAAACAGGCTCTAAATAATAAAATATATTAGTATACTCTAGATAATAAATAGGCTTGATATATTATCCATTACTTTATAAACCTTTTATTTTAAAAATAGCAGTTTATATTTATATTCTACTTTTTGAAAGGCCTTAGCAGAGGCGGTTGGTTATGTTTAGGAAGCTTTGAATAGGGAATGTGAAATCCTTTTCAAGAAAAGAGGTTTTTTCTCGAAGTATATCTTTCTTAGTTTATATTTCTAATACTGCTTTTTTTCCTTTTGCAGAAAATAGAAGAGGGAGAGCACTCGAGATAGCAGTTTTTTCTAGTTAAGTCTTATCGTATTTGCAGTACTTTTATTTTCTGCCTTTTAAACAAAAGAGGGAGAAAACCCAGAATAAAAAAAAAAGGTTGCTTTATAAAAAAGAGCCTGAATTAAAGGTTAATTCGCAACGCACTGTAGCACGAGAAAAATTGATTATGTGAAGGGCTTTTTGTATTAAATCTCTCCCTAGTTACATGGATGATTTCTTGTGGCATTCCTCCTTTGCCAATTTGTGTAGTAACCGCGAACGTGTGATGCCAACATTGTTGAGTATGTCGGATAGTCAGATGCCCACATACCACCGTGTCAGCAGGAGATACCATAGAGAGTCTTGGTGGTGAAAACAAATGAACTCTTGAAACGCTTTTCTGCTCCTTGCGATAATGATGTGATTGAGAATGAATTTGGGGAGAGTGCTTCTGTTTTTTACGGCAGAGACTTGACTGAATTTTGTGCTTTCTTGGAAGAACAGGCGAAGCAACGTGTTTTCAACCAGAAACTCAAGCATCCTCCATCATGCAGGTGACCAAGTGCGCTCTTTCAAGAACGATCCGACGCTCGGGGTCACCCTCTGGATATTTGACCAATGCGCCAGAAACCAAATAGCTCATGACTTCGCGCTTGGGTTTTTCGTTCTTGGTCTCGAAGATCTCGCGCCCAAGAGAAACAGACTCGTCCTCGTTGAAATCAGAGTATGGGTGTTTCATTTCGACCTTGTAAGTATGTTTGCAGCTACGCATGAGGAGAGCGAGGCGCTGGGCATCGGTGTAGAGCTTAAGATATTGGTCAAATAGCTCTTTACCATACTTGTTAGGTCCTCGCATAAAGGGCTTCAAGTCGGCGTAGGTGGTTTTAGCAAGGTTCTTTGCTTCTGTTTGTCCATCGTCAAACGTGGAGATGCACTTCATGGTTTGGATTCTCCATGCAACAATATCCGGGTAGTTATCTATGGTCAACTTGTCAGTAATTGCTCGAATCTCTGGGTAGGATACACTTACCAGGACTTTTGCTCAGCATCTTCTCCTCCAAGTAACCCAAAGATTCTTGAATATCTCCAGATTGGATTCCAAAAAGTGGTCGGCCGAAGATGTCTGTGCTGAGATAACTGAAAATCATTCCTCGAAAGCGTTTTCTCAGGTTTTCGGAATCAGTATTATAGTCGTATAATTCGGCAAATTCCTTCAACCATTCAAAAGACTCATCAGTCAAGCCAATTGGGCGAGCCTTGGTGTCCAAACGGTAGTATTGAGCCACGATGTTTTGAACCTGCTCTCTCAAGCTGGCATAATCTTGCTTGATCTTTTCGTCGGGTACATCTTCCGTAAGCTTTCCGCCAGATTCGAGAAGGATTGACTTGTACTGCTTGACTTGGTCGTACAACTTCGTGTTCTTTTGCTCCAACTCTTCAACCTGAGCCGCCGAAGCCTGGGATCTTTCCTCGCTTTCCTTCAGCTTTTCTTCCGTTGCGGCTAGCAGTACTTTCAAACTTCGACTTTCCTCTTCACTTGGCTGTTCCTCAAACTTTCGCTTGCGCAAATTGGGAGTTGATTGCCTAGCTTCCGATCTTTGTGTCTTCAGATTGGAATATCCATCAACTACATGATCTAAGCTCATTGGATCCAAGCGGGCTTGGTGGGCGTTGTGAGCGTTGTGAGAGTTGTGAGCGTTGTGAGCGTTGTGGGCGTTGTGGGCGTTGTGGGCGTTGAGGGCGTTGAGGGCGTTGTGTTGACTTTCGGTTGTTGCTTGTGTTTTTCTCGCATCGTGGTGTGTGGATGTTGAGCTTGAGAGCTGCAAAGGGTCAGAAGCAATTCACTAGTTTAAGTCCAGAACAGTCTTACAGAGGGTGGAGTATCCTTGGGATTCAAACTTGTTCCATCGGCTTTGAAGAGGTCTTTCATCGTATTGATCATCTTTCCACTCTCCAAGTTGATGTGGGAGATGAGATTCTGCTCAGTCTCCTTTAGAGCCTTTTGCATATCGAACACCGTATCTCTAGTGGATTCGTTGTGCTGGTTGGCGGCATGGTTGAGTTTGATGGTTGGCGGCATGCTTGTTAAAGGTGAAATCTTTTGAATCCGAAACCCCAAGTTGTCTGTATTCTGGATAACCAATTGGTCTGCGGGTGATTGTAGGTTATCAACAATGCTGCGAAGGAAAGAATCAAATAACGGTGTGTTCTGTTGGAAGTTGAGTGCTGCGAAGAAGAGAATTCAATAAAGTTGTGTTGTGTTGTATTGCAAGTTGAGTCGTGGAAGAAAAGCGGAGAGCTCCGAGAAAGCTTTTTTAATGACCTTTTGCTAAATTAGTCAGTAGTCGGAAATAGTCGGAAAGACTGAGGTAGACATTGATTCACTCTAGCGTTTGGCCTCTAAGTGAGAGTTCATCCTCAGGCAGACAAATCAATAGCAGTGGTTTCATGTCTAGGGTCCAACTGAGAACTTCAGCTTTCCAAACAACGACCTTTCTTTTGATACAAACAAGCTTTATTTACACCTCTTTCTGAGTATTATTCTACCTTATCTCTAAGAAACACTTTCTTGCTTTTACGTCAAAACCAAACATAAATTTCATCATGCCACCCGCCGTTGATGATTCTGATGACCAGTTGGTCATTGCACTTGATTTTGGGACATCCTATAGTGGAATAGCCTTCGCTTTTGCTGGAAAGCCTGATGTGTATGCCATCACTGATTGGCCTGGTAAGGAAATGACTCTTTCCACAGAGTGAACTTTATATCTAACATCCATAGGACTTGAGGGACACTCTCAACCCAAAGTTCCAACAACCATTTGCTACGATGCGGAAGACCCTGAGAAGTTCACCTGGGGTGGAGAAGAGCATACCGGTGATGTAATTCATGGTATCAAACTATTACTGGACCCTGACCAGGAAACACCCGAGTATCTCCCAAAGTCGCTCGCAGGTGAAGATCTCAAACGCATTGGAAAATTGCCTGTCGACGTTGCCGCAGATTACATTTCAGCAATTTACAAACACGCCTTAAAAATTATCAAATCTAAAGTCCCAGCAAACTATTTTAAGATTTGCGAAAAGGTGTTCGTTCTTACGGTTCCCGCTGTTTGGTCTGACAAAGCAAAGAATTTAACGCTTCAGGTATGGCACACCATAAATATAAGATGTATGGATATAAGCTAACTTATCGTCAGGCGGCGGAGCAAGCTGAAATTTATCCTGTTGTTTTAGTTAAAGAGCCAGAGGCGGCTGCACTATACTCTCTCAATGCGCTGAGCGACCAAGGCTTGAAAGTCGGGGAAACTTTCGTAGTCTGCGATGCTGGTGGTGGAACAGTCGACCGTGGGTAGTCTCCGAGTTTATCTTTCCATTTTGGGTTGTTTTAGGAGGGAGACAACCTTGTTCCATCATTCTCACCCCCTTTCTTGTTTGATTTTGTACAATCACAAATTGTCCTATAGGATCTGGGAGAATTGTGAAACAAACTTTCTCATTCTTCAAAACTTCTCGGTAAACGAGTAAACCGAACAAACGATTTATCGGGATGGATTCGGAGAATCGTTCGTTTGGTTTAGAGATTTCTCTGTTTCCCTCTCCTTCCTCCACAGCAATCCTTCTAGAATTGGCAATACTGACTCCGAGTTCATCCACAGTGATCTCTTATGAGATCACCAGGTTATCTCCTCGATTGGAGTTGAAAGAAGTTGTACCGAGTACAGGTGGGCCCAAGCCCAATCCTTTTGAATTCCGAACTTATAAAACTAGGTTCAATGGCCGGATCTCTAGGACTCAACCGACGTTTCCAACAAGCCTTAAATGATCTCATAGGCGATGATGAGTTCCATCGCTTGCGAAAGACCGACGCATTCAAGATGGCCATGAATGAATTCGACAAGCAACAGAAGCCAAGGTTCCGTGGATCTTCAGGATCGTCTGCTTATATCAATTTCCCAAGAGCTGGTCTTGCGGATATTCCAGAACGTGGTCTAGTCGCTAACTGCTGGGAAATGACGGGGTTGGTTTCTTCACTTCCGTCTTGATATACCACGCTGATACCTCCCAGAGATGATATGAAGGCGATTTTTGATCCATTGATAACCGATATCGTCAGACTGGTCGATGCTCAAGTTGCGGCAATTGTCCTCAAAAGACTCCGAGCAAAAGGCAAAAAGATCCCAGAAGCGAAGAGCCAAAACCATAATTTTGTTAAGGTATTCTTCCACTCGTGTTATTAAGAGCTCTATAGAAGAATTGTGGTGACTTTTACTTTCTCAGGCTATCATTTTGGTTGGTGGTTTCGGTTCAAGTGCCTGTGAGTACCCAGCATTTCTGAGAAAAATGTCTCCTTTGGGTAAATCCTAAAGCTGAGACATCCCTCCTTCTCGATATTTCCACAATAGTCCTGGAGACTTTCACTCATCCTACTCCTTAAACAGCCCCGAAGAAGTATACTGACTTCGAGTTCCTGCAGATCTAGCATCTGCTATAGAGAAGGCCCATGAGGGCATACAAATTATCCAGCCGGCAGATGCTTGGGCTTCCATTGTCAAGTAAGTTGTCTCCCAACTTCATCTTTATTGTCTTATTTTAACATCAATTAGGGGGGCTGTTCTCAGTAATCTTGTTAGAGAAGCAAAAATTGTTAATTGGTTGGCCCCAAGGCATTATGGTGTCAAAGCCTCTGGTAAGTTCGAGGAAGAACTCGACAAGGGTAGAGCTACATGGACATGTCCGCAAACTGGTAGTGAGAAGTGTACCAAGGTAAGAGTGAGAGTTTCCCATGCTTCAAACATGCTAACTGAACATCTAGATGACATGGTACATCAGGTCAGGGGAAGAGCTTCAAAGGGACCAACGGATAAAATTCGGTTTCAACAGATATCTCCCTGAGAAGCACCATCCGGTTAAACGTCTATTCGTGGAAAGGCTCTACCAATGCGAGGCCGAAGACGCACCACGACATCCATCGCCTGAGATGAAAATGAATTGCAAATTCACCGCGGACGTCAGAAAAGTCCCGAAGAAGCATTTCATCAAGCACAATGGTCACGATGGGAACACATACGTCAAGATTCATTATGATGTGGTCTTAACTATACAATCTGCACTTTTGAAGTTTTCGCTTGAAATTGATGGGAAGGAAATGGGGAGCGTTGACGTCAACTACGAATAACCAGAGACAAGTGTTATTTTGAGAAAGCACCAACGGTGGGGATCTACATAGGTGTTTCAGCAAGGAATGGTGTTTATTCTGAACCGAAATTTGGAAATATCAAAACAGCTGCTCTGGGGAGATAGCAAGCGTTATCATGTATTTAAACTCAAGCAAAAATGAAAAACAACCATTGGCTTGCCTCTCCCGTATCATGTTGTGAGCTTCTAGACCAAAACCTTTTCGGGGAATGCTGCGTGAACTAAACCCATAAACCTACGGCAAATATTATCCGGGAGTTTTTAGGAGGATGAAGAAGCCAATTTTCCAATTCTTCCAAAGCTTCTCAAACAATAGTACTAATTCTTCTGAACTAGTTTGTAGAATGTAAAGCAGAGTAAAGGTTTACGACTTAATCCTCACTTCTCTTGCTTCATCCCTGTCCCCAAGAAATCTCATATCTCAACGGGGTATCGTAACTTCATTCGCCTGAAGTTATTGTCCGATGATTTCTAGAATAATCGGTTTAAACAAAAGGATTTGCGACGAAAGAATCTTCCTTGTTAGTCACAACAACTTCTGCAATGCGTCATTCTTCAAGAAATACAAAAACAACAATAACCAAACTAAAACAGCGATTCATAATTATCTCTTTCTCAGAGAAATCGTAGCATACGTACGGTATTTATCTTCACTTGTGCCATCTTATCCGTTAGAAACCCAAATATTTGAGGAGTCCGTTTCGAAACAGGAAAGGGTCGAAATACCGTTCACACAAATGGAATCTCCAATCAAGCACCAGAGATTCGTGACTGAACTCGTCTAGATAGAAGAATGAATATAATGATAGCCTCATTATTCGAGTCTTTGGACTTGAATTCGCGGAGTCTTGCTTGAACAAGTGTGGGAGCAGTATAGAGGTCTTTTGTTAGCAAATAACTGATTGCGGCATCGCTCGGCGAAGTAGAAAAAAAAGGAGCCAAAACAACAAGGGATAATTAACATAACACGCCTCCAATATAGCACTAAAATGAACCTACGAATCACTGAACGTTCGAAATAAAGTCAAAAGTAATATTAATCTGCCACATGAGGCAGAAGGAGCTTTTGGTGTTCAAGTGACATAGTACATAGATGGGGGGGTCCATACCGAGTGCTGTTTTTCCCGACGCCAAGAAGAGAAAAGATGACTTTGCTTGATACACCGGTTCCGGTAGAGGTGCGTGGCTCGTAATTCCTGCCTAGAATGATGATGAAGTTAGGGTTTCTTGGTGTGCGTAAGTCAGAGGGGAACAGGTGGACTGGAAATGATAGAGCGGCAAATGAGTGGACGGGACATTAAGCAGTTTTACGAATTCCAAGTAATACCGAGTACTACCTATCTAACGTATTGTAGACAGGGACAGGGTATCAAGAGTCTAATGCTTGGTTTCGCCTTGTTTTCCAGAATGATTCCAGAAAGGGGAGCTTTCGCTCTTGCAATCGGTTAGCGATTCATGCCGGAAAAGAAGGAAGAAAAATTCTCGCAAGGAAAAGACGGAAACATATATTCTGTTATTTAGATACGAGTAGCGTGTTCCTAAAATGGGGATACGCTCATGTAAATACAAAGAAAGAAAATGAGTTCTGAGATATCGTCAAGTCATTGATTGGTCACCCGCCCGAAGCATTTACGATACGGCCCGAACCACAAGTTCGTCCAAAAATTTGCATAAATTCATGGACAAATGAGTGGAAGAATCTCCACATAAATAAAGGAGAAACCAGAATGCTATCCCGCAAGAACCCATTTTCTTGTTGTGGACAAACATATGGTTACACCTGGCCACTCGGTAAAGCCATATCTCCTTGGTGCGAGAAATCGAAAGCAAAAAGGTTAAAAAAAATTGATAACCTATAAACGACATCTAGGACTTTTGCTGAGATTCATCTCACATTAAAATCCAGAGACAATTACCGGTATGGTTCGATTAAAGTCCGAGGAGTCCGATAGATCATAAATGAGGTTGAGTATTTAGAGTTTGCTCAGCGCATTGGCATGCAATTGGCTCTTGTTAAACCCACTTGACTTGGAGTTTGGTCGGCGACCGCCGGTTCGAGACGGGATCATCCCAGAACATTTTTATTTCCAAGATATTACCAAGACTGGGGACGCAGGTAAAAACAAGAAGTAAGTACTAAGTATAAGCGGGTAAATAAGCATTTTATCGCGCTTAACAACAACACAGACGCTAAAGCTACACGTGCTCGACGACGGATGGAGGCCACTTGGCCCCTTTCCAACTTGGCTCATGCGTTTATATTGGAAGAGAAAACAACGTTGACCGCCGCCACCATCGCCGATATGAGACTCGCAACTCCGCCCGCCCTGGAATTCAGCACGTTGTGTTCTGGTAGCGCGGTAATGAGTGATGATGCGCCTGAATGTTGGTGCTGATGGTGGACCTGGACCCTGAATTCCAAGAGCCTTGGAGCCCTTAAATCCCCGCCAGTGACCGTTGAAATCCCGGAGAGTTGGGTCTGTTGCTTGTTTTCCCTCCAACAACTCATCGTTCTCTATGTGCCCATGTTGTCAGCCAGCGTCTCTTGGAGTCTTGGGCTGCAGTTACAGGGCTGCAGGGCCATCCAGGCCGTCTATCTGAAGCCTCTTCCAGTATTTTGGATTGTGTAGCTTTACACCCGTGGGGAAGAGTGCACCTGTGGTCTGGATTTTGGACTTTGAAGCATTGTTTGAGACTTGAAGTCTTGACGAGTCATTGGACCCGTGACTCGAGATGGTTTGATGTTCGGACGAAGCTTCGGTGTTTGTTTTGCTTCACTTCACATAGCCCGGGGACTGTTGTCGAGTTCACTTCGCTTTTGCTTTCATTCTTCGGCTGATCTCTGTGATATTGCTGGGCACCCGGCGGGCAGGAGACGACCATGTCGTGTCTCCTTTGCATTCTGGGCATCTCTGGGCAGCAGACGTCGACGTTGTGCAAGTGCAAATTGAGAGCATCAAGTAGACGGGAAATTCGGCCTGGGCAGAAGCGAAAGAAAGAGAGAACGAAGAAACATCAAGGAGAAAAATAGAAAAAATAGGGGATCCCAACCTTCAAAAAGAGTCTGGCATCATCTCTTTTAGGCCAAGCGTGCCTTGTCTTCCCCCTGTTTGCCCCTGTTAATTCGGTTCATCTCTTCAACGGAAACTTCGGCTAAATCGTATGATTGGTCACTTGGTCACTCGTATCTGGGTGGCTGTTCCTGAAGGGGTTGCTGTCAGCAGGACTTGCAGCGGGTGAAAACATGACCTTCTTGCCCGTCTTACCTCCTCTGCCCGGCCAAGCGATCCATCAAGATGTCTTATGCGGCCCTGGCAACCAACACATACATTGCTGCATACAGTGCCGTATGCCGCCAATACTGCCACAGCTTTAAGCCCCCTCTTGATTCATCCCAACTTCTTCAACTATAGAACCGGTGGTTTACTGCAGGTGCCATTTTTACATCCGGACTACTTTGTCTCTGGCGAGATAAACGTTAAACAAAGGGGTCGAATTTTCAGGGGGTTTTTTTGGTAGCATAAGACAATAAGACATCGGAAATGTGGCAATTGCCCCGTTTGGATAACCTTTGTAGTATGTACCAGCGCTAACCCCCGTATCAAGGAGGTCTGAGATATCCAAATCTGGTCGTTGCGCGCGGCGGGCTCTCCCTGGACGTTTTCAGGCTTTCGCCCACCTACCACCCTGCCTGGAGTGCCGTTCATTCTGGTGCCCGACAGGTCATCCTTTTCTCTCAGCCATAATCATGATGGCAGCATGAGAAGAGGCATGGTGAATGCTGATTTTCATAAGCCCTTCGATTACCTCTGAAAGTTCCTTTAACCTTATCTGATCAGATCACAATTCAATGTTCTTTCTCCATTCTGCTCAAGAGAGACAGCTTGGTCAATGGTGAGGTCACCTCCACACCTTAGGACTGATAGCCCCTGCTTTCTTGCCTTGCCCGGGCATTGGTAGGTGTCCTCCCAAGACCTTCAAACCTCTTGGTATTCCTCATCCCTCCTCTTTTACGCCATCCAACAGCTTGAGCCAAGAGAAAAGGAGGCTTCTCATGAGACGGAGCAAAACTGTTCCTTCTTCTGACCTGAGATTTGGCTTTTGCGGGCGTTACCTCACCGAGTCCTCTGCATCTTGTTCATGTTCTGGGATCTATCACAGTTTCAAACTCTCATTACATCTTGGCTTGGATGAGTATATATCTTTCCTCTTCCTTTCTCTCTCTATCTCTTTCCGTATCATCAGCTTACACTTATTCATTCAGTCTAATAGATCTCTCTCTCTCTCTCTCTCTCTCTCTCTCTCTCTTTTAGACCTTTCATTACTTCTTTCATATAGATCTCCATCTCATCAACAAACAACATCATTAAAATCATCAAAATCATTTCTGGAAAATCGATTTAATAAACAGCAATCATGAAGTACTCAATCGCCACTCTCGCTCTCTTCCTCAACGTCTTCATCGAATCTGCTACAGCATCTTGCGCTCATGGAACATCTCTCTTGAAGCGGAAGGTTCACACCAAGCGCGCTATCGGAGGCGAACTGGTCAAGGGTGTCGATGTTTCAACTTTTGGATATCTCGGTGCCAAAGGACCGTAAGTTACCCAATCATCATCCTCTTACATTGCAAATCACTAACGCTTCACAGAACTCTCTGGCAAAACCTAGCTTCTGCGAACAGCGCCTGCTCCGTGGGCAAAGTTCAATCACCTATCGATATCACCACCGGGACCACGAAAGCTGTCGCAGCCGGTGCTCTCGAATTCAACTTCCCAACAGTTGAAGACACCGAATTCGAAAACTTGGGCTCAACCATCGAAGTCGTCATGGAGGGAAAAAACGCTACCACTACAATCGACGGAAAGGTGTTCAACCTGCAACAATTCCATTTCCACACACCTGGAGAACACACATTGGACGGAGAATACATGCCATTGGAGATGCACATGGTCCACGAGTCCGAGGATGGAGCCTTCGCGGTCGTCGCAGTTCCTTTCCATCTCTGCGAGGCTAATGGATCTACTCCTCTCCTCAACCAGCTCCTCCCAAAGATGGATGCTATCAAGGAGCCCGGATCCGTTACCGAGACCGGGCCTCTTGACTTTGCTGCCCTCCTCTCCCTCCTTGATGTTCAGCCTTTCAGCACTTATGGGGGTTCTCTTACTACTCCTCCTTGCACCGAGGGTATCAAATTCTTTGTTGCTACGCAGACACTTCCTGTTGATGTCAAGACCTTCAACCGCATGAAGTCAATTTTGGGCTTCAATTCCCGATTCATACAAAATACCATTGGTGCCGGTAATCTTTTAGACTTGTAGATTTCTGCATCGTTTCATTTGTTGAGTGGTGTGGAATCCAGGGGGGTTTCTCCTTGGGGGATCGGGCATTTTAAATGGAGTTCAAACCTGTGGTTGTTATTGGCATGGGGATGCCTCTTTTACTTTTACGATTTACTTTATTTGCCCTTGTTACTGTCTGTTAAAGAGGTGGATGACGAGAAGAATAATCATGGGAGCATAGTTACATTTTGGCATTTGCATCGGGCGGGCGGGAGTGAGTGGGAGATGGACCTGCGGAGCTGCTCTTTGTATATGAAGTATTGGGTTTTCTGTATGTATGCTTATATGCTCGCGACAGATTATATATACCATAGAAAAGATCACATAGAATCAAAATTCGAAAAGGCTTAAAAAAGACATCTAGACGGCAAATTGGAAGTGACTCGAAAATATTTCAAATGTATCCTCACCTCGTCGCGAAACCATCTAGTCAACTCACTCCCTCGTCTCAATTTTCTCCACTGGAGCGCTAGTATTCAAAACCACTTTCTGATGAATTTACTTTAGGCCACTGGGTAAAGTTCCTCGTCGTATGCAGCAACACACGATCAACCATCCGAGAATCCCTTGGCAATCATCGCAATGCGATGTAAATGCCCTCTTTTTTACTACTCCTTTGAAATCCACACCTGCAAATCGCGAATCAACAACACCATCGCAAGCGCACTCCAATCCCGAAAAACCCAGACGTCGTTGTCAAACCCAAACTTTCTGCACCTCATCCTCTTGGTTGTGGGTTTCTCCATCTTTATCATCCCCTTCCCTTCACTTCTCCAGATCTCCAGTCTTGGATGTCGTTGGCCTTCTCTTAGTTCTGGGGAATGTGAGTTTACCTCGCTTTCTTGGAGTTTTCTTGGTCCTGGGGAAAAAACTATTGCTTGACATTCTTGGTGCTCTTGGAGCTGTCAGAACTCGGTGCACGGAGAACTAAACCAACAAAAGCTTCTCTTGGTTTTCGGATGTTGGTCCGAGGGGCCTGTTTTTTGTCTTGGTTGAAACTGTGCGGCTGTGGGGGAGGCACGAAAATCCGGTGGCACAGCGCCTTGGAGCTTGGGGTAAATCGTATGATTTTTTTTGAAAGGCGAAGATGAAACGGTTGGGGATTTTGGATGAGAGTCTTGGTGAAAGCTTGGTTGATTGTTGAGACAGAGGGGGGATGAGGGGGTAATGACTAGGGTGTACTAGTAGGGGTGGGCGTATACGTAAAGCAGGAGTGAGGTGGTTAACGTATTATAACGTTAATAGAGGTATATCGCGCTAATCGTATTAGAGTAAAAGAGTATCGATTTATATCGAGAGCCGATTCTTGATAATTTATCGATATAAAAGTATCGGTGCCCAAGCCTGGTTCAAACGCAATCTGGAAGAAGCGTTACCAAACTGCTATAAAGCTATAGCATTGTGGTCCCTTGCCGAGAACCCGAGATGAAATACTATATCGAGCAAACAAGGTAATGCTTCCCGCCAATTAACTCGGGGCTGATATACTGTGTATAACCTATAATAACTAGCTTTTCGTATTTCCATAATAATCTCGAAGTTCAGTCTTTGACGAAAGGAAACTGGAAACGATGTAAGAAGAAGAGAGTACTTACTCCGTGAACGTCTTGTTATTCTTACACAAGCTGTCAAATAACCTTATCTTAAGAGTTCTCGTCAATGCTCCGTCGCCTGGAACAGTACCTTATTTGCTGGTGTATTTAACGCAAAACAGGTCGAAATCACCAAACCCCTTGAAAATATTCTCCACTTGGAATCTCAATCACTGTAAGCAGACGGAAAATCTCATTAGTAAATAAAATGCATTTGCTCAAAATCCATGAGGGGGTATCTAGAATCCGAAGAACTCCAGTTTCCGAGGCAAGGAAAATTTCATAACCTCATATTCTTAGGTTCCCTTTAGAACCCTTAAAGCGAGCTGAGCCCCTAAATAACTCATACCTTTCCTCAAAAAGATTGACTTCAGAGTTGTGCCAGCTCTCCGCAAAAAATCCATGCGAAATCCACAACGCCCAAATAAAAGCCCCATCCGTAGTTATCAATAATTCGAGGGGACGAACGGCAAATGCCCATCTCAATCAAGCGGTCGTTCGCGTTAACGAGATCCCCACCTTCCCGTCTGCTTCTCCTCAACCAAAGCCTCCACCGAATTTTTGTAGTCCCGATACAGATTTTCAATCTTTTTATCGTCTTCCCATCGTGCAACCACCTCTTCCACATAGCGTTGCCGCTTCCAAGGTTTCATCTTCTCGCGCTGAACGAGCTTCTTGGCTTTTAGTTCCCCTTCGGCCTCGAGATTGTCGATTATCCACTCGAACAGATGATAACGCCAGTGGCTGAGAAGGTGGCTTTTGTTGGCGTTGTTTCGACAGAATCTGCAAATGAAGGTTAGCTGTATCTATGAATAGAAATATGATAGGGGGGCAGGAAATCAATCGAACTATGATTGCTTTCTGTGAGATCAAAAAAGAAACATATTTGTGATGAACATACTTGCCAACAAGCCATTCTCGATCCTGTGGAAGAAGACGACGGCCTTGCCCATCAACACTACCGGTCTCGGAGTCATCTTCGTTATCGGATGGAGCCTGACTTTCATCTTCTCTTTGCTGAATTTCTTCCAAGGTGGTTTTGTTGTAGGGTTTACCCGTGAAGACTATCCTAAAGGTAGGAATATGGCCTCCCTTATTGCATGCCTCACATCTCGCTTCCGCATCACCAGCAGCTATTCTAACCTCTGCATATTCCGGTCTAGCATCAAGGGCTTTTACGAAATCCGGGACCCATTGCGAAGATCCATATTTACTAGATTTCAGGCCCATGGGTTTGTCGTCCAGTTTATTGAAGGCTCTGTCAAAGACATCTTGCTTTCCAGTAAAGCCAGGATTCAACTTTTTGTGAATATAACATTCGACAGCGTCCGTGAAGTGTTCCCTGAGCGGCTTGTTGTAGCCTGCTGTAAATTCCAGAGGTATGGCTGTAGGAACACCAATCTCTTCATCATCAACAACCCAATCAGATTCTTCATCTTCCAATGAGCCCGAGTTGCGTCTGGGTTTCGATCTATTGTGCGTTCGCTTAGGTTTTGGCTTTGGCAAGTGTTCCTCCTCCTCATTCTCCTCTTCATCTTCGAAGTCAGACAGATGAACATTTGCATCGCTGTCCTCCTCCGTATCGGATTCCGTCAGTTCCGGATTTTTTTCGCCTGCCCGACGTCGTTTCAAGAGTTCCATTTGCTTCTCCTTCTCTGTCCTGTGCTTCTTCTTTCCATTCTGCTGACGGGTGAGATGAGGAGGTGAATTACTCGAGCTTCGTGTTGTTCCGATCCTTCTGCCAAAATGACCCCCACCTGGACTGCGAACGTCGCTATCTCCATCGCTATCATCCATGACTTGTCTTCGTTTTATGGTAGATGTGGGTACATCAGATTCAGAGTCCGTGTCATCCTCAATGATCACGGCCTTTCGTTTTCGGGGTGTCACAGTCGCGATAGGTTTTGGAGTTTTGTGAATTGCCGAAGAAGTCACAATGTCGTCCTCCGAAGACTCGGAGTCCAGCATAACGACAGGCGCTACAGGCTCTGAGGCATGGGAATCGTCCGAGTCGCTATCTCCGTCGTCACTGGGAGTTTTATTGTTTGCCGTAGAAGCAAACATGCCGCCTGCTTTTTGAGTAGCCCTCGGGGGAGGCTCAGGAGTTCCATCAGATATCGTGATTGACTTGTCTCTGCGAACCGCAAAGTCCGGTGCCTGTCTACCCTTATATTTCATTCTGTCTGTGACTCGGGGCGCAAGGGGAAGATCGTCGTCGCTATCTGAAAGCTCCGTTGTAGCTATTGACGGTCAGTCCAGTATCTTTACAGCCAAATGTACGCGCTTCTACGGAATGATAGTCTACATACCTATAGGATTGTCCGGGTCAACATTGTTCTTAGATTTCGAGGGTGAAGGTTGCGCTTTATGGCGAATTTCGTACCTCACCTTCGATGGTGTGAGAGTGGACGATGATGCAGCCGCAACTGGGGAAGAGCTGGTTGGATCGATCGGTTCGAAGGTCAGGCGTGCCTGCCGTTTTCTGCGCGCCTTGCGCTCGATGTTTTTAGGCATGGTGTTGTTGGTTGCAAGGTGTGAGTTGAGGCGCAAGGTGGTGGTGTTGTAGAGCAACGATACTACTCGGACTCTTTCGAAAATACAAGGCTGAAGCTCCCCGGATTTTGCGCGATCTAGCGCGATGCGGGGAAACACGAGGGAACGTGACTTCAGTTGCCTAATTCAGTACTGGAAGCCACTGGGTTTCCATTAAGCAGGTCTCAGAAAATGAAAGACAATGTAACAAAGTAAATCCGCGCTAAACGAATGAATCCCCTCTAAATGCAGATTTCCCAATTTTGTCTTAACCCAACCCGGCTCTAACTCTTACATCTACGCGCTGAAATATTCACTATTTACCGTCTCTGGACTACGCACTGTATCTACCCTCACATTCCTCACTGTATCACTATCCTCATCTCTATACCCCCTTTCACCGCCCTCATTAACCACAAAGCGAACCCCACTTCGATCTATAGCTCCTTCATTTTGATCGACTAGATCACTGTAATACTCGCTACTGGCATCCGATTTTGGAATCTCGCCTACCCGAGGTCGGAAAATGCCTCTGTTGCTCGTTCCTTGAGTTTGCCATGCTGTCAGGAGAACTTCAACTTCTCTTCGGGCATCCTCGACAATGTCATCCATGTTGATGTCGATTTTGGCGACTCCGAATGGATCTTCGTAAGTGGCTGCAATGCCTTCAATTCCGTATCTATTTTCGTCTTAACTACTACTATAAACACGGCCAGCGATGACTTACAGTGTAAAGGCAACAAATGCCACAAGAGGCACCGCCCACCAATCCATCTCGGCGGCCATGGCAAAGGGAAGAATGCCACAAAATAGAGCCAGTGTTTGCTTGTGATGAATTCTATGATAGTTTTAGTTCCAGCGAATTACAAAACGTTGTAGAAGCTTACAAATGCGCGACAGGAATTGGAACGAGGCGAATGACTTCCATACTTCCATATGCTGAGATGAGATCATCTAGCGAGGCAAGCATTCGTGAAGAAGCTGCATTATGAAACCACCCTCTGGACACGAGTCAACAAAACTGTGACAGGAAGGTGCCCCTACGACAGCGGGTTGACACTTACTTTTTGACACCCTCATTGACGAATTTTTCGACAAAAGTCGCCAGTTCAAGTGTTAAACCTAAACCTCTGTGCTCGTACCCTCTTAATCCCGGTGGAAGTAAATCTTTGTATTCCTCGGTTGTAGCTTCTTGTCCATCTGCTGTAAGACTTGTTCCCGGACTCAAAGCAACTCCCCACTCGGCCCGTAAATGATTTTTGATAGTATAGAGCATAGCAATCAAAATCTTGACTGTCTCAATCGTACGCATCTCGTCAAATTTCGACAAGGCAGGTTCTCTGCCAGCAGTGAGACTCGAAGAATCCCGCGTAAGAGAAAAAGATGACTGGCTTCTAATATTCTGTGGAAGCATGCTATCACTGGAAACCACGGTATGAAACCCAGAGATCTCCGGGGGTGGTACTAGTACCAAGAATTGCCGTGAAAGACATCGGATGGCTGTTGTTACGGTATTGAGATGACACCTTCCGCCCCAGAATCGAGAATAGGCTGTTTGATTTCGAAATACCAGCATCAGACCCACAACAATAGAGAGTGAGGGTATCTAATTGCCTCGAGTCAGTCACGTGTCAGATTGCGTAAAACAGTGGGTGCTTACGATACTGCTTGGTAGATTGAAATCGCTGTTGATATGCTGATTTATATATACAATGAAAGCGGCCAACAAAGCGTGGATGATGACGGGAAGGAGAATGGCTACACAAGGTCATTATTAGAATGTGGTGACGAGTGCCAAGGGTGAAACGTACTGCGATGAATTGACCCTTTGGAAAACCTCAGAACGAGTGGCCATCTATCAGGGAGTTAGCATGAGATTTCTAGTAATCGGTGTCTCAAGAGCAGAGAGCAGAGCATATAAACCTTCGGTCTTTCTTTCGAGAACTGCTGCTCAGGGGAAAAGTATGTTGACGTTGCCGTCGTCGATCTTTATCCTTGCGCCCAAACACCCCAATAGGCAGGAAAACGCGTTCGACGAAGGAAACAGGCATCTCAAACGATTATTAGCTTATTGTGAGGCATGTCACAAGTATCGAGGAACAGAAAGCTGAAGCATCTCTTTGGGGTAGGGTATTGATTGCTGAAGATACTTGTAGCGCTTGGGCTTGGCACTGTTTGTGATCTTCGCTACGGCCCGAGTGTAGTGTCACTAAATTGGGAAATGTGATATAAATGTTGGTTACAAGAAGGACGAAGCATTCCAAGATCACATCACAATGCCACAGCGAGAAAACGACCGTATGTACGAAGATTGGTATTGTACGAGAAGTACGGCCTCAAGAAAGTCCGTCCTGAGGTGAGATAACTAGAATTACAAACATAGGCTGGTCCCTCAATGCCCTTAATGCAACCCTCCCAAAATACACTGATATACAATTACGACCATGCTTCACCTTTTGTTCTCTCGTAATACCACACCCATCATCCCATCATTACAACGCCGGCTTAGTATTTAGCTGGGCATCGAGAGCGCTTGCCGTTGAACCTTCAGCGAATATCTAATTCCAAAGTGTTAGCCTATGCCAAATAGAGGGTAAGAAATGGCATGGATAATACTTACGTCTTTGGCTCCCTGGTCTCGCATCTTCATCTCATTCTCCATCTCAATTACTTGCTGCTCTTCAGCGAAAGCCAATGCCCATGGTACACCCAACATCAAGGCGCCTGTGCTAATAACATAGAGGAATGATCCGCTGAAGAATAAACCGGTCTTGATGGCAGAGGTGGTCGCATCAACTTTATCGGAGATGTATGTTCGGGTGGTAGGGGGAACTATGTCGCGGAGGGCACGCAATCGATCGACGAAGGTTTCCTCATCGGGTATATCATCCTCATCATCTGTAGATATCTCGGAGTCTGATGCGCGAGTTAGCAATAGGCTGGCATATTGCCTCGGTGGTGCAACAAACCGGTATCTGTGTAGTAATCGTCCTCGTTCTCTTCTGGGCCGGCCTGCTTTGTCTCGAAGGACTCGTCCTCGACTTCGACTAATTCGACCATCTTGGAGAAGAATGGAGATTTGTATTAAGGGTGAAGAGGAAGGGTTGGTGTTAGGCTGGATGTAGGTTGATGGGTGGCAGTATGGGGATGGAAGGTCTCCTTTGAGCTCCAAACTTTTTTGGCTGACCTCAAAAAGTGGATCTTTGAAGGTACATGGATGCCTTGCATCTCAGGATCTTTAACTCTCACGTGCTTTAGTTAAGAACAAACTCACCCGACGCATCTACTTTTTGGAGAAGTCAAAGTAGGCTGATCTTACTGAAATGTACGTTTTTAATAAAGGGAATTGGGGATAAGCCTTGCAAATAGGAGGTTCGTGATGGACATTAAAAGCGGCAGTGAGTACATCAGGTTCGTACTTGCCTACAAGCTCTCGTTGTTCCAGCTTCAATTTTTGAGGTAATTCAAAGCAGTCCATTATTCTAAACGTTTGGAACGATTTAAGATATTGATCCACGTGTCTGGGAACAATCAGGTTCAATTGTCCTAAAGTATTTGGAAATTGAAGTTGATGTCCACTGCGAGGGAGGTACCTATGGATTTGAAACTGGACATATCACATAGTTATTCTCTCCCTATAATAGAAATCTATAATCCTCGTACAGAGTGTATATTAAGTTAGAAGTGACTTATTCTTAAGTAACATCTATGTCCGTGTAATTCCCGCACTGACTTAGAGTAGGTACTTTACTAGCATTAAACGTACACTAAACTAAACTAAGCATATAATTGAGACGTGGGTTTCTACGGGTAGTTGTTTTTTGAGACATTTCAGAAAACAAGCAGCAAACAGTTGAAGAACAGAAGAAGGAGAAAGACGTTCATGTGTTGCTTTGTGTATCTTAAAAGTGTACAAGAGATCAGCTTGAACAATTGACTAATACTCAATATGGCTACTTCCAAATGCATGCCACTTACAGGGTCAATTGGTTGGTTACCATCTACGGAGGGAGGTACAGCGGAGGTAAATTTGTTTGTACTTGAGTACTACTTACACCCTTCCCTTTCAGAAGCACTTTGCTTTCCAACTAGGGTAGATAACTACACAGCATATCAGCCGTACTACATGTGTCTACTATGAGAAGACATGAACTAATGCAACCTGTATCCTAAATCCCCCTAAATCACGTATCTTCCGTAATGAATGATTGGTGATTGCTTCCGACCCGCTGTCATGGACCTTTATATCCCTTACCGAGTAAGGTACAGCACGCATGCTTGAGCACATTTGACCTTCCTTCATAGCAAGCACAATTGAAAACCACTCTTTGGCAACTCCTATTGGCTCTGCTTGAGGTGAACCACACCCATTGAAGAGCTCTGTGCGTTTCCTGTCTGCCTGCACAGAGAGGACAAGAAACAGGCGGTCCAAGCAGAATTATCTATAAGCTGAGATCGGATCGCCCCTCGTCTCAGGATCGATGAAGTTTCATGCAGCTTGTCCCTACTCAAGTGAAAAATTTTGGACCTACCTCCTCATAAAATCACAACTTCCACTCTCACAAACAAAACAGTGTTTACCCCTCAAGCGAATGGAGTTGGTGGCACTATCAGAAGAATCGGTTAAGCAACGGGTATACTAACCCCTGGGCACTACGGCGCCCCTTGTTACCTTAGGTTACTCTGCCAGCATTTACAGATTTACAGGGAGCTAGAATCGCAACCTCGCATCCTTACATCCTTACGGCGAAGAAGAACGCCATTGATACGCCATACAGGAACTGGGGGAAGTTTTTGTCAATAGCTTCACTGTCGCATCGCAGCGCATCAGATTTCGGTCAGCAAAAACGAAAGCGCAAATGCCCTGGATCGGCACTGGGGGGATTAATGTTTGTGCGCCACAGTACCCCTGACTGCCACTTCAAAGATACCACCAACGATTGAGACGCGCAATACCACGAGAATTGCTGTACCGAACAGAACAGCACACAGTCTGGCAGGGCGAGGACTCAGGACGGCAGGGCCATGTCGTTGAATGGCTTGGACGATGCAAAGCTCAAGGAGGCTTACGATGCTTCGGCCGCGGAGCCAGGAGGATGGTAAGATCACTTAATTTCTTATGGTCTCCGTAGCCATTTCAGATCGCAAGCTCACAAGTTGCCATTGTCACAGGTTTCTCCTCAAATACGCCTCTAGAGACGAAGTGGAACTGTTAGGACGCGGAAATGGAGGCATTGTTGAGATCCGAAACGCAATAGCGGCTTATGAAGAACCCTCACCTTTATTCGGCTTTCTGCGATACAGACGGAGGAATGTCTTGATCAAATATGTGCCAGAGGATTGTTCAAGATTAGTACAAGGTAACTATTCGATCTCTACATGCACTCTCTCTCTCTCTCTCTTAGTATAGGCTAATCCCTTTGCAGCTCGCGTCGCAGTTCATTTCAATGCAGTCACAGAGCGATTTTCTCCTCACGATACCATATTCCCCATCACCACCGCCAAAGAACTCCGAGATACCACACTCTCCTCGGCCTGCTCACTACATACTGCCTCCGGGTCTACAAGTTCATCAACAAGCTCCCTTCGAAGAAGAAGATTGATGGAAATTGCGGAGGATGAGGAGGAAGATAATCGAAAACGACAATCAACAGTGCTGGAAGAGCGTCCAGGAACAGCCAAGACAACTGCATCAACTGTCAATGCTCACCCCCTTCCCTTGGAACCTTCTATGATACCTCTGCCAACTGCCGAGTCTACCGATACTTTTCCGCCTCCACCTAGAGAGCCTTCATCATCTGATACCTCCCCACCTCCCCCAAGAGAGCCTCTGAATCTAGAAACCTTTCCACCTCCCCCTAGAGACTCGCACTCCCCAAATAGATTAGGCGAGGAGCCACAACCACGAAAATCGTCACCGTCAACCAGACCAGAACTCTACAGCACTACCTCATACGGAACTGGAGGCAGGCCAAAAATAAAGTTGGGACCCCGACCTTCACTTGATGCAAATGGAGGAAGACCGCACACATCTGGGGCGACTTCTCATTATCGCCCAGTCTCTACATTACCCCAGGGAGTAAAGATATTTTCAAAGGCGTTGCGGAAAGGCCCAGATAGATCCCAGTCGACACATGATTCCGAATCCCCAAGCATGTCTATTTCGCCCCCAGCGCTCCCCCTCACACTACCACAAGCCTATCACACAACACAAAAACGACCGCATACGAGTGGAGGACGACCGCCCCCTAGTCCCAGCTCCGCCATGTCGCCCCCTCTTCACTCTCCTACAACTCCCAAAACGCCCACAATCACCCCTGAAAAGGCTCGTCTAATGAAGGCACTAGAACTACGAAAAAGACAATTGAACATGCCACCACCCATCGCGGTACCAAGTGAACCTTCGCCCACAAGCCCGGATGACTCCAATCCAACAATTGAAGTCAGAACGGTAAAAGACACACCAAAAGAAGTCCAGGACACATTGGCTATGCTTGACGATATGACCAAAGGAGGCGACTCTGCCATTGCTTTTGATGCTAACTCAACACTCAAAACCGATGAATCAGATGCCACAAGATCAGACTCGTACCCGGTATCCCCTGTGGGACCCTCAGAACAAGCAGATTCCACGAGGGCTTCATCGCTTTCGGAATCCACAGATGAAACTGTACAGGAAGCTGCTATACCGAAATCTGTTAGCGAAGTAGCCGAGTCTGATGCAGCAGGTGTAGCCCACGAGACAACGAGCGCGAAAGAGAAGGAAACCGAGCCTTTAGCCTCTAAAGCCGAAAACCTTGCAGAAAATGTGGCGGAAACACCTGCGGAACTCGACTCTGAAACTGTCACAAGAGATGAAATTTCGTATCCCATTGTTCGCGAGGGCGAAAAGGCAGTTACGGATGCGCCTGTGATTTCTCCACTACTGCCCCGGGAAGCTTCAGACAGTGAGAAGGCCGTTCTAACAAAGGTGAAGAAGCATGTTGCTTTTGGGGAGCCTCTTGATACCGAAGAATTTGACCCAATTGAGCATGAATTATCGCCAATCTCGAGGCCAGTCTCGTTGGAAATTCTATCCGCAGTTGAAAAGCCAACCACAACAGAAGATAATCTTCCAGTGGCTCAACTAGCCCCCGCTGCTGAGATACTAATAGAGGACAACCCCGCCATCGAAGAAGAACCTTTGGTATCCGCTCCAAAGACCGAGGTCGAAGTATCGAAGGTTGAAGCTACTCCAGGAGCCAAAGCAATAGATTCGCCTGTGGAAGTTGACGAGCAGAATATTCCCGAGTCAAAGACCGGTATAGAAGATTCCAAAGTGGAAACCGATACCCCAAGCATACAAGTCCAGCCTCTCCCATCTCTGGAGCCCCACGATTTGTCGCAAAAGTCAGCAGTCGGTGACACCAATGCAGCTCAATCCCCAACGAATGACGAGCCGACGACACTAAACAAGAAGCGCAGAACTCTTATAGAGCCCATACGTACCGACATTGAGTTAAACGATCCAAGTAATTCTGAAGCAAATCTTTCCTCGGATGAGGAGTTTATGGACGAGTTGCAGTCTGCGGTGGTTCAAGAAGCCAAGCCAATATCGGTTTCCAAGTCCCCAATTAGTCCTATGTTTCCTACTCCCAAAAAAGCGGATAGCTGGCGAAGCAAAATTTCTCGTGCGGCATCGAATCCATTGAAGAAAGGAGAGCCAGGCCAACTCTTAAGTCCACCAGCGATACATGAGCCTTCTGTCCAGCCACCCGCACGATCCGTTTCAGCATCAGCCGCCTACTTGAACCGTATTAACCAAGAAAATGCAAAGCCAATTGCCAAGAAAGTCAATCTCGGTTCTGGTATTTCACAAAGGATCAAGGCATTGGAGAAGCTTTCGAGTTTGGCACCAGGTGCATCGCCTCCTGCCACTGCTGGCCCCCCTCCTGGGTCCACTCCGGCATTCTTTTCGGTTAGGAAGGCGAGCGCCCGAGGAGCGTCTAGATCACCCTCTATTGCGGAACGCGCAAATTCATTGAACAAAAATACTCCCTCGCCCTCCATTTCCCGCGAGTCCTCGCCAGAAACTTCGCGAAATAGATCAAACTCGATCAAAAATCGTGTTAGTACTTTCGAACCTACCACGCTTCCCATGGGAGGTCAGATGCGGTCCCGACCTGAGTCGATTTCGGTCACCGCTAGAATCATTAGGGATCCTTCACAGCCTTTCCAGCCACAATCAGATCGAGGAAAGGACCCTTCGGAATATGCCCCCCTAGATCTCAAAGAATCTCCACTTGTCATCGATCATCAAAAGGCTGTCATTTCCCAAGCCAGAGAGACTATCCAGGAGAGGCGGCTGTCGAAAGAGCGAAGGCTTTCTTCATCCTCAGAGGCAACTAATACCACTGCCAAGAATCGAAGGTCATCAATCGCCATTGTGAAAGACTTGATCAATGATCGCCGTAGCTCGTTTGCTGAGCGCCGAAAGTCTATCAACCTTGAAGCTTCAAGCTCGTCAACTAATCTTCGATCTTCCTCGAGACCGCCGTCCGTCAAGTCTCCATCGCGCCCTCCATCTACTCATACACCCATCAGTCACCAAAGATCACAATCAATCACCAGCAGGATATCCACTTCTTCAAACCGCGACATGCCCATGTCACCATCCCCAACTAGTGATAATCAATCGATCAATGAGGAGAAAGGCAAGAAGTCTAGCCGGGCGACTCGCATGCTACGAAGAATGTCATCGTCCCTGTCTTCGGGTCGCAAGGCTTTAGCCCATGCAGTGTCTCCTACTCTGCGTGAGGATCCTGAGCCTGCTTTTGGCAATGCTCCTTCTGGCCCACTATCCGAACCTCAATCTCCATCTACACCTAATGTTAATATTGGCGATGTAAACGTGCAATTTCCAGATAGCTTACTTTGGAAGCGACGCTCTATGCTGCTGGATTCTCATGGATTCCTCATACTCTCCCCTGCGTTGGCTACAAGTGGCAGTGGAAAAAACAAAACAGTAGGAGCTACTCGAAGATTCCATCTTAGCGAGTTCAGACCCCCGGTAATTCCTGATATTGAAATGCAGGAATTGCCGAATAGTGTTCTGCTGGACTTCTTTGAGGGCAGTGGTTTACAGATTGCCTGTGAAGATCGGGCTGGCCAGGGACGGGTATTGGAGGGTAAGTTTTTCATGAGCTTGTTTCTCAAGATTTGCTAACATCATAACCAGTCCTTCAATCAGCACACCAATCACACGCAGGTCGAGGACAATAAGTTCCCCTCGTCTTCTTCATTTAAAAGTTCTTTTTACGAATATACCCGACTCTTTTTCGGTCCAACCTTCCTGTCCATATATTCACACACTCTTCCCAGGAACATTTTCTAATTTTACAATTTCACTGCATGGATGCCCATTCGCATCCCCCGAACTTCACCCCAGGCTAGCCTCATCAGCTTGCATGGAAATAATCTTCACGCTTGTTGTTTCATTAAATTACGACGCTCCCGATCTCTTTAGATACAGGAAGATACCAGATCTCACGCCAGATCACTGCAAGAAAAAACTTTGTTTTGTGTACCACCAAGAAGGATGCTGCTGCGATTTTTTTGCCAGCCATCTTTTCTATCTTTTGTCAATACTACCTGCCCCCTTTTTTTCTTTTTCTTTCAGTTTAGCGCCTGAACAAGCATTTGCAAAGCATCCAACTTTTTTTTTTTGTATGCATTGAGCTTGGTGTTCCGGATGACGGAAAGCTGGATGGATAAGCGGCTTGCTGAGCTGGCGGCCACTTTGTATTTTGAGATATGAGATTCGATAGGATGGGGGAATTTGAGAGTTGAGGGGAACAAGTCAGTCAAAATTGTGGTGTGTGGAATAGTGGAATGAGAAATAGCTGTTGTCTAAATGAAATTCTGCTAATGTGACTTGATGCCCTGATGGTGGATTGTTTTCTTCGTGTGGTTGTGCTTTCAACTATGGCCTCTCCCAACCAGTCGAGGGCCACATTCTTTCTCTGTCATGGAGGATTTGGCATCTCCTAGGACAAGTAAGGTGGGTTTCATCGAGTTCTGATACAGGTGATATGATTTCATTTGGTGATTGCCTCATCAGTTCCCCTTAGCTTGGGACACTTATTTAGCTTCAGCTGTGGATAATCTCAACCTTTCCTCCTCCTCTCCTTCCGTTTCCGTAGTCTTCAATCTAAACAGGTCTCCTTCAAAGCAACCACCCCCGGCTTACTCCATACTACCTGTAACTGAACCCCGCAATCCCCATAATTCCTTCCTCAATGCAGACTGAGCGGCGTCTTTGGGAATTTTTGGTGTGCTGTTTTTTATTCTAGTTGTGTGGTTGGTTGTTTTGTAGATTGCTCAGGCCTTGAGGAAAGTTTTGGGACTTGCGACGTGGGTAGTGAAAGAGTGATAATGGAGGTTCGGAACTGTTCTTGGAAACTCTAAGTTGAATTCTATTGTTTCTCGCTTACGGCCCCCCCAATGAGACTCGTTTCAACCCCCGTTTCTACCCTTCTTCCCTTCAAAATATCTCATATTAAAACAAGTTTGTGGATGGGAGAGTACGTCGCCACGAGATCTGCTAAGCTAAAGCTTCGTTGCTTTTTTTCTAGGGTGGTCCGTTCGTTCAAGCCCTTCATACACGTGTTTTGATGGATTGCCTCAACAGTTCCGTTAGTTACTTGGTATCTTTAGTGTCAACTTTCATTCTTTCTTCCTTTGCTTTCAACACTCCTACACCATGTCACCTTCAAAACAACCACCCTCAATCGAAAGAAACACAACTATCATTATACGAACCCACAATCTCACAAAATATGTCTTCCAAACCTTCAGATCAAATCAAACCTACAACTGCTACCCTTGAACTTCGATGAAATACTACGCCACCCGAAGCAAGAAGAAGACTTAAAGACTCCTATAAAGTGGCATTTGACCCTGAGCTCTTCTCTTTGCAATCCAGGTTTCTTTGTGCTATGATGTTGGGTTTGACATTTTTGATCCGTTGTGTCATGCTGTTGTTTTTGGTTTTGGCGAGTAGTTGGATTGTGGAGTACGCGGTGGGTAGTTAGGAGGTGTTAGCTTGTGGAGGGGTGGTTGCTTAGCCAGTTCTATTAGATCCCTCCTCCTCTGCATTCGCACAATCCTTCAATCATCCTCCATCGTGTTACTGAAGCACATCGTTACCTCTCCTTGAGAGGCAATATTACCACTACACCACAAAGTCTCCAACGATGTATACCAAATCACACCACCTCTTCAACGCACATGGTCACCATTACACTTTCCGATGGAATGCTCCACTGGCGGAAGCAATGAGAAGGATCCGGTCTTTCTATAAAGCCGCATTTGATCCGGAAATATTCTCCTACCATGAGAGTGTTTCCAATGCTGTGTTTATGGCTATTGATTTGTTCCTTTTTTTGCCACCCCGACTCTTTTTGTTGTAGTAATCGCCAGTGTTGTACGGACGGACAGTGGTGCACGCGATGGGTAATTAAGATGTGGTATTAATTGGTGAAAGGGGGTTTGTGAACTTGGGGGGTTTGGGTTGTGGGAGTTCTACGTGGGTACTGAGGGAGATGTGGGAATATCGATCGTTGTTCAAAAAAATCATAAGGGCAGTGAAGACTTTCGCTAGGAAAATTAAAAAAAGTCTAAATTGTTTTAAGATTTAACCTAGAAAGTTGTGAGGCTCTAGTGCACTGATATACTAGCTGGTGTGATGGCTCGCTAATTAAGTTAGCGGAGTGACTTTGTTTTAGTACATTTTAGCTTTGCACTACTGATGTCCCTCTCACAACTAATATATCTAATTGCTGTTCTCTTTTCTTTAGCATCCTTACTTGATTTCTGATCCTGTAGTCTTATTCCTGGATAGTGTGTTATCTCTCTTTTAACTGAAAATGAACTTTGTTCTCATCTTATGATTTCAATTCTCCGTCTTATCATTGTCGTTTTGCTATTTAAGTATATGAAAAAGGTAAAAAGGATCTTAGAAACTTCACTCTTCTAGCCATGAAAATTTGTTGCACTAGGTTCACTAGTTAAAAAATCGCGTGAAAGTTGACGTTAATGGTACAAATAGCAGCCGAAAGCTCTAGTGTTAGCTTAAGATTTGTGACTATGTATTTTAATTATGAATTTTTTGCCGAATTGATTCGTAATCGTTTCCCACTTGGGAAATACTACTATTTTAAAACCTCATTAAAATGTATACACTCCCCAGTGTTTCTCAAACCTTTACAAAATTTCAACAGAAACGTTTTTCATATTCACAGAATACCCGGCACTCTCCACACAATGAAAGAACCACATCAACCCAGTTCTCTAGGGGATTTCGAAAAGCTCGCACCCGAGCTTCGAAGAAAAATTTGGAGACATTTCCGCGTCCAAGCAAAAGTGTATCCCTCCCCCAAAATGGACAGTCGTAAGTATCCTTAAGCGAGACTGCAACTCTCCTTCACATTTATAACATCAGCTCACACATCTAGTGGCCATCATGCGAACCAACAGTTGTATCCACAGTGAGGTTTGCGAAGCAAACTACAGCAAGGAAACTTTAACCTTTATAATAGGCCCTACTTTCAAGTTCAATTCCTGGGTTCGAGTGGAGAGCTCTAACTGCATCAAATTGGACTTGCAAAACCCAAACGACGACATGTCACGGCGATTGCAAAATGCTAGATACGACCTTCTTGAAGGCGTAACTATAAAAATCACTGCGCCTGCCGATGAAGATTCTGGCCAGAGATGGGCTATATTTACGAAGACTCAGCAACTTGCTATTTTCTTTCAAGGGGTCATGGGTAATGATGTCGCTAATAAACTGGCATTCCAATGGAACAAGTGGTCTCCATCATGGAAGAACGATGCTTTGGGGCTACCCACTGTGTATCAACTGACTCCTGCACCCAAAAGATTTGACATTATCGCTGTGGATCGGCCGGGCTCTACGTGGAAGGATACGCCGGAGACAGCCCAGCTTGGTAGTAATATCAGGGAGAAGATTCTGGTTGCTTTCATGCCATTTTATCGTCTGGATGGTATGAGAAATGTTGGTATATTTGACAACAATTCGCCTTCTCGTCACCCTTATGCAATGTCAATTAAGAGTATAATGGAAGCGACACCATCGCGCGTACCAATTGAGATGTTGAGAGAACCTCATCGGCACTTACATTATCTTCTTGAGAACGCTTGCGAGATGCAAATATGGAGTTCACCAGGCGAAACAGCAAATAGTAAGTCCGCCCCTTTCCCATCCATCCAAGCCCATCCAATATATCTACCTCCGCTCTCTTGCAAATTACTCTCCTTCGCATGAAACGTGCACAAGCTAACTCGCCCTTGCAGTGCTTCGCCTGGAAAAAATCAGTAGCATACACTCAAGAGAATACACAATACATCCAAACTATCATACCGTGCAGCTGGCAAACAATGTCTCAAAAATAGCCACCAGAGTCTATGCATTAAGCCGGACACTACATCCCAACTCCCTCGAGCTACAAACCCTCCTCGGGGCCGCAACTGAAGAAACCCACCGAGTCACACCCGGCGCAGCTTTCTTCTATACATATCTCAACCCCGCGGATCTGCGTGGCTTGATCCAAATAATAAGTCCCACACTAACATGGAGAGAAAAAGAATTTCGCGACTTTCTAAGGGGGAAACGCGAGGAGTTCAAGACGAAGGGGGATTGGAATCCGAGGGTGGGGGAGTGTACCAAGAGGGAGTGGTTTGAATTTTATCCTTTGGGGATTCCGGCTTTACATGTGAGGATTTCTCATTCTCTCTCTTTTTGTTTGTTATGAATACTGACGCCTGTGTCTAGTCATTCGGACTGTTTACGTTCTATACGCGTATGCTTAGGGATGAAGACATTTTGGAAGTTAGATTGTTTCAAAAAAACATTATGGCACAGTGGACGGAGAGACATGGGCCATGATCACTTGTAAATGCACAGTATACATGTGGATAGAATCGAGTGCGAATGAAGAATCTCGAGAGTTAAAATTTGGTAGTATCAAGAGTTATAAATTTTGTCCGGCTGGCATAGAACTGTAAGTAAGTATAAGTCTAAACACAAACACGGCGGGGTGGGGTATTCAGACCAAGAGGTAATTGGACTCCATTCCCTCATTATATTATTCAAGCTACATGATTTAGTATTACTCTAAATAATTTGACACTATCGAACCTTATTGTTCTATAATATCTGGGTGATAGTTGATAGGCGACGAAAAAAAGGATCATAGGGGTGAGTCCATCCCGAGATTATCCCGCACCCTCCCCTCCACTTTACACGAAACCCCGAGCGCGTTTTCAACGCGTCTCCCACTTCAAGGCTCAGCAACAACTTACACCCACAACACCATCCAAACGAATTATCGTATCGCGAAATGTCCGAATCTGAGCTGCAAGAACGATTTGCCCCTGCCACCAAAGGAGGGGCAGGCTCAAGTCTCGAACCCGACCTGGTATCCGAATTACAATCCATCATGCGCCTACACTCGATCGACGTGGAAGAGCTCTGGTACAAATGGGAGTCTTACAGCATGAAAATGGGATCGGATGATATGAAACTGAACATCGAAACCGCGAATGCCCTCAAGAAAGATGTGCAGGATGGACTGGAGCAGGAAAGCAGGAAGAAATCGCATTTGCATACGAATAAAAGGGGAGGGGCAACACCGCGAAATGCTGCGAGTAATGGGGATATGTTTGGCATGTGAGTAGGATATGACACTGCGGCTGTTCTCATCTGATGTTGGTTTAGTCTAGGTGGTGCGGTTCCAACGACCCCAAGGGTTGGTTCTGCCAGTCGACCCGGTACCAACAAACGAAAACTGGAAACGCCATCCATGTCGAGAATTAAAGCAGAACCTGCAAGCAGCCCGCCGGATTTTAAAACACCAAATAAATCGGCCGAGCAGATTGGGACACCGTAAGCTATCCCAACCCCTCAGTTGGACCCCAGACTAATTCTGGATAGACTACCCTTTCACGACCGCCCCAATGCCGGCCAAGCGGTCCAAGTCCTCAATGATCATCTCAAAGTCCCAGAACCGCCGATTGCACCATATTCACAAGCTAGAGTAAGATCCGTCGCCAATTCGGATTACAAGGCTTTGGGATATAAAACTATGGCCATGAAGTCTTCTGAAGCTTCGGAGATCCTCGACGACCGAATAGAAGAATTCACAACACTCGTACAAACACATCACGAGCTGGAGGACTCTGAATTTGGAAGTGCTGCGAGTAAAAGTACCAATGAGATTGTGGCTGTTGGAAGGATAGCTTGCGATTCCTTGGAGGGCAAACTCAATGCTTCTTCCATTGTTCTGGAAACCTCGAGACGAATGGGAGCGGGTCTGAGAGTGCCTCTGAACGTTCAAAATAGGCAGCTCGCTGGATTCCAGTTTTTCCCAGGTCAAGTTGTAGCTCTGAAAGGCATCAATACGTCAGGTGAGGAATTTGTGGTCAGTGAAATTCTGGAGATGCCTTTACTGCATGGTGCTGCATCAGCGCCTGCTAGATTTGAAGAGTACACGCAGAGATTGCGTGGAGGACCGGATGCCATGGATTCTGACTCGGATCCCGCTCCTCTCAACATACTTGTGGGTTCAGGGCCATATACAGCAGATGATAACCTCGATTTTGAGCCTTTACATGCGATTTGCAGTCAAGCAGCCGATACATACGCCGATGCACTTGTTCTCAGCGGGCCATTTCTTGATGTCGATCATCCTTTAGTAGCAACAGGAGACTTTGACCTCCCAGAGGAAGCACTTACGGAACCTGACAAAATTTCAATGACAACGGTCTTCAAATACCTCGTGTCTCCAGCATTTATCAGTCTTTCCGCTGCCAACCCAAATATCACCATCATCCTTGTTCCCTCTGTCAAAGACGTAATAAGCAGTCACGTATCCTGGCCCCAAGAAAAATTTCCGAGAAAAGATCTCGGTCTCCCAAAAACGGTCTCAATAGTTGGAAATCCAATGACTCTCTCCTTGAATGAAATCTCTATTGGGATTTCCTCCCAAGATATCTTGACTGAGCTTCGACAATCTGAGATCGTAGGAGGGAAGTTGAAAGATGCAGAGATTCTTGCGCGATTACCGAAATATTTGATTGAACAGCGGAATTTCTTTCCTCTATTTCCTCCTGTGGATAGGAGCAATTTGCCAAAGACTGGGACGGAAGATGGGAGACCGGTGGGTGCTGTGTTAGATACTAGCTTTTTGAAGCTGGGGGAGATGGTGAACATCAGACCCGATGTGTTGATTGTACCCAGTGTACTCACCCCTTTTGCCAAGGTATGCCTGGATTTGCTATTCCGCGCTAACGTAAATATGCTAATTTTGGTTTCAGGTCGTCGAAAGTGTTGTTGTGATCAATCCTGGGTATCTCTCCAAGAGGAGAGCAGCAGGGACTTTTGCCAAGCTCACAGTTTACCCCGCCAAACTGACGGAAGAGGAGGCGAGCTCGACGGTCATGGTTGGGCATAAAGTGTTTGAAAGAACGAGAGTTGATATCGTAAAGATATAAGTAGGGTAGAGCAAATCATGCATTTTCGAGGTGTTTGGTGTTTTTCATGACAAAGAGGCAGCATAATGATGTAAATTTGGTTATGGTAGTGTTTATACATTGTATCAAAAATCGTACACAAGTCTAAAACTACCTAGTGTCTATTTTCCGACGTTTCTCGTGGGGATCCATATCCCGTGATGTGCTTCTTTTCCTTCGGTTCCGGTCATCTTGATGTCTATCCCTATTCCTCTCACGCCGTGGCGATCTGGATCTCGAGCGTGATCTCGAATACGATCTTCTCCTCTCATCCCTACGCGGCTGATATGTATCACCTCCACGGATGTTTCTTTCTCTCCCCTCGTCTCTTTCCCCGCCGTCTCTCATCGCCCTCGGGCCTTCTGGGGCACCAGTGACTTTCTTTCTTTCCCCAACAGGCAAACTATTACTTCCACTGGCACCTGGTCCCCCTCGATCACCAGGCCCATCGGGCTTGAATCTATCATCGTCGTTAAATCCCCCTCCACGTCCACCCTTCCTATCGTCGAAAACTCCCCAGCGCCCAGTATCCTCGGATTTCAAGTCCTTGTACTTTGTCGCGCCGCGTTTTCCAAGTTTCGTCATATCCCGGATCTGTAAAGCCTGAGGAAGTAAATCCCGATTCTGAACATCGTCTTGGAACCTGGCACCCATAAAATCTCTCCTATCAAGGCCCAATTCCTTAGCATCATCCTGGAAGAAAGCGCCTTTATGGTGGTATTTCTGCATATAAGCCATCTTCCCCTTGCCCTCTTTCTCTTCCTTCTGTTTCGCGATATGAGCATCGTCTTCCGCCTTCCTCTCTTCCTCCGTGAGCCCTTGTCTCCGTGCGATTTCTTCTTTCTCCTTCTCTGCTTCCTCAATAGCTTCGCGATCGCGCTTAATGCGTTTCAATTCCCGTAATTTCCACGCCGCATACTCAGCAGCAGGATCAAGATCATCCGTATCATCAACTTCATCCTCGCCCTCCTCCTCATCGTCCCAATTCTTCTTGCCCGCCTCCTTAGCCACGAGGTCTTTTCGAATCTGCTCCTCGACAATCTCATTCGCAGCCGCTATCCTCCTCGCCTCTTCTTCAGCAGCGAGTTCCTCCTCGGTTTTCGTATCTGTAGCAGCGGCTTTCCCCCGTTTATTTTTCTTAATAAATGTAGGCCGCATCATCACCCGTCTCGGTGCTTCTTCCTCTGATTCCTCCTCACTACTTTCTTCCTCTGAACCACTGCCATCTTGTGATTCTTCCTCGCTCTCTGTGACGAAGCCTTCTTCTGCTGCGGCGGCTTTTAGGGCCTTCTCTTCTTCTATTCGTTGCGCCTCTTTCGCGATGGCTTGTTTTCGGATCGCGTTGAGGTCTACTTTGTTTAGATTACTGGTGATTCCTGCTGCTGTGGAAACTTTTGGAGGAGGCGCAATTGGGGGCGCGACTTCGTTTTCGTCTTCTGAGGCGTCGGAATCGGAGGAGGGCTCTTCGGCGACGGCTTTTCCGGGGCGGTAGCGGGGGGCCTTTATGGGGTTCGCGGTCATGCGTTTGGGTGGCATTTTCAGAGATGCTGTTGGAGGGAGGGTGAGGTTGTTGTGGGGGAGGTATACTAGTACCTTGGTAGGTATTGATGTTGACTTGAAACTATTTTTTGGCTGTCGCAAGGCTGAGAGGGGTGCCATGCCATTGGTCAAATATGCAGTACATGGGTCTAGGGGAAGCGTGCATGGGTGAGGTGCGAATTTATTACGGCCTCTAGAAACGCACCTAGCTATTCTCCGGTCCAACGCCGCATTCACCAAGTCATCAAAACATCTCTCAAACTCATTCATTAAATTCCCTTGACCCTCTCAGTCATTCCAAACCAACCCCACGTAGCAATGGCAAGTCCAGAAGCAAGTCGAAAAACCGCCTTCCCAGGTACACTCTCAAGCTAACAAACATAACTAGTGTTACTAGTAGTGTCTAGAAGATTATACTACTACGATATATCGTTGAAAATAGAGTTTAATATATACTATTTATACTATATAATCCTAACAATATTTAATTATATCACTCTTAATATCATTAGTATTTTAATTAAGATTATAATAATACTATAGTATTACTAAGCCTAGCTTTTTACCTCGGATTTTAAACTTACTTATTTTTAGTCTTATACTTTAGAATTATATAATATAACGTATAAAGTAAAAAGTATATATATAATTAACTAGAGTTATAGATCTAATTAAATAGAGTATTTAAAAAAAAAGAATTATATTAATAGCTTCTAAAATAGCTTTAAAATTTCTTATATAGCTTATATTAATAAAAGTAGTTTATATAAGATATAAAAGGTTTATTTTTAGTTTTTAGTATACGAGTAATTAAATAGTATACGATTAGTACTATTATAATATTAAATAAGTAGTATAGTATAGTAATAATATTAGAGTTAAAAATAAATATCTACTATTATAATATTCTAATAACATATTTATTTAAAATACTATAGTATTTTACTATAATATATTATTAGTAATACTATAGATTAAAGTAGAGTAGGTAATATTACTCTTAATCTAGTCTACTCTACTCTATATTACTTAGAGTTACTTAGAGTAATAGACGAATTTATTTTATACTAATAGAAAGAAGAGGAATTTGACTTCTTAATAGTTATTTATAATTTATATATGAAATATTAATCTTTTAAAGAAGGGAAATATTTGGTTTATAGATAGATATACGGTTTCTTTGAAGCTTCTGTTTTATATAAGCGTCTAAGCGGAACTTGAGAAGTAGTCGACGATTAAGAAAAGTATTTTTATTTTGGTTTCCCTCTTTCTTAAGCTACCTTCACTGAGTCCTTATCATCATTTCTCAATGTTCTATAGTACCAAAGGTATCCACATATCTGTTCCAACAATCCTGATCAACCCATGATCCTTCAAACTATACAGTGTCTCATCTTTTTGGAAGACATATTGGATGGCCTCCTGGTCCTCCACATATAGGACATGGCTTTCCGATATCTCGTGATAACCTTTCATTTTCCCGAAATCTTTATTAGAGGTATGTGACGTTGGTGCGATAATCAAAGGAAGACTGTGAATTCTCTTCAAGTCGCCTTCAAGAAGATGTCCAGTCCGACTTAGGAAGATAACTTGCTTCCATAGCTCCCCGAATTGTAGAACATAGGGGGGAAGCCCCTCGATGAACGAGTTTGCGAGGGCCAGTTCCAGTATAACTGGCTTTCCGCTATTAGCTCGTCTTCTTGTATATTTTGCGTAATGCTTGGCGACTGCTAGAGTCGGAGTGAAGTGCAATGTACTTCCGAGATAACCTCGAAAGTCTGATGGGGTGGAGCTGACCAAGCTACTGACTGAAAGATTGTTGGCTGAGTCGTACCGAATTCTATCCGTTGTAATCGCTTTGTAGAGAGTGAGTTTTCCGGGTACTGTTGAGAACTCTGCTATCTCAGTCATGACTCTAGGAGCCTCCCTATCCTGCGTAGTGGGTATTGATATGGTTGGAGTCCTACTTCTCATCTCGCTTTCTTGTCGGAGTCTTTCTAGGCTCAAGAACCGGATTTCCATGGTATCACGAACCCAGAAACTTGCTGTCTCCGTGAGTCTGATATTCGCGAATTCATCGTCCATGATCGCATCCACCAATTCTTTCGCCACTCCCCAGCTTAACATCTCAACACCCCAATCCGTATCCTCCAGGTCAATTGTTGGTATCGCAGAGAGCGTATACTCCAAGAAATATTCTTGGAGCTCATCCGCGTTGATTTCTGTTTCCTCCAGCTTCCCTGCCTCCCAATCTGCCCAGATTTTGGCGGCTTTCTCCTCTCCCCAACCGATATACTCCAAGGTCTCCTGGCTTTCAATGAACTCGGGCACGATAAAGGATAGGCTCGTCTCTATTGCTGAATCTGTCGAGCCTCCTGAAGAAGACGAATCCTCCGAATGCATCAAAGAGCTTGAAATCTCCCGGCGTCTTCGTCCAGCTGACTGCATCAAATTCCTGGCCATAAGTCGAGCTGCGTCAGATGCAGTGAAAACAGGAATAGACGCCATTTCAGAGAGCTGATCAGGTTGGATTTCTGGTTCCAATTGGAGGTTATTTGGTATAGAGTAAGAGTAGGTCGATCCAGACTAGAGTCAAATTGAGTACTGTCGTCATATTCTAGGTAGCCTGCTCTTTAGTCGTTAGGCTTAAACTAGCTACTCTTCTAGTTCCTCTACTACTACTATATCGCTTTTTATCTTGGTTTTCTGATTAGCTACTCTTAGAGTTTTAGTAAGTCTTAAAGCTTACTAAGAAAATACTAGTTAATTAGTATTTTTAGAAAATAGCTTTTAATTTAGAAAACTATAATTAACTCTTAGATAAACTAATATTTAATATTTAGATTTAAAGCTGGAATAAAACCACGGGATGAAGAAATTCATTAAAGACAAAAAAATCGATGAGTAAGTATTATAGAATGGTGAATTCCGTATATGAAAAGCAACAAGTCCCTCAGTCAGACAAGGCAATAATTGAGGGCCAGCCCCCAAACCTAGGTGGTCCTCCTCGATATCAGAGTTCAACACTCCATTCATTCTAAATTAGCAGAAGTGGTAAGAGAAACAGGTTTCCTCCCGAGCGCATCTGTGCTAAACATTAAAAACAAATATTAATATTCTCTGAGAACATTTATCAGAAGAATGGTAAAACCGGATCCTCCTAAATTTTCCTGAAGAATTAGATGAGTGGGTGTTCGCGGAACGAAGGCTTACCATCATGAAAGGTACTTTTTGAGCTTTTCTTTCCAAAGGCTTATAAGAACCAATTGCCTTCTTCGGCAGCAAACTATCGATGGAAGGGCCGGACATGGAATGCTGCGCCCAACTCCCGCACTGTTAAAGTAGACTCGATATCCGAAGATCGAGTAACCATTTTCTGGTAACCAGCATACTATAGAGTCGCCCTGCTGGTTGGAACAGTCTTGGCGCAGCTGCGATTTGCGGTCAAAATGAGGAACAAGTGTAAACAAGAAATGTTGAGATTTGTGCTCTCCTCTGCTCCTCGACTAGACATCGGGTAACACGTCAAATACACACTCCTGTTGCCACCGAAGCAAAAAGGCAATTTTCTGGTGGCGCTTGAAATAAACAGAGTCGTGACTCCTTCTCCCATTCCCAAACGCCATAAATGGTATCAAAACCTTCGTGATGTTTCCCACCCCAAGACGCCATAGCCATGCAAGAAAGCAGTACCACATTCACAAAACTTCTCCGTCATCTGCTTCGGGCAGAGGGATGTTTTCAGCAGCAGTTTCCGTAGACGCAGCAGCCTCCGCATCTTCCTCGACATCTTCCATGTCCTCCTCATCAACCCATTCGGCATTTTCCTTCTCTATCCTCTGAGCCTCGATTCTCTCCGCCTCCTCCTTGGCCTGTTGTGCAAGAATCTTCTTGTTTTGCTCCTCCCACGCCTTGCTTCTATCTTGGATATTTCTGGCTCTTCCCATGCTCTTCTCCACCTTGTTTGATTTTCTGTCCATGAAAGCCTCTGCGCGGTCCATTCCCTTTTCTTTCCTCCTCGCGGCCTTTGCGCTCAAGACAGATTTTCGCCCATTCTTGGATTTTTTGGAGATACCGGCACCTTGATGGATCGCTAGTACTGAAGGACGGATATCTCTTGCATCGGTAGGAGGTTTGACGTTCTTGAGAGATTTATCGAGATCGATTCCTGGTGAGGCTGCACGTCGGACGGCGCGCGAGTGAATGGAAGCCGCTATCTATGGTTAGATCCAAGTGCGCTTCATGTTGGGTTTGCCACTCACGAGCTTTGTTCTTTTTTGGGGCTGTTTTGGCCATTTTGATGTTATCGTGAATGAATGTTTAGTAGACCCTAATCTGGAGGGGTAAAGTATTTTTGTGACGGAGGAATTTCGGTTAGCGGGGCGGGCTAGCAGGGAAAACCGGGCCACTAGTACACGCTGTCGGCTGTCTTCAGCATGTGAGCCTAGCCTAGCCTAGTCCTACAGGCAAACTCATAAGAGAACTTCAAAAGCATTTCCATTCCAATTTCGGCCGCAAACAATCCTCAACCTTCACGAACCCTCCCCCTCTGTCCGATTTCGCCTCGCTTAAACACCTTGGGCACATTCACAAACTCCAAGCCCACATGGGTTACCATGAATCCATACCGGACAGTAACGGCCGATCTTTTCGACGGTGATCCAGATCGCGAATACCACCAAGATTATCGCGAAGGAATAACCTCTTCTTACGCTAGAGTCGGCTTCGTCCTCCCGCTGTGTCTCTGCCTTCTACCGGTTATCTACCAAGCCCTCGTCCTATTCAACTACGACCTTCTCCCTCTACCCGAGTTTCTGTGGAATTGTCTGGTCTACGTCACCCCTCCACGACTTCTGGACGCAGCAGAAGAGTATCAAAGTACCCTGGGGATTTCGAACCCGGCTCTGAAGCACATACCTCGGACTCATGCCGCGAAGAGCCAAGCCATGCGCCGAGTACTTGGGATAGACACACCGGGTGGTGTAATTGCTTCAGTGGCGCAAGCTTCGAGGCGCCTCTCCATCCTCAATATATCGGCAGCTGGAAATGGGAGACCTGCGGGGCTGGGGAATTGGGATAATTCATGTTACCAAAACAGCGTCCTCCAAGGGCTGGCGTCGCTGGATTCGTTGACGGGATATCTCGCAAACTCCGGCCTAGAGAACCGATTTATCGAAGAGGCAAAGAAGCCGGAAACGAAGATGGCGGATGCCCTGCGGGAACTCATTGCGACTTTGAACGATCCCGAAAATAATGGAAAGAGGATATGGACTCCAGCGACCCTGAAGAATATGAGTAGTTGGCAACAGCAGGATGCTCAGGAGTATTTTTCGAAAGTACTGGACGAGATTGACAAGGAGATGAGCGAAGTTGCGAAAACCGGCAGTGCAAAACAAGGACTCGAATCAGAAATCTCTAGCGTTGACTCGAAGGACTCGACATTCCGAAACCCGATGGAGGGGTTATTAGCACAAAGGGTCGGCTGTTTGAAATGCGGCCACTCCGAGGGACTTTCAATGGTGCCCTTCAATTGCCTGACTGTCCCACTGGGGAAGATGTGGAGCCACGATATTGTCCAGTGTTTTGACGAGTTTACGAAATTGGAGCAAATCGAAGGGGTGGAGTGTGGAAAGTGCACGCTACTCAAATTCCAAAAGTTGCTCTCGACACTCCTCGAGCGGGCAACGGATAGTAACATTCAATCACAAAGTCGGGAAAGGCTCGATGCCATCAACGAGGCCCTAGAGGATGACGACTACGAAGAAAAGACCATTCTGCAGAAGTGCAAGATAACAACCAAAAACCGAGTTAGCGTCACCAAAACTCGACAGGCAGTTGTCGCCCGTCCCCCACGATCACTCGTCGTTCATTTCAATCGTAGTGTATTTGACGAAATGACTGGTGAATTAAGGAAAAATCATTCAGAGGTACGATTTCCTAAAAGTCTTGACCTGGGTCCTTGGTGCCTTGGCAGTGCTGGGACGCAAACAACCTCTGCCCTCGAAGAATGGCATCTCGACCCTGAGAAGCCCATGGTGGCGAGTAGTCACCGACCATCAAGAATACGCGGGCCTTTATATGAACTGAAAGCCGTCGTAACGCATTACGGCCGTCACGAAAACGGACATTATATATGCTATAAAAAGCATGCACCAGCCGTTAATTCCGAGGAGCAAGATGGGAAAGTGGAAAAGGAGCAGTGGTGGCGACTGAGTGACGATGATGTGATGAAGGTCAGCGAAGAGAATGTATTGGGTCAAGGCGGGGTATTTATGCTATTCTACGATTGCATCGAACTTGCTGCTCCGGTATCAGCAGATACAAATCCAATTGCAGCACCTGAGGTTCAATTAACGGCCATGACAACAAATCCGGAATCCCCTGAGACTACAGTTTCACTTCCACCGGAACCGACCCAAACGACACTCCCACCACCTACGGAAGAAATAGCACTCGCTACCACAATACCTCTTCCCAATTCCGGCGAAGATGAATTCGGACAGGATGAGGAAGCATCTGAACTCGACGACGATGACGAATCCATGGATTCTAGTAGAAAGGAGAATGATGATCCATATAAACCCGCCCAAGCGATACTCGTCCGACCATATGTGCCGCAAACTGGAGGCAACACGGAGGGAAACGCACTTGAAGAAGCGACTGGCAGACCAGTGATGGTGTAAAACGGCAAGCACGAAAGCATGAACCAATGTCTGAATTTTTCTCGAAACATAGCGTGGGCGTTCAGGCGAATTAATTACGGGAGTCCATATAATGGGAATTTGGTTGTGTTGGGAGATTCGCCTTTTGAATTTTAAGGATGGGCGTTGGCGTAATTCTGCTTTTCGTGTATATTATGCATTGGTAGAGGGGGGCATCATCAGTTGGTTCTGTCGAACATGAAAATTCAACCTGAGCCCAAGGGGTGTTGAGTTTGTGCTCTTCTGCTTGAGTCTATTTGTGCTTTCGAACTTGACTTGGCAGACGGGACTTGGAGGTCGTTCCTTCCCTAACCAAACCGGATCCGCGGGGCAGACCCAAGGTCGCTCCTTCCCTCTTACTTCACGTCGCGAAAGGAAGGTACGTCTCTTGGTCTGAATCAAGAGTGCAGTGCACTAGGTGTGAACCCCCTTTTTATTTTCCCTGCAGACGGATTTTGGCGGTAGCTGCTAAAACCATCCCATCTTGTCGCGAAAGTTGTTTGTATCACAATCAGCTTATTCCTTATTCCTAGGTCGAAGTGCCAGTCCTCGCTAAGGGGTCCCACGCTAAAAGTCTTGGCCCCTAAACCTAATTAGGCTTAAGTCCGATCTTATCGCCTATCACACGTGACTCTAAAAATTATTTCTCGTAGAATTATAAATAGCCTTAAAGTTATCTTAAACAACTATAGCTCTAACGTCTCTTATACCTCTAATATACCTTCTTAAATAGCGCTATTATATATAAATAGAATTAGACTACTCTCTAAGTCTACGCAGTCTAGTATATACTTTCTATAGCCTAGAGAGCTTTCTAAGGCTCTAGAATACTCTTAAACACTCTTAAATACTTCTAATTATATCTACTAATATGTCTTTTATATAGTATATACCTTAAAACCTAGAAAGCCTACTAGAATAGTCGCTATTAAAGAATAATACCTCTTACTAATAACTCTAACCTAGAAGAACGTCTATTATATATACTCTTAAAAGCCTTATAATTTATAAATAAATATATAATAATAATTTAATTATAGTATCTCTTTCGAAACTATAAAGAAGAATAGAACTTAATATATTAATAGTACTACTAAGTATTATTCCTACTACTAA